>CM024172.1:5216712-5673910 GCA_013433145.1 Ascaris suum | reverse complement strand
GATATTTACAACATTGGCTGGTTTGAAAAGAGTGGCCCGTAAGGTTGGTAACGTTTCGTCTTTTTGGCATCTTCTTACTGCACTTCACCCAACTTTCCTGTTGCTCTACTAGTGTATAGGTGTCGTAGCAGGGCAGGAGAGGGGGCCATGAACCTTTATTGAGGTGGTCAATTCGATTTTCTCAGACAATTCTTGTTTTGTTTTCGAAGTCCGTAATACTACCGATAGAAAAGAGAAGCGAATTGCTATGAGCAAAAATTTGCTTATCTGCTTATCAAGGCGATGCTCTTTCACCATCGGGAGTACTGTTGTAATCGTGAGCGTTAAGCAGACAAAAGGACGAAAATTTTTGGAGGTGTCACTTTCAGCTGTCACGAGGAAGTCAGTAGCGGATTTTTGATGAGAAATTGAAAGGTCTCGTTGCAATGCTCGGTGCTGTGTCAAAGCTTGGCTCTAGTGATCAGCCCCTGCTGTCCAGAAGCAGACTGAAACCTTCTGAATGAAAGCATCGATTTAATCGTGGGTAATCACTGTATGATGCAAGCTATGTCATTCGCGATTGCATCTGCAGCATCCCGGAGATATAACCATCGGAGAGACATAAAAGCACTTGTAAATACTGATTTGTGAAGTGCAAAAATTAGCATTGCTTTTCCTTCAGTGAAGGTACGCAACTTTCTTGGGAAAAGCAGAGTTTAGAAACTTGGTCATCCAAAGGAAGGGCTTCTGATATCCTCAACTCTGCGAAACGATGGAATATGATATCCTGTCGGACGCGCTACTGTCTGCAAGAAAGTAAGGATGCAAATCTGGAAGTAACTTCTGATTGGCACGCCTCGGTCTGCATAAAGTGGCTGTGTTGCGACACTACTGTATAGCTTGTTCATGCATCCGTGGGTACATAGGATGCCAGACAATTGTGGAATATGGTTCCTTTTGAGGAGAATGCCGCTGTTTATTTACTAGACCATCTTCTTATTCGAGTTTTCAATAACCAGTTTACTGCCGACGTCATTAATTACAGCTGCCGAAAATTTTCCACGTCAATTGGTTTCGTCAAGGGGATGACGGCGAACTTCTTTGGCCAGGCCACGGCGAAAATATCCGTGTTTTGGAATGGATCGTGCGCAGAATAGAAGGCGATCAGCAGCGGCGCGCGAAAACGGCCCATTGGAATCGTGCCATTTGAAGGCCATTTGCAGTTGACGGTCTTGATCAAGTCAGATTCGATGACTTGATGAGTGTGCCTCCTGAATACTGGCGAGAAGACGCTGATGAAGTGCGCTGCTTCTTAGAAGAGCAGGTGAATGGCATTTTTCTACATCTGCCCACATTCGAGAACTACATTATAGCATGGATCGTTTAAGATCCACCGGTATTCATGTGGATTAGGTGCTTTCTTCTCACGAGTCATGACAGGAAAGTGAGTAGTACATTTTCTGGCTAGAAGAATCTTTTAATTAAGGTTCGACTGTCTAATCCACACAAATCCGTTTCGCCCGGACATACGCTTATGTCACGTCATTGTGTTGATTAAAGAACCAGTTCTTAAAGGCCAAATAATCTAATCAAAAGCGCTCCTGTTAAGAATGATGTTGCAAATAAATTGAATCCATATTTGACGAGCAGGAGAAAGTTGACATATGGAGTTGAGGTATAAGATGAATATCTCTTTCTGAGTGCTGAATATTTCAGCTAGGCAGGATATGCCAGTCGGCATTCGTGAACAGATGGAAAGGCAGGGAAAGCGAATGGAACCCTTTAGGTGATGAAATTCGATTGTTCCTATGTAACCTCTCAAAGCCTTTATGGTCTTCGGTGTTTATCCTCTTTGCTGTGTTGTTTCGATGTTACTCAATGACCACTGGGTTGGCTCGCTGTCTGATCGGACATACGAAACGACTGTGTCATCATGAAACGATTGGTTTGACTGTATTTGATTGGATCTAAAGAGCGAGAGAATTCGAGAATGGAAACACGCATTTCCGGGTTTGAACTGCTACACAAGAAAAAGAGAAGGCAAAAAAAAAACCTGGACTAAAATACACCGGATTGTAAAGGACGACTGTGGTGCTCTCCGAGCGACGTACAAATTCATATCGCATCGAGGATAAGCTATTTAAGGAAAGAAAGAATTAATGGCACAACTAGAAAATACAGCGCATGTTGGTCGAGTCCTAGACACAAAGGACATATAAATATTCGAAACAAAAACCAGCAGGAGATCACGAAGTGCACGAGGAAGAACGAATTGTACGGACAAAAAACATCCCGCCTCGCTGCCGTGGGAATCATTGAGAAATGGTCGCAATCGTGTATAGCAAGCGCAAATGTGACGTTTGCAGAAACATTGGTTGCGCAGCTGATTTGGACGTAAAAAGCTTTTTGAACGAAGGACCGAAAAATAGTTGAGACTGGTTTGGAGTCTCGCTGTTGAATTGTTGCATCCCCACCGTCGAAACCAGTCAAGTGGGGCTGATTGAAATTACAGACGACATACATCCCGCAATTCAAACAAAGCAGGTCGACCTCACCGTGTCCGTGCACGATGGAACATGAGCTGAACAAACAGAACAAGTATTTGCTTATCCGGCCCATTGGTGGTGTCAGCAAGGTTGCTGAGATTATCTTCTTACCGCCATCTTTCGCAGCAAGTGATGCTATGCGGCTGTCATCATATCGGATGGTGAGCTCCCTCAGTCACCGTCCATGGCGAAGTTTCCTTGATTACTGAAGTCTAAAAATGTATAATCGAAGCCAAACTCGTCTCCTGGACACCCGTCGCTCCAACTGGACCTCTACACCCTTCAATGAGGCCTCTACTCGTGTCCACAAAGCCCGCAGCATGAAGGAGTAGCAACGCTTCAATGCGCCCCATATCAGGGCTCATCCAGGTCCGTGACATTCGTACACATGTCGATGCTGTAGAACGATCGGCATATATGGCAGACTCCAGGTCTCTCTGTGAACTCATAGACATTAGTAACTCCTCCTCTTGGTCATATAAAACACTCTGTTTATTTGACCTTGTTCAACCTTCTGTTCAGCTGGCTACCCCATCACCGGTCGTCGTCCCTCTTTCTGATGCCTTAAGCATGCTTAGTTCACATTCAGTGAAATCTTTTGTTGTTGCTGCTCAAATATTAAGGAAATCGTCGCTCAAACCAAATAGTCAAAGTTTGCGGTACGAGTACAGGTATTTTAGCGACGACAGAGTGCACGATAACAGTTCTTCCGCAAAAAGCAACTCGCTGGGCAAATCGTTGACGATAAAATCACGCTTGTATGGCACCTGAACGCGTTATGGGAAGGAGAGCCTAGCAAACACAGATGAACAAACGAAAGTGAACCACACCTGCAACGTGTTCTAGCGCCACGTAACACTGAAAACGCCAAAAAGAAATACGACCACCTCTGAGGGTGCAAGAGGCGTGAAGTGAGTGAAAGGATCATCGGCGTTCAAATATTGATGCAATTACCATACATGTTAATATCGTCAGCGCAACTTCGTCACGTCATTGACTTGATCAGTTTGGAGGCTGGTTCCATTTTCTGTGCAGAAATTGGAGAGAAAACATATTTATCTTTACGTGGCTCGTCAATGCAACATGAGCATGACAGAATGATATAAACTGTACTGCATCTAGCTACAATCGGTGATAAAATCTAACCCGAGAGTCGAAGAGTGGAGAATTAAACGCGGTCCTTTTGTTTAAAAAAAGGTAATATTTTGGAATTTCATGATACATTGCAAGTCGCATTCGCAAAATAACATAGCGAAGTTATCAAAATGCGCGTTGAAATGCGAACAAACAATAGCAAAGAAATTCCGCAAGAAAATCTCCACTAAGGTCACTTGTCGACAAACTCAATACCAACTTGATCGGCATTTTTGAAGCTCGTATTAAACAGTTCTTATCAAAACATTACAATATATGAGTTCAAAATCAAAATTCATGCTCGAATTTCCTTCAACATTGTCAGAAATATCTCTTATCCACTTATTTTAGTGAGGAAAAGGTGCGAATAGATACTGAAATCACTGAAAATATTACAATGTCATCTTTTACAGTCATCAATCGACTCCCATCAACAAAAGCCGATTCTCGGATACAGCGTATGAGCTGCGATAGCCAGTTTTGGCAAAACTCACTCTACTATGTCTTCCGAATAATGCAAAAACGAAGGCGAGATATTGCCTACACTGACTAACTAAAACAATAATTTAAGGATCCCTTTTTTTCCTATGTCGACTCTTTCAACAAGACATCTGAGCAGAAAAATGAAGTGCAAGAAAGTCAAAAAAAATTTTCAGTTCCAGAATTCTGTAAGAGTTATCTAAAGCGACAACTGATATGTAAAGAAGTAAGACCGCCACAAGGTCCATGAAAAAGTATTGGTTGAACAATTGAAAAAGAAGTGGGAAAATCCATCACCTACTAAGATGAAGTGGCGCTAAGAGCGCAACGCATACCGAAGTGAATGAAGTAGCTTCGGAAAAGCCAGAGAAAGCTAAGACCGCCAATTACTGCAACGCCATGCAGCGCGAGCAAGAAAAATACAGGTATGAGCTCAAGCTGCAATATGATCGAAATGAACTACCTGTAACTCAACTGATCGCTCATTGCCACTCGATGCAAGTTATTACGAGCAAAAGATGTTAAACCTAGCCTTGCTAAATGCATTTATAGACCTATCTATCCCATCGCAGAAATTGATAAATCCCCTTCACTTCCTTCAAGCAGCAAACGACCAATGAAAGTAGGCACTCACGAAGAGGAATGGAGGTGAACGAAGGCTTCACCGATGAATCTGAGTTGTGCATCCATGCACCCAGAAAAAACGAGGACATGTTGACACTTGGTTTCAAGGCAAAAGGTTTGCGATCCTTAACCGTACCGAACATAGACTTATGAAAGAACCGTTGCATCGCCGATCTTTCTGTCAGATTTAAAGCTCCAGATTACCGAGTACTCCGCTGATTCAGCTTTGCAGCGCTTCCGCTTTTGATTGCCACCGCAGCAATGCGGAAGACAGAGCAGAAGCTCATGAACGGTTGGTTTTCCGTGCTTGTATAGTTTCACGTTCTGAGAATTTCAGTCCTACTCCGCTGCGACCATGTGCACCATTTCGGGTGAGCGATACAGGTTCCCGTTTTTCCGAGATTCCAGGTTGCTTGAAACTTTCAGAAATATAGTTCTCTGCTCTCAACTGAGTCGTCTCTTTTCAACCAAAATAAAACAAACTTCGAGAAGGAAAAAAAATTTATTTCAGACACACTAAGCATCAATCAACATCGTTCCAGATCGCGTTAGTTCCATGTTCGGGAGTCGACTCTGCAAAAGTTGCTGAACTCTTCCTACCGTACCGATATACCTGCCTGCATTTACGAGATTGGCGCCAAAGCGATTCGATGCGAGATAGTGGTGAAATTGTCATCAGAAAGCCACTTCGTCGTATTCGCTCGTACAGCGACCGGTGCGCAACATCAGGAGACTGAAAATGCCCCTTCAGGCAAGATCGAGGAAGAAGTGTGGAACAGGATTCCCATCAGATCAGGAATCCTAAGCGAAGCGTCAAAACTCTGAAGGAATAGCACGCACGCCAGCTGCTCCGCTACTTCCCCCCCCCCTTTCCCCCTTATGATGCTCTATGATCACAGTAAGACGCACTATTGCTGCAGGATGTGAAATGTAATACACCACATATTATATATATATATACTATATATATATATATATATATATATATATATATATATATATATATATATATATATATATATATATATATATATATATATATATATATATATATATATATATATATATATATATATATATATATATATATATATATATATATATATAATGTACGGAAAGCTCTCCTCGCGCGATAGAAGTAGGCGAGGGCGAGGATGAGCTTGCTCATTCCCTATTTACGTCTGCTGCTTGTTTGCTATGACCGCCTGGACGCCAAGCATTTCGATCGTCATAAAGCGGTGATGAATTAAAAGATATGAAAAGACTCCGAATCACTTCTTCGTTGTAGTACTGTTTGAAACGTTGATAGTGTTCGCCAACGATGATGGAGATGCACATTTGCTTCAGCTGTGAGAGGTTTGCTTCATGGGCGAATGCAAGAAGTTCAACAATTGTGTTAAGATCGCGGAAATCCTGCAAGTAATTCCAACTAGCGCGGCTTTCCTCTCAAGAGTTTAGTTACAAGAAGGCCGAAACGATGTGTAATTGTGCTAGTCAAATATCAAGAACTTGTGTTTAACATAATTTGATCGTTAAATCACGACTATCTGCTTCACCCTAGCGCTCTCCGGGAGAGAAGGAAACAATTTCAAACATAGGCATCCTCGAAGTACGTGGAAATTCATGCGAACGGGAGAGATTCGACAAGTTTTTTTGCGGTAGCAACTGCCAATGAAGGAGGCGGATCTCAAATAGTGCCAACGCGACTAGACCCACCGGGTTTTTTCGACAACAATTGTGGTCCGTGTCTTAAAGCTATCAGACGCACCTGTGCGCAAGCGTTCACAAACGCACACATAGACATGTTTAGAAACAAGCGCAGTACATGCGAAAGCACAAAATCTGTTGCATTTCAGGCGAATGCACAAATACATACAAACAAAGCAAAAGAAGAAAAGATATGTGCAAAAAGAAAAGAAATTGAGGAGAAGAGAAATCTCTTTGCTTTCATTGATAGCCGAAGTCACTCAGAAGTTTCTAAGGAGGACCTCTGAGAGGGCAGGTTTATAAGTTCCCTGCTGGATGTATGAGCGGAACCTTCAGGCACCCCGGACCATTCACTAACCTTAAAACATCAATTTGGTCTCTCTTTAGAACCCTTACCTTTGCGGCATTTTCACATAACGCTTTATGTATGGTGTTTCGAAGGCTTCCCTGTTGAGTGGTTTGAAAAGGGCGACAACGTCGAGTAACTCTTGAGCGAAGTTAGGTGTAAGCGCAGGTGGCACTCGGAAAGTTCCAGTTGTGATGAAGACAAGCACCTAAAACTTACAATGGTTCTAGCCAAATGACTATGCAAGAAGAAAGAATTTCCATTTGCTGCGATGTTTGTTATGGTGACCAGATTCAACTAGCGTGAAATTGACAGTCCGTTGTAGCTCGCGCCTCGCTTCATGGAACATCTGTGACGATTCAAAATTCACTGCATCCTTATTGCAGCGTAGCCTTTCGCGCGCTTTCCGGTATACAATGCAATACACTTCCGGATATTCCCGACGAAGCACACAGCTTAAATATGTTCGTTTTTCACATGCAATGCCTGTCGTAAAAATTTTTTCATTCGTGCGTTCGTTACACGTTGTTTCGGTGATTTTCGAACATGTACCTCGAGGTATATATAAACAGCGCATTGTAATGCAGTCGAAATGCGATTTCCCCTTCCTTTTGTTTCCCTTTTTCGTATTTTTTATTTTTATTTTTTCAGATGACGCGGACGTTTATACCTATGGAAATATCTATAATTTCGTCGAAAGTGATTGTATGGAACGTATGGTTCGAATGCTGCATCGAAGGCATCCTATTTATGACATACAAACACTCAATAGGTTACGTAATCCTACTTCGAACTCCTCAAGCCGAAGACATCGGCGACAGTGACAGACACCCAATTTCCATACGAAAGCATCTAATGCGCTTTCAGAAACTTGTAGAAGTGCACAAAAAGGGAAATGAAGTTTCATGCATTTTTTTAATGATGCGGCCAATCGATAAAGAAATTAGTCGTTGATTGAGGAAGTATCATCCTGATGATGCCACTTTTTGAATATTGATTAACCCAGCTATTCGACCTGATTCTTAACACTAAGATAGAATCTCGAGTTGAAAGTAGTTCCTTCTTGTTTGGGTCTGCATGTAATGAATTATATAGATGACATATAGTTGAAAATATTGGAGTCGCTTTGGTAAGGTGCTGGTGGGTGCAGATGGATGAGAAAGAGTGATGAGCTTGTTTCCCCATCGCTGTTGACGAGCAGCTTTCATTGTCTTATTCTCTCCTCCACTTCTTCTTCCGAACAAGAAAAGCGCCAAATTTGCTCCCGCTGTTCATCATCCTCTTTTGACGAACGTTTTGACCGAAAATATTGCAAACTTATCTTGTGCCTTTCGCTGTTGATGAAAACGAATACTCTTCCAACCTGTTCAACTGTCGATTTACTATAGCTTTCGATGGTGTGCTCCAATGAACTCAGACCTTCATCATTTGCTGTGAAGAGGAATCGAAAGTAGTCAGAGCTCAAAAATAGTGCGCTTTTCGAGATTCTTACATCTCCATCGCGACAATGCAGTGTGAAGTCACTGAAAAGGCACTGGTTATGGTCCCAAAAGGCACTGTTAGCCGTGGAATAGTGTCTGATTACCGAGTTAGCAGCCTGCTACCAGTTATTGAAATGTGGTTCAACTTCAACGGAAACATTTTCTCGTTTCTAAAGGCGCCACCGCCACTATGATCACGATCCTTCTCTAAATTGCTGCACTGAAATATATTAACAACAGTCTCTGTTCCTATAGCTAAGATCTGCCCTGCTGGCGAACGGTCAACGATGAAAACAGCATTTAACGCCATCTTCAAAAAGGGCGGGTGGCAATTAGCGTAAGGAAAACAAAGCAGCTCTATCAAGTGCTGTTTACTCATGAGTGTATGGAATCATGACCAGTCTCAGGAATGAGATGGGACCGTAACCCATCCCAATTCCTAGAACCCTACTGGAATCACATTTGAAAGCTGACAGAGGGAGTCTCGGACGGAAACTCAAAGCCATCATAGTTGTCAAGGAAGCGCCACTGGTTAAAAAACTTAAGTTCCGAATCCTCCCGAATGCCTGTCTGAAGGGGATTTGCTGAGATGCGAAACTTCACCAACATATTGCTCTTTGGTGTGTCTGCACATAAGATTATCTAAGATCTTCCGAAAACGTGCTGCATCAAAACTCGTCTTACAGCCTGATAGGCTGTTTGGAAATCTATCTGCGAGCGCAACTGTCATAATGATGTTGTATGACGTGAAGTATAAAATGCACAGCGGTGACCTCTGCCATCCAAAAAGGAATCACTTTAAGAGCTTAACTCGTGCAGAATCCCCACGATTTTTTGACTTTTGCCTCTTGCTCTCCGTCTACTATATTCCTTTCGTCTGAATTTGAAATTAGACTGCAAATTGCACTCTTTTTTGGCTTCCCTTCTTACCCTCTCCTCTTCGTTCCCGACGGGAGGGCAAGAAAAGGGGGACTCGCTAGAGTTCAGATGTCACAAGTTAGTGCCTTCACGGAGGCGAAATAAGCCCTCATAGCGAGTGATTGAATGAACAAATGAAAGAATTGGCACTCATTCAGCATGTCAGAAATAATGTATTCATCTGCAGATCGCGTTGTCGAGTATGTACAACAATGTGGGGGCGAAAATGGAACAAGAAAAAAGAGCATTCAAGTGGCGAGAATTAGAACCCTTAAATTGAGAACAACAGCTGACTAATCTAATAATTAACTTTTGAAACCCGCGGTCATTTCAAAACTGACGCTTTCTTAGTTAGATTACACCATGAGCCAATAACCTTGTTTGCATGTGAATAATTTTAGATGCTCACCCGTGATCTATTAGGTCAGGTTTGCATTCGTGGTATCAGCTTGTGGGACTCACATCTGGACAAGTAATCAAAGATTTACGGAGTTTGTTACACGATGATATCAAGGTGAAAACGAAGAGGTTCCAGAGTGTCTACCTTCAGACTTTAAAGTCTGCCTGAACACGCCACTCTTGGTAAGTCAAGTCGATGGAAACCTCCTTCTAAACAAATATTTCGGCTCCTTAATCAGGTTGGCGTCTAATTTAGTGTAAACCACCTAATGTTGCAAACAAACGCACTTACGCCACTTCCTTGCGTAGCACTTTAAAGCGGAAATCGTTTTCTGTGTCTGCTGGAGGGTGCGGAACCGTGCAAAACCAGTTGCTCAAATTAGGAGTGAACGCCTCCACATCGAATAGAAGGTCAATCGTGATTACGATCGTCTTACCTGCACAAGACTCGACAATGTTGCCAAGTTTTCCCACAACCATGTCGAAATTGGTTCGCGCTGATGCCGCACAGTAATTCCTCCTACTTTTCATGATATGGGCATCGCAAGAGCAAAAGTGGAGACATGTGTGAAGCTAGTAGCTGGAATGTGAAGACCAAAAATGATTAAAGTTGCCACTTTGGAATGCTTCGATAACGCTGAATTGGCTGTGTGTGTCAACACGACTGGACGCGTAACCATAATTAAAACCATTAGAAAGCTGTTTTGGGGAGGAAGCAAATTTGAGGACGTTTATAGCAAGCAAAGTTGTAAGACGTATTTGTAGTTTATTTTCAGTTATGTACACATACATGTAGCTATGAACTGAACAACGACCTACGTCGGTCATTAAGGAACGGGATATATGATCCCACCTAAACGTTGGCTTCGTTGTTATGAGGAAGGGAAATCATTTTATACAGAGAGTGGAACTTCCATCCTCTTCCACTCTATTCTATGTGCGCATTACATACGTAATAATATGTATGGTTTGCTTATGGCGACATATTTTTATTCTGGCTTATACTCGGTGATAATCAAGATTTTTAAATCATCGACGAAAACAGATGTTCGAGCTTGGGGTAGTTCAGTTGCCAAGCGATAGCTATATCGCTTTTTGTTTCGAACCCGTCGATTCTACTGTACACATAAATCAGCGTCCAACACGACTGATGAGTATGTAACTGAAAGCACCGAAGCAAAGATGACACTAGCAGTATGGAGTACTCCAGCTGCTGTTCTGCGCTCTGACCAGGCGTGTTGACGCAAAACTTGGCTATAACAAGACAGGTTAGCCATTATTAATAGGTGCAGTGTGCGCGCACTGAAATTGAGGAACATCATCAAAACCAATGACCAGCTACAGCGAACACGATAGATCAGTAGCACAACGATCGCCTGGCAGGCGAATTGCCGAGATTTTTCACTGGTCTGCTCACGATGTATTCACAGGTCATCGAGAGCGAAGTTACCATGCGAGTCTGAGGCAAAGTGAAGAGTTAGTTTTGATACGTACAGATAAGCATGGGAACTGCAATATCCCGATAGACTTACCAACGTTGAGAGAGTCAGTGAAACATTTGGTGAGGGAGTTTGCGAACAAAGAGTCTCTTGGAATACGAAAACTATCCATCGTCGAGAAGGTCGTGGATGAGCGCATCGCGATGATGGACGAACTTGACTGATCTGAAGCAATGACATTCCGCTCCTGAACAACGCTGCAGAGCGACATAGGTTTTTCCTATATCAGAGTGGCCAATATCGCTTGACTGTCTCATACTAATAGCACAAAACACTAACACTATTAATTCACCGCATGCTGTCACCAATGGAGATAGTGCAGGAGGGAGAGGTGGAAGAAGGAAGGCAAGCGTCATGTACCTCCACTTGAGAGTCTCTGCTTGCAGGCACAATTTGCTTTACTCGGCGAGATAGTGGTCACTCCACTGCGGCGTCAAAGGGCTTCACACAAATAAAGCACACAACTCATGAGTGTACATCTGCTAGTGCTAATAAGGCATTCTTACACAGCTATTCGCATCTCATCGTGCATCAACAAATGAATCCAAACGCGATCGTTACCGTTAAAATTGTCGTTCCCATTGGCAAGTTTGAAAGAAAACTTGCACTTCTTCGGAGATATGTGTGTGGCCATCACGCGTGTATGCTCCAAGTAGAGATGAATTTTGGGCGACGATTGAGAGCCAAAATTTGTTCTATATAAATGTGCCATCCTGAAACAATCACATTATTTAATGCAAAATTTCATTGCTTCGAAAAGATGAATTAAAAAATGTGCCGTGGCTTATGGAACGTTTGTCTTAAAAGAAGCTGTGCACTCGTTCCAGTACTGAATGAATACTCGGAAACGTTGATTGTTTGTTTATTTGTTTACTTATGTAATTATTCATTCGTCAATTTATTGGTCGGTCTATTTATTCGTTAATTTTCTTCACTATCTTTAGGTGCGAAAACACGAGAGAGAAGTTCGCAAGGCTACAACTCGCGCAAAAATGGATCCAATATATATGAGCAAGCAAGACGGTAGAGATCGAAGCAACTGAATGAGTCAATGATATCTGCAGGAAAAAGGTACTCGTACAATAGGGAGATGCAAACTCTCCAGTACATTGTTTGCGGTGCAATATGTTTTGTCGGGCCGGAATCGATGACCATTTCGACTATAGAGGAAGGCAAATTGAAATATTTTTGGCAGCACGATGTCCGAAAAGCCGCAAATATTGTTGCAACAAGCAGTCAACTCACACTCGAGTTTGTGATATTCGAGTGACACCACTTTAAGACTCCTAAATTTGCTAGTGGAATTTTCGTGGCATAGGCCAATGCAAACTTCGTGAAGCAACACACTGGTGAACAGTTCTTGGATATCACTTGGCAATGTGATATCAAAAACCAGACAAATGACCATACATGAGATGTCCTATAATGGTCACGTGATAAGTAATAAAGCTCCTTCGATAACGTTTTATATATGTGTGCTGTAAAACATTGCAAATATAGTTTGCAGTTCGCAATAACTTTCCAGGAACACTGCAACATCTAATGAAGTCTTTATTGCCAATTACAAGTCTAAAGTGATCAACACCATCTATTGTAGAAAGAGGCATATCATGTCGGATGTTCTGCCAAATATTTGCACTTCTTAGATTTTAGCTGAAGATCGTTTGCTTTGGGCCGTCCTGACCATATGCCACATCGTATTCGCATTATGCGCTCCATTTGAAATCGTGCCCGAAGTTGTCGTAATAATCGGGCTTGGGTAATCAAAACTTGGCATTTCATTGGATAGAGTTCTCTATTCAGAGCCTCCCACCCCCTCCCCCATCTAATTTGCTTTTGTTCGGTACTTTCGCGTCGGAGAACATGGGCTGGTTATGAAAGCAGTTCCTCGGGCGGACAGACACAATCAACCACGACCCGTCTTCAAAATACAATCAAAATGTGTTGATACAGGGGACATAAGCTGTGAAGTCTTTATGTGTAGAGAAAAAAGATTCTGCGAAACCTGTACGAATGAGAGAAGAATACAAGATATGATTTGAATAGCACAGACTTGGCAAGCAGGCTACATCGGCACAAACAAATCCGCTAACCATTCGTGACTTCCACCACGAAAATTGGTGCAGAATGTTTCAGTGTCACCGAACACATTGAATCCATTAAGTTGTTGGAATATTTGCACGCTCCAATCATAGATAAAAGTTATTCCGTAGGGTCGCCGCACGAAAAATCGAAGCCTCTCGTCATCATTTCGATGGCCTGCCGCTCTATCCAACTCGTAAAAAAACACAGTGAAACAGACTTTTGAGGTGAACCTCTTAATTTAACTAAAGATGCAAAATCTGAAGTTTGACAATCGCATGTTGATTCGACCGAGCTGTCTTCCTCCAAAAATGTGTATTTGTATACGCAGTCATGTTTTTGCCCACATTTTTACTTGGCTTGCAGAATGCATTATGACGACACCGATCGACTGTACTGAAACAACTGCGTCCGTTGACGTTCCAAATTACTGCCGGATTTGTTTTATCCCCGCTGTTTTAAGGTGCTCAAAGGGGCCGCGAATATGCGGCGACTCTTCATCTTCTTCTGAATGACCTCATAAATGAGAATCAGTTTGTTTTCCAGTAGATTCTTTTTCTTGCTTTTCTGGAATGTTTCGATCGTTCAAAGCGATTCGATTATGCGAAGGCTTCTGATGGTTCGCAACTTCAAAGTATCCACATATTAGCGTCACATTGGGTTCCTCGCTAGCTGATTTTTTCGGATAGCCATGCTCTTGTTTAAAATCTTTTTTTCAATTGCGGTTGACAACAACTTTTTTCATTCGCGTTTCCATTGTCGTCCCCAAAGCTGCCTTCTTGATCAAAGGCCCTTTCTTGTTCAGCTACTGCTGTCAACGACGATGTCACCAATCTAAGCAAACTTTTTGGTCGATAAGGGATAAATTCATCGTGCTCTAATAGTCTTCTTTTTGGATTTTGGTGCACTCCATATGACCTCAAAGTATTCACTGAATGCCGAATATACCATTGACGACTCTGAATGCTTTAGCGAATGTACCCGAATAGTGCGTATCCCAACGAAGGTCGGAGAAATCTTTGTAGCGAGGTTTCTAATGCCACAGTCAGCCGATGATAACAGCGTCCCATTTAGCCTAAGCGGGCATTCAAGGTAAGAATTAATATGTATAATACTGCATTGATCGTAAGAAACATCTAACTGCCAAGTTTTTGACCATTCACTAAACAAGATGAAATCTTTTGCAGATGTGAAAATCATTTGTGGAATCATATAACGGTTGATAAATTTTCAGTCGTCAGCAAATAATTTACACGTACTGGCAATTCCATCGGGAACATCATTTATGTATTTCAAAAAAAGCAACGGTCCGATGACGCTCCCTTGAGGCATTCCACTGGTTACTTTGTAATTTCTAGGAAAAGATCTACCAACTTTAACCCTGAACGATCTATTTACAAGGAATGATTCCAGCCATCGCAGCAATGCTCCTGAAATCCATGCACCCTTAATTTGTGTAAGAGTTTCTTATGGTTCTCCAACATCAAAAGCTTTTGCATAACCGATGTATATACATCTATGACTCATTGTCATGATACAGTCGTCCATGCAGGATATCAGTTGCGACGAAGTTGACCTTCCAGACAGAAACCTGGGTTCAGTAATTTTTCAGTTATCATGTGTACCAAAAAATCCTTCACAACTCCCTCAATTATTTGGCAAATAGACGATATGAGACTAATCGCTCCATAGTTTTTTATGGAATCAATCAAAACAAGAGTGACGATGGCGGTTTTCCATAGGGAGGGCAATGTAGGTTACTTTCTTTGTGTGGAGAATGACGTTGCTGAGGTTTTTTTTAAGTTGCAGGCTTGGATCGTCTGAAATTGTAAGCGAATTGCATGATGACTTTTGATGCTGTTACTCACCACGCGAATTGTTCACTTCTGCATGCGGCTTAATTCTTTTCATATTTGTTTGTTAATATGGGAGGGGCATACTCACTGTGATACATACGCACACACTTGAGATGACGCCATTTGAGGTAATATGTAAGTTTATGTCCAAAAAGTTAGGTGGACCTTCATTGTGACCTCAGTCCGTAGTGAGTCTCCATAAATTAATTTAGCAGTGGTCTGAAACTGACCTTTATTAAATATCAGTAGCTCATGCAAACAAATAGCGTCAAAACGTGAAATCTAGGCAATATTTATGTTCCATAATGGCTCGTGTTTTGTGACTCGCTATTTCTATTTTTAATTTCTGAATGAGGCGCTCGAGTAGCGAACCAGAGTTCTTCTATCTTTGAGACCGGTCTCCTTGACATATAGACAGACTCCGGGTCCGGAAAAGCTTCCCGTTCGGTGCTGTTCTCATAAGGATATCGAAGAAAATTTGGCCGTAGCATTGTCGACCTTCATCAGAGCAAACAGTGATTGTCTGATTTTATGAAATATTTCGGGAATCCGTGAAGAGCATTAACGCAGCGGATCAAGACGAGGTCATTTCTAAGACAGTTTGAAACGGATCTTATAGTTCAAACTTCTCTCCCCACTCGAAACGAAGTGATCAGGCGTAGGCATGGTAGCATTTTTGGTCCGGTCCACCTCGATATATTCCTGATCCCAATTTGAACTAAAGGATGAACTGTGGGATTTCTTATGTTAACGGTTTTATTCTCATGGAATTGAGAAATTCATGGATGGATTTTGAATGAAGCATTACTGATTGCTTTATAGTACAGAATCCCATATAAATCACTTTTGGCAATGCCCCTGTCAAGCAACTTTGACAGTATTGGTCATGGACAAAGAAAAAGCCACTAATTCCGAAGGATATGGTTGAGAATATGAAGGGGCAAATTGAGATCTTGTGAAAGTAAATTGACGTATTTTTTCCCTTTAGGCTATACCCATCAACTCGTCCATCTTTTCCCATGAAGGACCTTCATGCTGAGACCAGAAGGAGACCACAAAGATGCTTTCATGTCGAAACGTATTTTTAGCGCTGTCTTAATATGTAGAAGCCTTGCAGAGTTATGATCAGTGAGAGCATCTTTCTTCATTGTTTCAGACATTGGACTTTCTTTAACAGTAGGATGGCGAGGACGCCAATGCACTGAATATCGGGGCGCCTTCATTCATTTATTTCTCAATATAAGGGAAGGAAGACGTAGGTTAAATGGGTAAGGTGAGTGCTTATTTTTGTTATGCAACGACAAATGCGTGCACAATGGAGAGGGTGGGTGAAGGTCCTGGATTATTGCTTCTCTTGCCTGACGTGAGAATAAGTGGGAATCGCTAAGAGACTCTGTTTTAAGGTGCAAAGTGAAGACAAAAACGTTTTGAGAATCTCGTGCTGACGGAGGAATTTGGAGCGTCCCCCATTCTTCTGAAAGCCTGAGATCTCTCAGAACTGACGTTTAGAATGTTGAAGGAATTTTATAAGTTGCCAAATGAAGAACCCAATTTGAAACTCTGCAGGAGGTGGATGAATACATTTAAAAAATTTTTATATACCTGTGGATGGCGGCAGCAGAACTACTTACGTGTTGCATCGTTGTTGTTATTGCCGGAGGCAGTACGCCATAATCCTGTGACGTCAGTGTCTTGTGGTGACGTCGCGCGTGAAATTATTTGCATATGTATATGTAGGTTTCCTAGAACATGCACGCAATGGCGCAATAGACCATCAAGGAGACGAGCTTGCTCCCTAATTCCGCCTGTTCAAGAGCTGTTATGCGTTGAACTTGTGAATTAACACCCGAGAAGCAAATGATGTGGGAGAGAGGGGCAGGAGAAAGAAGAAGCAGCTTTAAGAGCGTGGAGGGATTCCCTTATCGATTATGAACACGCAGAATTGCTGTTTTCTATTGCTTATTGGAAAGCAATACACGACGAACCCCACATGTCGCTTTTTCGTGCAAGGAAAGGGATCTTTCTGGATCGCAAGAGTTCAGCTGGCAGAGGTCAGATTCTTTCTATGTTCTGAGTTAATGGAGGAGGTTTCCGATTTTTGTATACGGCACGGTTGATTGGGCGGGACCGAATTTGAGGAATCAAAATTTGGCACGTTTTCTCCACGTGAATTTTCACACTAACGATATATGACCGTTTAAAAAAATTCAAAAGATATTCGTAGAGTCTTCAGAAACTCGGAAACATAGCGTGGCAGGCAAACTGAAGTGCAAGAGCGTGCATGGTGCCTCTCTCGTTCTTCCCTTCGTTTTTTCCTTGTGTCACCATGAGCTTCCGTTTCCGTAAACAAGGCACCACGGTCGTCATGGAGGATACACTCGGAAGTTCTTATCCTGGACCAACCAACTGAAATATAATAGTTTTGCAGTTGTGATGGTCATATAAATGATTTCAGTTTGCTTTTATTGATCGATGCTCCTTTCTAAGCGAACGGGCATTGGTATCCCACGTGTTATATAAAAATGCTTAATAAATTGGTATCTTGCTGGACTTTTATGCTGGTATACTTTATATTCTTCGTTTTTATGCTTTATTATAAATCTTGGATTTTATTAATTAGCTGTTTGTTCGCAGTCGTTTTAATTAATCCATTTAGTGTGTTGTTGATCATTTGTTGCACTGTCTTTGCGCATCTGATGGCGATCACTTGCCGTTTCAACTTGGAGTAGCGATTACTCTCATCGAGTCGTGTATTCACTAATTGCGTGCATCGATATGTTTGAGGAAAGAAACTTAATCCACTGAAACATTTTTGGATATTTTTCGACTATTTCGCAGGAAAGTTTTATAAGTTTACGATGACAATTCTCGTTGAAGATGCTGCAAGCAATCTGTATCGAAATGAAGCCCAACCAACCAAGCGTAATAGTTGTTGTTTGTCATCCACTTTGTTTCCTCGAAAATCAACTGTTGTTGTTAGCGATGCTTTTGATGGTCATTCTAACTTTGCCACGCTCAACATCTTTTTATTCCCTCATCAGCATCGTTGACTGCATAAAGCCATCATTTTGTTGGATAAGAGTAAGTTAATAGTTGTTTACTGTTTTATGATGTGTTTACAAATAACACATATGTGAATCGGTGCATTGAACCGGTGGAAAAATGCACCCATTCAACTAGACGCTCTTAGTTACTAGTTATTTTTGAGGTGTAGAAAAATTGGTCTCCAAACCAATTGCGGAGGGGGAAGGGGGAAATAAAGCGGACGTGTAATGCTCAGCAACGTGCAGAAGTGAAGAAGCGAGTATGTAAGCTCGTGACAAAACTTTCCCAAACTTGTGCATCAAAATGCAGCTATTCTAAGATGTGGAGTGGAAACTGCTGGTTATGAAACTTCCAATTCGCATAGTGGCAGCATGTTTTTACGTACTCATATGTCTGTGAGTCTGTGTTTCTGTCAAGGAGCATGGTGTTTGTCCGTCTTAGTGATGGTCATTTCTCTCAAGGGGGCATTTCATAAGTAATATGCACTTCTAGAGACAGTTGCCAGATTTTGCAAAAGACGTTAGAGCCAAATTTTAGCTATAACCATTTATGTGCCCTTTGGCGTGTAAGTTCGGGTTTGAAAATATTTGAAGTCGCAGTTGTCGATAGCGTGGTTTGGTGGGAACACTCAGGGAGTCTTTCTGAAGGGGCAGATCAAGTAGCTATAGAGCCCCCGGGCTACGGCACTGTGCATATTAAGCAAGACGTGTAGGGCTATGCTGCTTAAGTATGCGAGCTGCAAATGTGGTGTCCAACATTTATGATTAGGTGAGAGAGCGGCATCGTCGATGGGAATAATTGCATGAAATTAACAGATATTGCAAATTGTCCTAATAATTGCTCAAAGGCGCCTGCGTAATACTCACTCGCTGTGTTTCATTTAGAAAAAGTTTTCAGTGATGCTGCATTCAATATGAAAGTCATTCATTCGATGGCATCACTTGCATCAAACGTTCCACTGCAAACACATCGAAGTCGCAATTGACGCAACTCGTGACTAGTATAGTAGGATTCAGTATCAGCTTATTATCAGAGATGATTCGATACTGCCACCACCCATCAGTGAACCTTGCTCGAGACAAGTAACGATCGCTGCCCATAACAACATGAGCCGGAAGCATAAATGCACCTCGATTTGTACAACACGACCTCCGAAATGCATTTTTTTGTGAAGGTGACTGTGTCACCCCTGACCTCGCCCTTGTGCACGTTAATGCCATTTGTTCGCTATCTGGTAAATTGCTGCCGCGCATGCGAGATCCGCGCACTAAATTCCTATCATACATTTAACCATCTGTTATAAGTCATTTACAACGAAATGTTCTCCCTTGTCTTTTGTCTAATGCGTTAGCGCATCATGATTCTTATCCATATTGTTATCACACCCATCACTGTTGTAGAATCCCAGCGAATTTTATCGCCATAACTTTTGTGGGCGGTGAGTTGAGACTACCAGATGTACGGGTGCACAAGCATCATTCTTCTAGAAGTCATTCATCTTTGCAGCGAAGCTCATTGCTGTAAAACTTGCCGCAGTTTTCCGAACGATCGAGTAATGTGCAGGAAGACACACACTTCATTTTGTGATTTCACTTCTATAAATAGAAATTTTAAATAGCGCTTACAAATATTATGTCATAAGTGAACCGAGTCGAATAATGAACTAGCACGAAAAAGAGAATGTAGTTACAGCTAAAATTTACATAAAAATGAAGATTTTCATACGTTCGTTTTTGAGGTCCTGCAAAAAGGCCATAAAAAGTGTAAACCTCCACGATGAGTGCTTAAAAGGCGTTGCTTTTCTCTCGTAGTGAAGGCGGAGAGAGTGAAAGAGGCAGAGGTGGAGGGAGCAAGAGCGATAAAAAATGAATATGACTTTAGGTGCTGTCACGATGCCCATCATAGAATTTCATTTATTCGTCAGTAAAATAAACAAAAAGAAAGCGCATGCCCATTTCCCCATTCGCCTTTCATTTCGTGACATCTAGTGAACAATCTCTACATAAATGAGAAACTCGTTCGCCAAAATTCTAATTTGCTATTATATACTGCCAAATGAAAGAGTAAAGAAACGAAGTTGTTGCTAAGGTAGGAAAGAAAGAAAGACTTCGCTTGGGAAGTATGAAGCTAAAAGGAAAAATGCGGTCAAAATTTCCTCAAAAATGCAACTTTTTGAAATGAAGAGTAAATTTTCAAAACAATGCGATTTAAAAATCACATCTCACCTCCTTCTCCTTTCGTCTCAATTTAGCATTTTGATAATGCTCTGAGGACGTGAGTGATGCTCATTCTTCACTGTGCAAATGTGCATTCATCACTTAGTGATTCGTTGATGTGAACCGCTTCAATGTTTATTATTATCAGTAGAATATTATTGGCATCTAGCAAATAAGTACACATTAATAGGTTAGGCAAAGCAAATAAAACTTTACATTAGAATCAATGGGTCGTTTCTTTATACTGCAAGAGTGCAGCGAAATTTTTGTTATGCTGAGGGGACCTTCAAATTAATTGCGATCTCAATGAAACGAGAAAATATTATTAGAGTTTTCTAAGTATTGTTTTCTTTAAAAATTTTGACACTCTTGAAAGTGTATAACTATCTAAGCACTTATTCGAATAACAGATTAAATTGTGTGGAAGAAATCGTCAATGTAAATGAATATAAATAAATAAACTATATTAATTCCTAATTACTATTACTTATCGATTATTTTCTGTCTTATAAGTTCATTTGAAAAACTAACTGATAACGACCTTTTTATTATCAAAGTTTTTATTTTTGATGAAAAAACATCAACCATTTTGAATATTGGGAAAATCTCGAATAGAATCAAAAGCCGCGTTTATAATTTCCGATCATCGTTAATCATTCACTTAAAAGATCAAAAATTTTCGAAATCCTCGCACATTTGCTTCACTTAACACTTTGAATAGTGGAAATATCAAATGCACGAAATTTGAGTGATCTATCCGGGAGAATATGGCTGTGATGATTCGCAACAATGCTTCCAAGTCCATCAAGGTACTTTCTGTAACGATCAACAGAATTACAAAATTGCGTTGTAATAGGTAAGAGTTTATTGAAATATCAGATAGCGACTCGTATCAAAATAGTTATTGCATTTGCCTCACTGAAAGTACTTTACAAATTTATCCCTTGTAAAAGTTGAACAGAAGATGCCGAAATGATGAACAGGTAATATAAGGAAACATTGAGCGATGTGCTTGAGGGATTCTTTTTTCGTAATGGATTTTGCGAGATTCATGACCTTTTTATCCTTGTTCATTCTTTCTGTTGGTGACTTTGAATGAGTGAAGCCCATCAACACCTACATGAAGAATTGTAACATTACGGTAATAGTCGAACTGTCGTTTACGCGAATGGTATTTGCCGAACTGTCATGTTACCGGAAACAATTGCAGGATTGTGATGTACTTAACCAATACTGCAGACCCTTCTGAATTTAGATTTGTATAACGAAAATGTATTGGAGTTACGGAAGCGTCAAGTCCCTCGACAGTGTAATTATCTCGGCGCAACCGAAGATATCAAGAATATGCCGAAATTCGGCTCGCTTCAATAGTTTTGAGAAGCCCATCAGAATGTCCGGGCGTCTTGAAGTGAAATTGTCTATCCATTCAATCAAAACGCAAACCACGCTCAGCATATCGTGCCGTAACTTCCCACTCGAGAAAACTTCGAAGCTTCCAGCTAGGGAGCAATAAAGTTAACCCATATTGTGCTAGTTATTTATTCTGAGAAGGTTCAAGACCAAATGGCTCTAGTCTTTCTTCGTAGGATGGTTAGTGTGTTAACAAATGAGCTCTGTGTCGCAGGAATCGTGGTAATCTTCATTTGTGAAGCAGGTTGTTTCCTCACGCCTGGTTTACCTTGGTGTGATATCTTCCCCTTATGGATTATGACCTCCCCATGCCTTCGAGCTGTAGCCGAAGATATAAATAGGCTGCAATCTTGCTTGCTAATCATTGTGTGTTTTGTTACTCAACGACGTGTTGATCCCGTACTCGCAATAAACGAGTTTCATTTGTTCCACAGAACGCCTTCACGCACCAAAATCGCTTGCACTTAATAAGCACCCCGGAAGGTCTTATAAAATGCTGTTTTCATCATGAACCATCTGCGTACCTTACCGCGTAGATGAACGCCTCTGGCATTAAATGGAGACCAGATGGGGACACGGTACTCAACGTCTGGTCGAAGAAATGTTAAAAAAGCCTGTAAGTAATGTTATACACGTTTGTGGTGAACAGCGCGTGAGATATACGTCAGGTCACTTTTGATGCTTACTCAGCAATCGAAGGCGGTCTTATGCCAATATAGATCTACATATGTGTAAAAAGTTAAATTTAGCCTATAGTTCTTTGGTCTTTGCTAGGGTAAATCAAGCTTGTCCTCGGTTGCTTCTCTAAGCTTAGCATGCAACACGCCAGCTGCCTTTCCATCGCTTGTTAAGAGAGAAGGAATGAATCGAACTCCGCCGCTGTCTGAGATTTTAGCTTCCAGGCAGAAAGAGTCCCCACTGTTCACGGGTCGAGGGAAGCTTCCTCGAACACCACCATAATACGGCCATACCCGACCTGCCTTCGATATGTTATATAATCGTCAGACCAGTGCTGCTATCTTACTAGTAACCCAGCAAAACAGAAAGAAATTCACAAGACCACATGAGAAATGTTAGAAAGTTTGCTCAGTGCAAATTACATGTGGACGATATTCCAATATGGGAATGAAAGTTAACATAGCAGTCGCATAAATTGACGAGAAACCGAATTGCTCGTTAATGCGGCTTTTTTTTGGTTTCCATTTATTCGCTACGTGCGATTGCAAATGAAATGAACAACCACTCAGCATCCTAAGCAGCAGCTATATATTTATATTTATATTTATATTTATATTTATTATATTATATTTTATATATATAGTTTACATTTATATTTTATTTATATTTATATTTATATTTCATTTATATTTATATTTATATTTATATTTATATTTAATATTAATATTTATATTTATATTTTATATTTATTTTATTTATATTTATATTTATAATTATATTATATTTATATTTATATTTTATATTTATTTTATATTTATATTTATATTTATATTTATATTTATATTTATATTTATATTTATAATTTATATTTATATTTATATTTATATTTTATTTTATTTATATTATATTTTTATTTATATTTATATTTATATTTATAATTTATAATTTATATTTATATTTATATTTATATTATATTTATATTTATATTTATATTTATATTTATATTTATATTTATATTTATATTTATATTTATATTTATATTTTATTTATATTTATATTTATATTTATATTTATATTTATATTTTATATTTTATATTTATATTTATTTTATATTTATATTTATATTTGTTTATATTTATATTTAATTAATATTTATTTTTATATTTATATTTATATTTATTTATATTTAAATTTATATTTATAGTTATATTTTATATATTTATATTTATATTTATATTTATATTTATATTATATTTATATTTATATTTATTATTTATATTTATATTTATTATTTTATATTTATTTTTATTTATATTTATATATTTATATTTATTTATATTTAAATTTATATTTATATTTATTTATATTTATATTTATATTTAATTTATATTTATATTTTATATTATATTTATATTTATATTTATATTTTATATATTTATATTTATATTTATATTTATATTTATATTTAATATTTAAATTTATATATTTATATTTATATTTATATTATATTATATTATATATTTATATTTATATTTATATTTATATTTATATGTTATATTTATATTAAATTTATATTTATATTATATTTATATTAATTTATATTATATTTATATTTAAATTATATTTATATTTATATTTATTTATTTATATTTATATTTATATTTATTTATATTTTATATTTATATTTATATTTATATTTTATATTTATATTTATATTTATATTTTTATATTTATATTTATATTTATATTTATTATTGTATATTTATATTTATTTATTTATATTTTTATTTATATTTATATTTATATTTATATTTATATTTATTTTTATATTTATTTATTATATTTATATTTATATTTATATTATATTTATATTTATATTTATATATTATATATTTTATTTATATATATTATATTTATATTTATATTTATATATTATTATTTTATATTTATATTTATATTTATATTTATATTTATATTTATATTTATTATATTTATAGTTATATTTATATTTATAATTTATATTTATATTTATATTTATATTTATATTTATATTATATTTATATTATATTTATATTTATATTTATATTTATATTTATATTTATATTTATATTTATATTTATTTATATTTATATTATATTTATATTATTTCTATTTATATTTATATTTATATTATATTTATTATTTATATTTTATTATATTATATTTATATTTATATTTATATTTATATTTATATTTATATTTATATTTATATTTATATTTATATTTTATATTTATATTTAATTTATATTTATATTTATATTTATATTAATTTATAATTTTATATTTATATTATTATATTTATATTTATATTTATATTTATATATTTATATTTATATTTATATTTATATTTATATTTTATTATATTATATTTATATTTATATTTATATTTTATATTTATATTTATATTTATATTTATATTTATATTTATATTTATATTTATATATTTATATTTATATTTATATTTATATATTTATATTTATATTTATATTTATATTTATATTTATATTTATATTTATATTTATATTTATATTTATATTTATATTTATATTATATTTATATTTATATTATATTTATTTATATTTATATTTATATTTATATTTATATTTATATTATATTTATATTTATATTATATTATATTTATATTTATATTATTATAATATTATATATTTTTATTATATTATATTTATATTTATATTTATATTATATTTATTTATATTTATATTTATATTTATATTTATTTATATTTATATTTATATTTATATTTATAATTTATATTTTTATTTATATTATATTTATATTTATATTTATATTTATATTTATATTTATATTTATATTTATATTTATATTTATATTTATATATATTTATAATTATATTTATATTTATATTTATATTTATATTTATAATTATATTTATATTAATATTTATATTTATATTTATATTTATATTTATATTTATATTTATATTTATATTTATATTTATATTTATATTTATATTTATATTTATATTTATATTTATATTTATATTTTATTTATATTATATTTATATATATTTATATTTATATTTATATTTATATTTATATTTATATTTATATTTTATATTTATATTTATATTTATATTTATATTTATATTTATATTTATATTTATATTTTATATTTATATTTATATTTATATTTATATTTATATTTATATTTATATTTTTATTTATATTTATAATTATATTTATATTTTATATTTATATTTATATTTATATTTTATTATATTTATATTTATTTTATTTATATTTATATTTATATTTATATTTATATTTTATTTATATTTATATTATATTTTATTTATATTTATATTTAATTTATATTTATATTTATATTTATATTTATATTTATATTTAATTTATATTTATATTTATATTTATATTATATTTATATTTATATTTTATTTATATTATATTTATATTTATATTTATATTTATATATAATATTTATATTTATATTTATTTATATTTATATTTAATTTATATTTATATTTATATTTATATTTATATTTATATTTATATTTATATTTATATTTATATTTATATTTATATTTATATTTTTATATTTATATTTATATTTATATTTTATTTATATTTATATTTATATTTATATTATATTTATATTTATATTATATTTATATTATATTTATATTTATATTTATATTTATATTTATATTTATATTTATATTATATTTATATTTATATTTATATTTATATTTATATTTATATTATATTTATATTTTATATTTATATTTATATTTATATTTATATTTATATTTATATTTATATTTTATTTTATATTTATATTTATATTTATTTTTTTATATTTATATTTATATTTATATTTATATTTATATTTATATTTATATTTATATTTATATTTATATTTATATTTATATTTATATTATATATTTATATTTTATATTTATATTTATATTATATTTTTATATTTATATTTATATTTATATTTATATTTATATTTTTTTATATTTATTTATATTTATATTTATATTTATATATTATATATTTTTATATTTATATTTATATTTTATTTTTATTTTATATTTATATTTATATTTATATTTATATTATATTTATATTTATATTTATATTTATATTTATATTTATATTTATATTTATATTTATATTTATATTTATATTTATATTTATATTATAATATTTATATTTATATTTATATTTATATTTATATTTATATTTATATTTATATTTATATTTATATTTATATTTATATTTTATATTTATATTTATATTTATATTTATATTTATATTTATATTTTATTTTATTTTATTTATATTTATATTTATATTTATATTTATATTTATATTTATATTTATATTTATATTTATATTTATATTTATATTTATATTATTTATATTTATATTTATATTTATATTTATATTTATATTTATATTATAATTTATATTTATATTTATATTTATATTTATATTTATATTTATATTTATATTTATATTTATATTTATATTTATATTTATATTTTATATTTATATTTATATTTATATTATATTTATATTTTATATTTATATTTATATTTATATTTATATATATATTTATATTTATATTTATATTTATATTTATATTTATATTTATATTTATATTTATATTTATATTTATATTTATATTTATATTTATATTATATATTTATATTATATTTATATTTATATTTATATTTATATTTATATTTATATTTATATTTATATTATATATTTATATTTATATTTATATTTATATATTTATATTTATATTTATATTTATATTTATATTTATATTTATATTTATATTTATATTTATATATATTTATATTTATATTTATATTTATATTTATATTTATATTTATATTTATATTTATATTTATATTTATATTTATATTTATATTTATATATGTTTATATTTGCACTTATATTTTGTATTATTTGTATTTATTCTATGTCGAACTTGACGGCAAATAATGATCAAGTATTCCCTTCCAGATGATAATGAACTAATTCTCAAATTGCGTGAATAATGCACTAAAAATGGCATTTATCGCGGCGCAACTTGTACTCGTAAGGGTCGATCTTGACGACAGATAATGGTGAATTATTTGCTTCGAGTTGAGAAGGAAATAAATCTCAAATTGCATGAACAATGCGCGACAAATGCCCTCTATCGCAATACAACTTCTGCTCATCTGGATCGATGTTGACTTCAAATAATGATCAATTATTTCCTTCCAATTGGTAAGGAAATAACTCCTAAATTATATGAACAATGCGCAATGAATATCCATTACCTCTTCAGGAGTTGCGCTGTTCTTGATCGAGCTTGACGACAAATAATGATCAATTATTCCCTTCCAGTTGATAACGAAATAATTCTCAAATTGCATGAATAATGCATTGGGAATGGCCTTTATCGCGGCACAAGTTGCGCTCATCTGGATCGAACTTGGCATCAAATAATGATCAGTTATGCCCTTCCACTTCGCGACGAAATAATTCTCAAATTGTATGAATAATGCATTAGAAGTGAACCTTATTGCGACGCAACTTCTGCTCACCTCGATCGAACTCGGAGGGTAACAACTGATCATTATTTCCCGTCAAGTTTAATCGTCGAAGGATTCCCTCCACAGTGAATATTGATGAGACCAACGTAATGTGAGGATGGCTGTGATAGAGACGATGGATTGATTATTCGGCTTATTTCGTTCGACTGCGTTGATGTTGTTCTTGTGTCATGCGGATACCGGCCGTGGGATTCTTTGGTGGGTGATGGAAGATTCGCTGGGAGAGGAATATGGAGAATATTCGAGCCGGTATCCGCGCTGGTTAAAATGATTTTGACCTTGTGTTGGGAGCCACAAGCAATGAGCTCTCAAGTCGCCAACCATCTCTTGAGAATGCCGATCGAACTTTTTTCTGGGTTTGGGTTAGGTGTAGTGTTTCAAGAGGGTGAAAGGCGGCAGCTGTGACTGTTTCGCGGCCGGTGTATTGTGAAGGTAAGCGTGGAGAGCTGTCGAGTTCGACAATGAGATGATGAACATGCATGTTGGGCAATGCCGACAGCGTGACACGCCGTTCTTTCAGTATGCTGTAATGGCGCCAATCTGGCCGTAGGATAGTCGAGTTTCGGTACAGATTAGGCCTGATGATTCCGGCTTTTCGCCAACCCTGAGCTGTGGACCTTGATGCCTCGTAATTTATGGTTCGGCTAGGGAACGGACTTGCTGCTACAGCGGTTTGACCGGTGAGGTTGCAGGTCTGATAGTGGTAGAAAGGGTAAGTGAGTTAAAGGGAGTTCTTAGCTGATCGCAATTGAGACCGGGAATGGGGTTCGTCGGCCAGGGCCCATAGCATAGTGAAGCCAAGGCGCCGGAGAGTTAGCTATATGTTTAGTGTTGTGCAAAAGGGTGAGTGAAGAGGTGCTAATTTTTCGAAGTTCGAACTGCCATTAAGTTCCCATCTGGGGAAGGGAGGTTGAACGTGCTGATGGCGCGGAAAGATGGCGGATGTTTTGGTGCTGTGCAGGAAAAGCTGCTTCCACCTAGAGCTTATTCTTTCCTAGCAGTTGAAATTTTGTTCTACCGTCACGTTGTCGAACAGATGTCGGGGGAAAATGGCCATGCTGCAAGTGTACGTCTGGTATACATGAAGGCTGATTTCTGATTAGGGTGTTTCTCGCGTTTGAAGGTTTCATCTACCACCAGATTTCGATATAACACGAAAAGCGTAGCTTGTCGCCAACGTGCGTCGTTCAACTGTCATAACATTAATAAGCTCTCGTAGTATCCGTACAACTTTTGCGCTTTGTGGAATGGCAAGGATGGATTCGTTATCGCGAGGGGAAGATGAAGTGAAGTAGCAAAAATACTTTTGAAAAACCTGGCAATTTTTGTAAATGAAGGAGTCCCCGCTTTCCGATCGGAAAGATGTGATCAACTTTACTTTCTCAATGTGTAAGAAGACGACAGAAAAATTCTCGGTTTGTAGATGACGAGGGTTTAGAACGAGAACTCGATCTCGGAGATAGGTGGCACATTCGAACCTAGTAATACAAACTAATAACCGACAGATTGCAAGCGTCTCATCAGTTGATCCATTTCGACTGATTTCAGGGAAGTTTTGCGGAGATGCTTGCTTGCTCCTGATGAGGTGTACCGCTAACTGATGGCGAATATAACTAATCATAATTTTATGTACAAGGAATGCTGCTGCCTTCTTCGAAATCAAATCGATTTCGCAGTAAATTTCACCTCTGTTTTATTAGACAGAGAAGATTCTACAATCATGTTTTTTGTGGTATCTAAACTCGCATCTAAATATAACATTAAGAATGCAATAGGATGAAGTGAGAGATGCAATTACGTCTGTTGTGATCGTACAACGAAATCTTCTACGAAGCACATTTATTGGGCTAGCAACAGCCTGCAAGAAGTAATCCAAAGTGATGATGTATTGAAAATGTTACGAACACAGCCTGAAAGCTATCGATGATGGCTTGCTTACGGTATTCTGAGCAATAGCCAAGAATATGATGATCGCTCTATTTCTGACGCCAACATATCGATTTATTGAATTGTCAGCGATATAGCGGAAAAAAGCGGAAAGACAGTTGTGTTGCTGTTTCCTTATTCTACTGCCCGCCGGTTTAATCTTCTCGATCATCGCCGAGAATTAACGTCTCGTTCACATTGATCGGTCATTTGTCTTAGTGGTTGCGTCACAAAGAAGCATAGTTTATATTTGTTGCGTGTTTCTATGAAGAATAAAATCAAAGTGCTGTATATTTCCATCAATCGCTGCAATACACTGTGTCAGATTTAAGGAGTACTTGTCCATGAATAAAAAGATGTCAACTTTATACAACTCCAGTAAATCTTCAACTTTACAGAACCAGCTGGAATGAGCCGAACATATTAATGGAGAGATCGGCGACTGAAATTGTAAGAAAAATTTCGCCCTTTAAAAAAACGTGCACAATAACGCAGTGAATATGTCAATGTTCATCCAGATTTATAAGAGAGCTTCTCGCAAACAATACGCGATAGGCTAGTCTATCTCATCGAATAGAGATTTAAAGCGTAAAACAAAATTGTTTCCAACAGCTTGCATAAAATTTTGCTGCATAAGGAAATACAAATTCAATCTTCAACATCGACGATGTTTTCAAGAAAAGGGAAGTTGCACATCTTGCAGCCTTGTTAGGTTGCTACACTCCACATTACAATTATATCAGAAATCAAGCAATAATTACGCAAATCAAAAGAAAATAAGCCCAAGAACTGTTGAACACTCCGATCTTTCAAAAAGGAATGAGCACAAATTCCATGCCGATCTCCCTTCGTCAGAAATCGCCCAAAGGCATTTCGACGGTATAATGCCATGACCTAAGCAGACAAGCGGCAGAGCAGTCTATAGCACCTAGTCACACCGCACACAGGATAAGCACAAGTAATTGCTTTGGAAGATAGCAGATACCCAAGCTGACTCCTTTCAAGGTGATCATTTTCTTCGCATTTACAGGAATAAACCCTCGTTTCGCCATATCAACATGATCAGCAAAACAGAAATGAAATACAATTACTTATGGGTGGAGGACAACATTTCTTTCATACTTTTCTGCATTTTAATAAGTAATTCCTTCTGTTCCTCTTGTTTCTTCACTGCGTCCGTCATTGTGTCCTCTAAGCGCTTTCTGAAGTGTTTTATTAATCGAAAAATGAAATACAATTAATTACATAGGAGTAGCGACTCTTTGAGAATCTAATTTCCATAAAACGAGCGCCTGTACGGAATAAAGGTTTAAAAGAGAAGCAAAAAATTGGAAGCAAAATTTGCAAAAAAAATCAGAACGTCTAACAACAATGCAAATACTTCACATTTACTCTCCGATCGACTCCGTATCGCCTTTAAAAAAATAAAGACTCTGATGCCAATCCTTAACAACAAAATTGTCGTCTAATCCTACCAAACTTTGTATAGAAAAAGCACGTCTTTTATATAAAAAGTAGCACAAAGATGTTCAAATCCCCTCTCACTTCATCTGTTCCTTCACCTCAACCCCGCCCTCAAAAAATTTTGTAATCGTTCAAAGTGCTGAACATTTGGAAACTTATCAAGGAAAACATGGGAATTAAAAAAAAATTCGAATCACATAAAAGAAACGAGCATCTCGGTGTTGATGTAGTCAATACGTTTTTCTACATTTTGTCGAGCCTCAGTAAGATCCTGCTTCACAAGCACCGGCCCAATAAGTTTGTAAACGGTAGCATCATCGTCGAGGAAATCTAGCTCCTTCAAAAAAATCCATACATAGTGTGGTCCCTTAAGTTTAATAACGAGAAATCAGAGACTTTTCTTCGAAAAATCACCTCCCCAAGCAAGGATTTTAGTAAATAAAATTCAGCTACTTATTCACTTCTCGTCTCCTCTTCACTTCCCCTCATTCCGTTCATAGCCAAGGTAAAAGAATCGTTTCAAGATGCGTTTATTTGTCGAAACTTTTATTTCGATTTCGATAAATCTGTGCTACTCCACTGAGAATCCAACTTCTCATGCAAATCAATGAAACTGAAATGCTTGACGTCATCATAACACCCACAAGATTTTGGCCACCCCCCCCCCCCCTATCTCTCCCAGCCTCCCGCATATTGGCAAAAGTTTCGCACATTTTCAGCGCTTACGTTACCCTCATGAGTAAATTTATTGAAAGAGCAAAAAATATCAAATATCGAATGCCTTCGATAGCCTCTAGAAAGACGCATTATTGACACCTCTGCAATTGCAAACTCACTCCTTCACAGGAAATTCTACCTATTCCTTCCCTTTAGTTTCCGTATTCAAATTGTGAAAAAGTTAAAAGTGCTTCATATTTTCTTTATAATATAAAACAAATAGTAACGTGAAATTCTTCTCGTAACCATTACAAACACCTAATAACATATGAAAATTGCCGTTTTCACGAGATTGTTTTCGGTCAGCTGTCCCTCCAGCTGCTGCCGATTCACCATGTTCCTTTCTCTATCTGCAAAATTGTTCATAATCATCCATTTTCATGAAGCGATAAAAACGACATTGTAAGAGTCTTCGCTTTTCTTGCACACATTTCTGATGACATCTCGACTTGTGGTCTTTATAGTTTCCCTTCCTTTCAAATTTTATATACCTAAATCGTTGTTTTTAATCGATTTATTGAATAAAATAAAGATGTGAAACGATGGAAACATAATAATATTTTGATATACTCGTAATAAGAGCGACACAATAAGAAAACAAACTGCTAGCGGAAAAGTGAAAGAAGCAACAGTCAGAGATGTTGGTTATTTTAGTATCCAGAAAATTATTCGAGATTAATGTTAAATAAGTTGATTGCTAGCGGAAAGAGAATTGGGGAACTTACTTTGAGCAAAGAAAGGGAAAGACCTTGAATTTAATTAAAGCATTTATTGTGGAAAACTGTTAGTTGATGTGAAACAACAATATCGTTTATTGATTGATCGAAAAAGGGCAAAATGAATCGTCATGAAAAGACCTCGTGATGCAGGTAAACTTATTTCTGAAAATAGAATGTATTAACACATACGCAATATGGATGCATAGATGCACATTAACGCAATCAGAGAAGTTACGCGTAGACTGAGAGCGTTCACTTCAATGTATGAAGCAATGTGCATCATTGATGTGCATTAGTTTCTTTTTCAATTCTAAAAGAAATTTAATCGGTAGGTTTTTACTGTTTTTCATACCACTTTGTATCATAGTTCAGAATGCTTTTTTGTCCAATTATTTTTTCTTTGTATCTTTCTAATTCGAATTTAATAGAAGCAATTAAAACAGAGTATGAACATATTAGCATAAATGTGTTAAAAATAACATACGTTGACGGTTATTCGTGCAGAATATTGGAAGACTTTTTCTCACGTTTATTAAACCTAATCGTCAACTGAGTCAACGATCGATGAGGAATATGCGAATTATACACGTAAAATGTTTTTAACTCTTTGATATGATGATCTGAACTGACACGGAGAGTCATATGATATGCTTAAGATATATTCGAATTAATAATTTACGTTTCGTTAAAAAAACGCAAGAGAAGGTCCGCTGAGGCAGCTAGCTGGTTACAATGCTTTGAAAAGTGCCACCAACAGCTCATACCAGCAATGCTGTTAAGGATTGTTGGAAGTACATTCCAGACACAGATGATACACTCGTATTTTATCAATGAGACGTTCCAGAATACGCTGTGAAAGAGCTGTTCCTCGCTATAGCCAATGTTGACGGCACAATGCATTCTTGGGTGATCGGGTTGAAGTGATGTAAGTGTATGTCTATGTATGTCTATGTATGTGTGTGTCTAAATGTATGTCAATGTCCTTGTCAGATAGTTCCACTTCGCGAATTAGAATATGTAATAGTGTGAATTTTAATAAGCGTATTGTCGAATGCAAATGATTATTTCTGAGATTTTTCTTTGTTTCATCTATCAACTCTGAAACCGATTATCAACCCATAAAAATAATAAATTTACATGCGAAATTTTTATCCAAAAATTGATTTGTTTAGATAATAAGCAAAGCAGCGCACCAAAACAACTGCCACAATAGGGGCCTTCACATTCATTTTACCTGTCCGCCCACTTTCACAACAGAAAATAAAACGTACAGAATAATCGCTTCATTTTTTTTGAATGTCCAAAATATCTTTGCAAACTTTCCAGAAAAAAATTCAGTTCATTTTCGTGACAAAAATTTGAATACATTTTTCTCTTTCGTGAAAAACAGAAAAAAATTCATATCGATGAAAAACGAAAGTTCCACCGCTATAAAATGCAAATAGATTTTCCGCCATGTTTATTTATACTTACGCCCAAAAATTTTGGCATTTATAATGTACGTTCGAAGTTTTTATGGTTTAAAAAAATCTCTCTATGGTACAAATTACACCTATTAAATTTCTTAACTCTATACCGACGAAAAATAGCTTGGTAGACGGATCGATATAGATGCATATTATGGAGTGCAGGTATGACGCTATTATTTAACATTTTTGACGGGGCAAATGTGGAAAAGCGCGAAAAAAACCGATTTTTCTTAAGGCAACGATTTGCATAATTCGATCATGTCACTAGAAAACGTATTATGCTTTAACGAAAGAGAATAAAGAAAACGTATTAACGCATTGGAACCGTTACAGTTATGCTGTTATTTTTCGAGAATATGATTGACGATTTGGTTCAAATTCAGCCGAGGAACTTATAAAAACTTTATTGCAAGTTGAAGCTTGCTAAGAGCTGCCGTGAAACGTGAAAAACTTGCAAAAAAGAGCTGCCACTTTGGTGACAGCTTTCAATCATAAGTTGCTAGCTATATCAAATAACCTTTGTGAGACCTCCTTGCTACTGTATGATAATCTAATCAGTGCAATTTGGAATTTTTGAGATTTTTTTAAAATCTGTTACTTAGTTAAGTGCGTAATTTCAAACACCTGTTGAAATACCCCTGCAGCAGGTGGAAAGTACGAAGTTTTTGAGTATGTATACAGAGAAAAAATTGAATGGAAAATGTTTGAAATGTAAATGCAATGCAAACATATAGCTGAAAAAAATTTCAGCCGTCTACGCAATGGTGAAAGGATTTCATCAAGCGGAGTTCAGAACTGTTAGCCTTACTCTTCTTATGGAAATGATTAAAAATCTGCATTATACACTGCCACTGATCCAATGACGTACATTGGATTTTGCTGCGCGGATGGAATGGGCAAAGTGGAGGGAGGGCAGGGAGGCGGGAGCAGAGGTGGAGGTGGGGGATACGCCCGCCTGAAAAAGGATCGCGATAGTTTTGTCTCTTTTTCGTCGCAAATTCTCATCTCGAGAAAAAAGAAAGGAATTGGCTGCAATGTTGAGAAAATCATTAAGACCTTCGAAATTTTAAGATTTTCAGTTACTCTTGATTGGAATTTCCTGAAAATCAATTTCTCCTATGGATAGAAAACGCTTCAAGAACCTTAACAAGGAGCACATGACATCTTCTTTTATCTCCTCTCTCTCCTTCCTTCATGCACGTCATTACCCCATTACAAGGAGAATACCTTGTTCTTAGTGGCAATCATTGCTTTATAATGAATATATCAACTCAAGAAAGCATTAAAAAAAGCTAAACTCGAATAGGAATATAAAATCTATTATTATCTCAAGTTTCAACATGCCTGTCAATCGATACATAGGTCATCTAACCAATGAATTCCTAGAGGAAACGATTTCTGCACAAAATGCTTTATTGATAACCACCCAAGCAACGAAAGAATGAACTTCTTGTTTTCAGTTGTGGAGCGATGAACCGCCGTCACCGAACAACCTCTACCCAACTGAGAAGAAACTACTTTAATAACATATAAACTGAATTAATATGAATTCTTTTTAAGTGGCGTCTCTAAGGTTAGTCGTGCATTTTCAGGATTATTTCATTATCAATTCTGAGGGAACAATTGATCATTATTTGCCGTCAGGTTTGGCACAGATGAGCGGAAGTTTCGTCACGATAAAGGGTTTTTTAACTGTATTATTCATGCTGTTTCAGAATTATTTCATGATCAGCTGTAATTGAATAATACATCATTATTTACCTCGGGTTTGATCCGAATGGACGTAAGTTATGTCACGGTAAAGGCCGTTTTTACTGCATTATTCATGCAATTTCAGAATTATTTGATGATTAATTGTAAAGGAATAATTGATCATTATTTGCCGGCAGGTTTATCCAGATGAACAGAAGATGCGTCGCGATGAAGGCGATTTTTAGTGCATTATTCATGGAATTTCAGAATTATTTTCTGATGAATTGGAAGGGAACAATTGATCATTATTTGCCGTCAGTACTGATGTAGAGGAGCGGAGGTTGTGCGACAATGAACGCCGTTTGTTGTGCATTATTCATATGAAAATAAATTGATGATCAATTGCAAGGAAAAATTGATAATACTTTTTCCAGGGTTGAAAGATCGGACTTTCAGAAGGCTGTTATTAGAATTCATTCATGGTGTGAATAAATGAAAGGCTTTCTAACATTTGTTGCCAGCTTTTTTTTTTCGAAATGATAATGTTGTGTTTATTTTATATGCATGTTTGATAAAACCACGAAACTTGATCGATATTACCCAAAGTATATAGTGATCCATACCAGTATAGCCCATATCATATAGCCAGTATGAGGTTAAGTATTGCGACCGGGAGGCTCGCATTTCACGCCTGGTCGAATCATAGAAAAACCGATCTTTTGCAGGGAATTGAGAAAGCAAGAAAGATCGGTTAAATTATTATCGGCTGGGAACTTATGAAATTAGTTGCTTTGTGGAGCGGCATTGCAAAAGTGGACATTTTGCTAATTCATTTAGTATGCTCAGTTATTCCTTACGGTTTTTTTTTCAAGTTGCTCTATATTGAAATGGAGAGTGCATCCTCGAAAAAATCTCTGCGTTTGCCTCCCTCCTTCCGATCTGCCCTCCCGCGTCAGGTGGCGGCAACTGTTAAAGGAAGTACTTTTTTGTTTTTTGCCTCATTCCTTGACAACTTCAATGCACCCTGGAAAACCGTTTAATAAATACTGGTGTCTACTAACATGGTTAGGCACTTTCATAGTACATGTGTTGCCCATCGCCGTTCCAGGTAAGCAAACTTCTGCAGCTATTGTCAGTTCCAGGAAATAAAAGAGCAATATTTATATTCTCAGTCTGGCAGTTGTCATACTTCCTCGAAACCTGAATTGCTCTTTTTTATCGAGTTTTCTGTTATATATAATCATGTTTAAAGTGATTCCTGTTATTCCTTTTTCAGAGAAATATTCAAACTGTGTCTGTTTAGGGTCGTCGAACGGTTCGTAGTGATTGATGCTTACTGTCGCTGCAACGAGAACAACGAATAGCACAAAAGGCACATTAGTATGTGAAACGATTGGAGGTAAAAACACAAGATAGTGATGATGGTAGTTGATCACAGTAGGCTTGTCACTGATAATAATAATAAACACATCGCCGATGATAATGATAAGATGGAAACTCACTTACCTTGCAAATTTGATAGCGATGAAGGCGGTTTGCAGATTAACGCTTTATGTGGCGATGTATGCACGACTGGGAGTGAGGAAGAATGAATTTGCTTTTAAACTTGACGCTTGAACGTATAACTAGAAATTATGAAAACAGCGGCTTGCACTGATGTGGATATAAGAGCACAAATTCACTGACCTCTGACCTTTGACACTGACTCTTGACCTTTGACATTTTTTGAAATTTTTAAATAAGATCAAGCTTGGGAATAAACACACTCAAGGCACTTCAAGCTAGAGATGCGCAAAGGTGCAAACTAAATGGACGTAAACATTACAAGAGAGCCCCTTCAAACCTTATTCTCGCAAATGCTTCTTTTTTAAAATTTTTTCATTCCCTTTTCTGATTTTACGTACCGCGACAAAAATGACAGCCAAATCTTGAAAATTTGTTATTGCTGTTGTGTTGCAAAATGATGCGTGAGCAGCTTTCGCTTCGCACGTGAAAGATTCATAGATGAAAGAAGGCCTAAGAACACCTTTTATTAAGATTTCCCAATTGCAATATTCGATATAAACATTACTTATACTTTCAATAGATAATTCATATTCAGCAAAAGAACATTTTCACAAGAATCGAATACAACTAAGCTTGCCATTTCGGCATCTATAGACTGAGCTGGCTTTCAGCAGAATTTTCTCCAGAGCACGAGACTTCGGAAGCTCTCATTTGCTCAGCTCCGGCAACAATTATGAATAGAAACTACGGTGCCGCAACGTCATGAAAAGTGCTGGAGAGCACGACTATGGACGAGGATGATGTTGTACACCAAAAACAGCTAGTTATGAGCTCTTTTCTGAATAGATCCCACTCTCGATTGTTGAAGAATATTTTTGAAGAATATGATGGAATGAAGCATATTTAAATGGTTTCAAATAGTTTTGATACCTGTATATTTTGCGCGTATAAAGCATTTTTTTGACACATCGAATCGGCATCAAAGAAGAGAAATGTGAGCGAAAATATGAACCTTAGTCACTCAGTCCTAACGACTTATTCTATTGCAACAATTTTTTATTCAGAATCGCAACAGTCAACTCGAACTATTTCTTATCGACTAACAAAATGTGGAGTATTCCAAGGAAATTTAGTATGAATATGTATTCATTCTTCAACTGCATTGATTCTGGAACTTGTTGACGATGTTTTTACTAGGTGATGTTTCAACACTTGTTTATTTGTTCCACGAGTTAAATAACGAATTTGTTCTTTTGAGTGGTCAGTTGACCACTCAAGAAGTCCGTTCAGCAATTCTGCGTGGTCAGTCAGTTGCAAACTGCTCTGCACCAGGGTTTCCTTTCTGCAAATTTCCTTTCTGTCGTAAACCATAGATTACCACTGTAATGCATCGGTATCGGTGACCACAAATCCGAGTCTTCGAAGTGCATACCAAACTTCATCCTCCCATAATACGATAGCTAAAGGTTTCAGCAAAACAAATTGTCAAGGGCCTACTGGATGGACATGAGAATTTGTAGACGGCGTCTATTTGGAGATGCGAATCTTTCTGAAACCAATTTTTTGGACAAAATAAACACACTGTGGACGTCCTTTTTGTGCTCTCGTTCGTATATTCCGAACTGAAAACTTTTTTCCCAATTTGAACGAAATTTATGAGTTCAATGGAAATGTGCATTCCAGATTCCGTTTCGAAAAATCGCTCCTACAGTCTGTCATGTATTTTCGCCATTACTGAAGCTTCGCGGTTCTCGTCCCATCATGAATCATCCGACGCTCTTCATTCAACAGAATATGTTTTTGCTACTGTCAAATGTTCCAGAAGGACCGAGATAAGAGGATAAAAATTGGCTTGCACCGCGAACACTCTGTGCACTGGTTTGTGGCTATCCATGCATTACAGTGGTGCTCTATGGTTCATGGCAGAAAGGAAATTTGCGTATGGGAAACAATAGTCTTGAACGAGAATTCCACAATAAGCGAAGTATGGCCGAGGAACGAAATTTTTAAAAAGAAGAGGATGATGCAGAAAGAAATTTGCAAGAAAGAAGAAGGAGTGAGGAAATTTCAGAAAAGGAAAACATCATGCAGGAACGAAATTTGCGGGGGGAAATGATGATGTACAAATGAGTTTGCAGTGTTGCATAAATGAAGTTTACAAAAACGGGAAGACAATGGAAGAAGGAAATTTGCAATAATGAAAAGATGGCGCCGAAAGTAAAGCTGGAAAGAGTAATACATTATGCAGAGAGGAAATTTCCAAAAAGGGAGGGATGCAGGAAAGAAATTTGCAGAAAGTGATATATTATGCAAAAAGTGAATTTGCAGAATTTGCGAGGAGATGATGGAAGAGGGGAATTTGCGCATGCGGAACGACGATGCAGAAAGAGAATTTGCGACGATGAAAGTATGATTCAGATGAGAAATTTTAGGGAAGAAACGATGGTGAGCAAATCTGCGGTGAGGAAAATATAATGTAGCAAGGAAATTCGCAAAGAGGAAACGGTGATGCAGAAGTGAAATTCGGAAAACGGGAAAGATGATGAAGGCAGAGATTTGCAACAAGGAAAAGACGGCACAGAAAGAAGATTTGCAATAAGGAGAGTATGGTACAGAAAAGAAAATTATAAAGAGTAGCAGATGATGCAGAAAGGGCAAAGGGAAAACATAACGTAGAAAAGAAAACTGGAAAAAGAAAATGGCGATGTAGCGAAGGGATCTGCAAAAACGAAATGATGACGGGAGCAGGAAATTTGCAAAAAAAACATCATAGAGAAGAAGAATTGCATGAACGAGAAGATGATGAAGAAAGAAAATCTGGAAAAACGGCAAGATGAAGCAGAAAGAAAGTTTTAAAAAAAGAAAGGATGATGCAGAAAGGCAGTTTGCTTTGCTGACTGACCACTCAGAATTGCTCAACGGACTTCTTGAGTGGTCAACTGACCACATAGAAAGAACAAAAGTCGTTATTTAACTCGTGGAACAAACAAACAAGCGTTGAAACATCACCTAGTGCAAACATCACCAACAAGTGCCAGAATCAATGCAGCTGAAAAGTGAATACATATTCATATTAAAAGTTATCTGGAATATTCCACACTTTGTTAGTCAATAGGAAATTGCGTAAGCTGACTATTGCGATTCTGCATTAAAAATAATTGCGGTGGAATAAATCGTTAGAATTGAGCAAACAGGCTAAATATTTCTGTTGTATTCCTCGTCGTTGACAGGTTTAACAAGTCAGAAAATGCCTTATAAGTCGCGACATATATCGATGTCAAAACGATTTAAAACCATTCAAAAATCCTTCATTCTGTGACGTTTTTCAATGACCGAGAATGGAATGTATTCAGAAAAGAGCTCAAATTGGTCGCCCACCGAAAACGTTGGTGTTCGACATCATTCTCGTCCGCAATTGTGTCCTCCAGCACTTTTGATGAAGTTGCGACATCGTAATTTCCATCCACAATTGTTCCAGGAGCTAAGACAGATCTTGAGCTCCGAGAAAGTTCTACTGATTTTTTGAATATCTAATTTGCTTCAAATATAAGAAAACGCTCCAAGGAGAAACTGTTCTCTCGACAGCAAAAAACTGTTTTCATCTGAAATACTTATGAGATATCTCTTTGGTTTCACGAAAAATAATATCTGTGCAGAGGCGAGAATAATTTTATCTAAAATCGACATGTGTATCACGTGAAGGAGCTTTGCTTTCATGTACAATCATCCTCCCCTCCCCCAACTCGTCATTTTTTTCCATGCAAATATAAAAACGCCCATTTTCAAACAATCACGAAATTATACAAGACGATCGTCTTTGCTTGTAAAAGTAGACTTAACCTGAAGAAGGTTTGCTTCCTGCAGCCATGCATTCATGTAGCCGAACGACAAAGACCTGGCTCACCGCTGCTAAATAATGCAGGCGTTTTCTGATTGAGCAGTGGAACGAAAATCTTCACTACGCCAAAAGGGAAGTAAAGAAAACACCTCTTTGAAGGCATTGCTTAATGTTGGGGCTTCACAAAACTCAATACCGAATTAGTGAAACAACTGACCTTTTTATCAGTAGTGATGTTCACAGCCGGGAGGAAATTCTCGGATTTCGTGAGGCCTTTCGATCAGTGTCGCAGACACCAAGCATTGTGCTTTCTTCTGCACTCGTCGACGAACCATCCGTCCTTCGGAGGACGAGGTGGGAAATTTGGGGACAGAACAACTCACAAACAAATGGAAGCCAGGATCTCTTTACCACTGACGGTAGCCAGATATCAAAAGAGTAGACGAGAAAACAAAAATGCGCTCGTTTGTAAACTTCTCACCTTCCGACAAACCTGCTTGGTGTTGATTCCGTTCTAATCTTCTTTGACACAGCTTGCTCATCCTCCAAAAGAAAAATCGCGATGGATTCCAAATGCACGGCCGATGGCTGGTCATATCTACGCAGAACCTGTTCATCCGAAGTATTCCTATGGAATGCTTAAAGTAGATAATAACAAGCCTGAAGAGATGCTTATTGCTGACACTATTAAAAACTACAATTTTCCGTTTTACCTGTCCTTATGCAAGTGAAATCCCACATCCCAAGCATTCAAAAAGCACGAAATTCCTGCATGTGATATCCTCAGGAATCTCTAACGAAAATCCCAAACGAAGCATGCAACTTGTAAGTGTGGTATCATCAGGCCGATCTGGCCACGAGACAACAGCTCCTACATATTCCAGAGAAGCATTTTTTTTACCGGCAGCAGGCCGAACGACTCTTCTAGTGCCTTTTATATTAAAGTTTTATCGCCTTTAATAATCACCTTCAATGTACAATTTTAGGCCTCCTTACTATTCATGAGCCCTGAAATTTATCGTTGTTCCTAACATCTTTCTTGTGTACTTACACCAGTGCCCTTCATTTCTCTGTTGGTATGGACAAAGAGCTGCAACATCTCCCCTGGCAGTCATATTAGATCTAAGTGAGTACGACCCTTGGAAATTGTACCTGGCTGTGCGTTTTTCGCATAGGGGGTAGCGAGGTCGATGAAGTAATTTGAATTCGAAATATTTCAAAGAAAAATGAATGTGCAGCTACAGGCAGGAGCGCAGGAGCTTCAATGAGGAATATGGCCGCTCCATCCCTTCATTCATAACAACACCAGCAATTATTCGAGTTACGACATGTTGGAGTTTAGCTATCCTTAAAGGTAATTTCAACTAGCACGAAAAACAAAAGCTATGTTCCCGACAAAAGTGGCGTATAAACAATTTCTTCTAGACACCAAAACAATAAGTGAACACTGTGGAGAAGCGAAGATGGGCATGCGTGCACTAGACGGTAGCATTCTATGGCTAACATAGGCAAACACCATAAACCTTACAACGCGCAGACAACGTGGCGAAAATGAGAAGCGGCGAATGCGAGAGCGGCGAACAAGGGCACATGATATGACCACCGAGCAGGCTTCCGAACGTGGCGACCTTCAGGTAGCAAAGGGATAGTCGAGAAGAACGATGATTATTCGAGGGAGCAGACGGCAGCGATTTCAACCACGTGTATAGCGACGCAAATCTGCAACAACACTACCATTTCAGAAGGAGATAGGTATAAAACGCAAACCTTGGTTGAAAGCTGCGTCATACATACCAGTGATGGAAAACTGCTGGTGAAAACCAAAAGTCAATTACGAATGGAGTAAATCGAACTTGCTAACCAGTCGCTTAAGGAAGCTGGAGCTCATGCTCCCTCGCTATTTCCGCCATTAGCTCCGGCTCGGTCGCTTTGAAGCGCTTCAGATATGCTGCGCAAACGTCTGCTCTGCGCGCCTGCTCGGTGTCATAATGCCGCTTCCTTCGAACAGCTGGCGGCTGGAGTTCCACTTCCGCTGGTGCCTCTACTTGTTGAATATCTGAAGATGCGTTTGACATTCAAACTGCTGTCTAAGTTATTTGCAGCACTTCTGAAACAAATCAAGAGCAAGAAAAATTTCACTATGCGAGCAAGCCTGAAAGCTTCTTGCATTAATATCTATACGCTAAATGAGGCGAGGAAGCAAAAGACTCATAAACAGCCATAAACACCGTTAAGTATTCTGCGCGGACATAAACTACTCTGCGAAAAAGAGATGGAAATCAGAACAATGCATCCACCTTTCATCAGATAGTAGGCTCTGTCGCTTTTAGACCATACAAACAAGTCCCCTCAATACTCCTGTTATTCACTGCACCTGAATGGAAGATGTATGCTCAACCGAAAGAAACCACAGGTCAATCCGTACATATGAGAAGTCTGTATGCGTATGAAATACCCCAAACGTACCACAATCAGCTGAATATATCTACACATACATATATGTATATATTCACCTGGTTCAACTGAGATTCATTTAATGAACGATCCATTCGTGTGAATATATATATATATATATATATATATATATATATATATATATATATATATATATATATATATATATATATATATATAGTAATAATCATAGTAATGACATATAATATATATAAAATTATTACTTTATATATATATATGTGAAAGCAAGAACTGATCACGTGTAAGAATCGTAAAAGTCGAATGGAATGATGACAGTGAGAAAACAACTAACCAGGCACCAAGATGTGGCTCGTGTTCCTCATCAAACCGCTGAGCCTAGTGATCTCCGTTTGTCTCTGCCGCATGGTCGCTTTCGATGCCCCGACACAGCGCTCTTTCTTATGCGCTGTGATGAATGCCTAAAATTAAATCACTGCAAGTTCACCTATAAACAGCTTTGCTGTTACAAAGCGCTGGAAATTTGGGCCTACGACACCAAAGAAGCTATATAATTTGTCGAGATCAATATCTTAAAGAAACGTTCTGAGTGGTGCTTCTGTAATAATCACTAACTGAAAGATCTATCAAATCTAATTCTAACTGCACGCATTAGTCTCTTAGTAAATGGGAAGTAGTCTCGAGCATCTTTTAAATGAATCTCTTCATCATAAGTTCACTAATGGACGAAAATGAACCGAAACGTATTTTTTAAATTCCGCCTCACCCGACTATTTCCAAAGAATGCAGATATTGAAGGAAGGAAAACATGCGGTTAAGGAATCCTCATTAACACGACCTACCTTGACGCTAGCCGGTCCTACTTCAGGTGGCACGATGAGATGATATCCACAAGTGCCACAGAAAGCTGAAATCACGTAATCATGCAATCATAGTCTCGTAGGCTATCAAGAAGATTACATAGCCCACTAATAAACCCGTGTTTGATGGCGAAATGTCGAGGGTTCAAATCCCACCTGCGAACAGCGTTTAAAATCCTTAATGAAACAACAGGAATTCACCGATGGCCTAATTGCTATTCGCAAGTAACCTCTTTCTCATCAAATGAACACGTCGAAAGCAAAACTTTTTTGAAAAATGCCAATCACGAATGAGCTCGTTTAAAGAATAAAAAGATAATGAACATGCACTGTAGCCAGGTAAATAGCAAACAAGTCGCTTACCGTCTTCAAGATGAGACTTAGATAGCGCGACGTGTTTCCTCCAAGCCGCTACCGTCTCGAACTCCCTATCTCGCACACCGCAATGTGCCAAGCGGCATTCTAAAAAAAAACCCTAGCCAACAACAGAGAAGCAGTAAAATGTCGAGTTCTTGGATGTTCGAGAACGCCCTGTTGTTGTCGCTGACTAAACTGCCTATCCACCTATGACCATCAGAAAACATGCTCTAAAGGTATCACAAAAAACCTTCAGGTGAACCATTTTTCACCCTTTGAAGCTGATATCATGAATAAGTAATTATTGCTTATTTTGTTAGAAAGATTTTGAAATTCGCAAATCGCTTCTTGACCGTTCTACATAAAATGGAACATTAGGTAAGCAAGCATACGTAGATCAAAACTAGTGTTTGCAGTTCCTGATTCCACTCAGCTATTTAAAAGATATAGCTGTGGATATGCATTCACCTGCTATGAGCAAGCAGTTTTCGATGGTAACCATTGCTGAACTGCTCCCTCCTTTTCCACAAGGCAAGGTATGTTCAACGGAACCTGAGAAAGCGTCAAAAATGAAGCAGTCAAAAGCAGTAGAAAAAGATAAGTAGAAACACTTACGTATTTTGTTATCCCGAACAACATACGGTGGCGTGGTTGGTGCCACCAGTTCGGCTGCCATATGGGCTGGTATCGCCGAAACGTCAGCCGGTCTGAAGTCCGGCTGCCTTCTTGCCGCTCGTCTTCGAGACACTCGTTCGGCGTCCACATTTGCCCCAGTTCGCGGACGGCTGCAATCATTATCGAATTCCATGGATGTTTGAAATGTAGTCGCACAATTATGGACATTATTCTAGTCACAAATATCCTCATGGAAAGATTTTTTTCTAATGCTGCGCACTTTAAAATCCTAGCTAGCAAAAGCGCATTACGAAAACATCGTGTCGTGGTTGCATTTGTATGTCTGCCATTCTGTCTTTTATTCTCAGCATGGGAAAATGGGAATTATTGGCGCAAAAACTGTGAAATTCGATAGCTAAAACGACCACATGATGAGACTTCATGAACTAGTTTTTCACACTGAACCCTTATATTTGAAAGGAATTATTCATATTCATAGAAGGACAAAAAAAATGCATGCATCTTATGCTGCTGATCTTTCACTCCCACCTACTGAATGACGACAGAACGAATATTTTGCATGCGTTCGTTATTTGCTTGTTGATAACTTATGAAAACGGTTGGTCAGCACGACGGAACCCAAAACCTCTGGCAAGCTTGAAGTTGTTTTTAATGACAACTCCAAAAATGGCTCACCGATGCTAAATGCGGTTTAAATTTTAATTCCTCAAAGATATATGAGAACGAACGTGAATGAGATCCGACGCATTGCAACAGTCCAAATTGAGAAAAGAGGGTCACTTACAGCATTTCACGGTAGCGGGCGGCTAGCTGTCCCAGCCATTCTGCCCTCTGGCTGCTGCTGTCCGCTGGCACGGCGTTGCTTTCCGGCTGATATTCTGCCGGGCTGATCTCTTCTGGCTCAACTTCCACGTCCTCGCCCCTTTCCTCATGGGGCATCTCCACTTCGCTAGGACGGGAGCGCTCCTCCGGCACCACTTCATTTCCGCCTAACTGCATCGGGAGCACCAGCGCGGGCTCTTCTTCGCGCTGGTAGCTGGTACTGGGCTCTGCCTCATGGGCGACCTTTCTGTACCACTGAAATCGGGAAATTCTTCAGTCCACATCTACACTCTGCTTATTCATTTGTGCAAACGACACTGTCGCCAACTTTGCGACTGTTTTTTTATTGACGAATAAACAGAGTTAAGGATGAAGATTCGAGATTTGAGATTTAGGTGCGAACACATGAGTCTACAACGTGCAACATGCGATCAAGGTAAAAGACGATGAAATCAAGGTACACTCACCGGTAGCAGTGGCTTTCCAATTACTGCGATGAACTGCTCTCCACTAACGGCGGCAGTATACATCGGTCCGTGGTGCCCATAGAGGAAGCAGTGGCGCTTCCGGATGTCCCAGACGGTGAGCTGAGCTGCTTTCAGCCGACACGCGGCTTCCAGCAAGAGCTCGTTGGGACGATGCCCTGCTGCCTCGCCAGCTATAACACAACCAAGTTAATGGTACACTGCAAAGCAGGTCAGCCATTAAAATTTGATGACAGTCCCTTTTAAATTTAATATATGGGCTAAAAGTACCGCAGCAGCAATGATGCCATAACATGACATAAATATGCCGCAAGTAAGGTTCTCGTACTAATAGGGTTATGCGTATCGTTCTGAAGATGACCCGCGCACAACCCAGTTGCACACGTCAACGGATAAGGGCCGAAAAGTGGTCACCTTTTACCCACGTAGGTAATCTATCCATGTCTTACTCCTGCATTGTTAAAATCTAGTCATCTAACAGCGGTCAACTACTATCTTGGCACTTGCGAATGTTTCTTCTTCGTATATATTCTCTTAATTTCGTTTGTTTCACAACGGCATTTTTCATGCTCTTTCCACGGCAGTATATATATATATATATATATATATATATATATATATATATATATATATATATATATATATATATATATATATATATATATATATATATATATATATATATATATATATATATATATAACAGGTAAACAGGTAAATATATGTATTTAATTATTTATTTATTTATTTACCTGTTTAAAATTTTAAATAAATTACAAAAGACGGTTTGCGTTTCTTATACTTTGTTCTTTTCCTTTGAAAAACCTCAACGACCGTATTTATATGTCAAACAAATACACCGCGAGCTTCACAAGTCTTCATCCTATGACAAGAATTTTTCAATTCTCAGCGTATAGTGCAAAAAGGTCGAAGAATGTGCCACTGCATTTATTTGTAGGAAAATATTTTGTAGTTATTTTATAAAAATAATACGGCCTACAAAGAAGTCAGAGGTTATCGCAAAACCAATCACAAAATCCATACGCATTAGAGCAATACACACGAAGGCCTTAAATGATGCAATACGTCGTCATTCCAATGGAATAATTTCTTGGACAGTTCATCACTTTCAGAGAAAATAAATTCGGGAAAACGAACCGAAATATTGCAGTCCACGTGAGTGGACATCAAGCGCCGCGAACTCTTCCTCCCAGTGCTCCTGGACATACAGCTCTACCTCGCGGTAGAGCTGTCCTTCATCCATGCCGAACACAGCGGCCGTGGCGGCGAACGCGTCGCGGAACCGCTTTACTCTTATGAGGCTTAAAAGCCCCATGATGGTCAGGAGCGCATCTGGCAGTAAATCGAAGACGTTCTCCATCTTCAAAATCGCGACGAAAAAAGTCGATACAGGAAGAAAAAATCGCAGAAGTTCGATAACTTCACGTTGTTTCTCCAACAGAGAATACGAATCGTACATGAGCATGTGTTGCAGTAGCAACTGCGAGAGCTCGGTAGATCAGCGTCGCATCATGCTCATTGCAGTCGTACACAGCATCTTGCATAAGGGTGAAAAGATCGATAAATTACCAATCGATGCGTTTGGTGACCGAGCTTTTATGGATATTCTTTTTTTTTAATGCACGTGTTGACTACTCTGCGAAATAAATTAGCTTTGTCCGAGATGGTTAATATTACGCTGAGTATTAGGTGATATTAGGTGTGATGTGGGTGCTTAATGATTAACTTTTGAAGACCTATTAACGGCAAATGGACTTGTATTTATTTACCTTCATTCTTTTACGGTGTGTTTGTTGTAGACGTTTGGATGATTTGAATTTTGAAGCTCGATTTTCATTCACAGCAAATCTTTTAGTTCTTTTCAGTTCTTATTACTTTCCGGGATGAATGTTGTTTTATCCGGAGTGGTTATCTTTTTCATCTTTGGAATAGTTTACTCTCTCTCTTCGCTTGAGGAACCACATAAGCCGAGCATTGCGCAGAATACGTTGTTACGTCGTAGGTGCGGAAATGCAGTAGCCGTTAACTGATTGACCCCGAAATTCTAAAAACCTCTGTTTTGTTCTGTTCACAGAATTTAAGATTTTGCTTGCCTTTGTCGGATCGTCTATGCTGGCAATCACTCCAAGTCTCTTTCTTTATTTCTTCCAAAGCAAATATCCAATGATTTATTTCATCGGGCTTCATTTTATTTCCACCAGTATAATTGAAATTAAGCAGATCATTCATTCATAAGTTAATGTGTAGATTAGGTGCTTCGCTGAGCGTGACGATGCATTCAGACTGTGGGATGATGTAGCTTCTAATTTAGTGCGATCAGATGGAAAGGAGGGGGAGCGGGAGGGGGAGGAGAGGGGAGGGGAGAAGGAATAGGGAGCCCACCCCTCTTTATTCGATCCCTCGCGAGTTAAGCCCCAGAGAAGTCGGCAGTAGTAATATTGGCGCTATAACAGAGAATACTTTTACAGAAGCAAGTACTTCAAAATGCACAGAAAAGTCGCTATGATCTATCTGAATGCGTTCTATGCTATCATGAAAATCTTCACTCGTTTACGCTGTGCTGCTGCTTCGAATGTTCTGTAATCTCTGAGTGGCTACATAGCATTTAGAGCTGGCAATCAATCCGCCCACCAGGCATATGTGAGGGTAACAATTTGTTGTTTGTGCAGCGTAAAGGCTCGCAATTGTGATATCCTATTTGTTTGATCGTGATATCGTATTTGTTTGAAGACGATTTCCATGCGCAAAGCGGTCATATGTGTCTATATTTTTCGCATCGATTCGCGTTGCAATTTTAAACAATTTTGAGTCGACTTTTCACATTTCACATTGTTTTATTGTTTATCGATGGACTCGTACAAGCAGAAACACAGTTGTGGTCAAATTCTGATCTCTTAATTATTATAAAATGCGTCTCTTATTAAAGAAGCATTGAGGAGTTCAAACAAAAATCTAACCTTTATAAGACATTTTCTTCGCTGTGTTGCTTTGAATGCTATGATCCATTCGTGATTGCCAGGATCCCTATTGGAGGCGTTCAAAGTCGAATTCGTGATGTTGATGATCAGTGGTCAACTAATGAAGATCCCATTAATTTCAAATGGGCTTGCATCTAGCAAGTATCCCTTGTTCTGTATTAGAAGTTGACAGGTGTCGTCTGCGCTCTGTCAGGTTTATAGCAGTGGTGCAAGAGTATACTTCAGATTGAATCCACATAGGAAAGTGGGCATTTTTTGCAACTCGTACAGTCTAGTGTATTTTGCTGTTTTTTGTATATATAGGTAGTTATCATTGTTTGTACTTGCAAAAGTGTGCATTTCCATTTATGTTTTTTGTGTTTCTTTTTATTTCTTCTTTTATTTCGGCACTCTTTTTCACTTTTTTGTTGGTAAACTATACTATCCGAGACGTTATATGCGAAATTTAATTTCGAGTTATATGCGTAAACGTTATGTAAGAAATTTAATGTTTCTCATAAATTCGAATTACATGCTTGAAGCCTCATGCATTAAAAAAATATTTCTGCGTTTTCAGATGACGAGGACGAGTGTTTATGAAGAATAATTTTCGAGGAGAGAACGAGATGTAAGTTGAAAATCCTAAATTTTATTTTATTTTGTTCTGTACAGAGAATGATAAAGTTTTGCTGCTCATCCATGTTTTCAGGCTTGTTTTCATGGTGCCGTTATAATCCAATTTCAGCTTTCCCCCTCCCATCCCCTCGCATTCCTTTTTTTATTTGTTTGCTGTGTTTGTTTTTGTTTTATTTATTTAAATGCGCTCGTTTGTTTTTTTTTCTCACCTTCGACATTCGTTGCTTGCACGTCTTCATTTCGTTCTAATCGTTTCATTCAACAGATACATTCAGTGGTACCGAGGCGTCAGCGACGCTTGTAACTGAAAGTGATGACGAGAAGTTTGAGGCAGATGGCAGTTAATGTTCGGAATTAATGCAAGGATCTCATGCAAGTCGGTCTCTCCGAGTTTTCCTTATCCTTCACAGGTTTCTTTACCATTTCGGTAGCGTAACTGATTTGTCTGTAGATTGAGTTGGTTGTAGAGACGAGAGGACTGGGGTTTTAGTGATCGATTAGGAACAGTTTAGTGCGTTTTTAACACTTATGCATTCACAGGGGGGGGGGGGGTGAGTGATTGAACAATCTTATGCGCTCCAATATGAAATTTACGAAATTGCAAGCATGCTTTTCATTTAGGGAAGTTGAGTGATCATTCGCAATATGAAAGCTTTCAACAAGAATGCGCCACATCTTTCGATTCAGTAGTATCTTACGTTTTTAATGAGCAACTTAATTGCTTCAAACGTGCATCGACAGACTTGCACATCCTCATCAGTAAAAAGATAAAAGTTGAGCAATTAGGATATTGCAAGGTTTATTGATGAGGTGTTTTGCCGATGCAAATGCGCTCACTAGCTTCCGCATAGAAATCTTTTCGATTTCATTCGTTATTGAACTTTCTTCATGCAGAAGACGTGAGTTTATCATTTACATATGTTGGGGGTGCAGGAGAGTTGTTGGCAAATGCACCCTTCGCTGGCAGTTGTTTTTGAAAGAAGTGCTAGTGGACTTGAGGAATGAACCCACACTTTATTACGAAGACCGCAGCAGGCTACCACTCCTTTTGCTAAAATTTTTTGAAATCGATGCAAGATCAAATGCTTCATGGAAGAAACATAGTTGATTGCGAAAGTACACCTTCAGCATCCAATACGATAACGGATGCGCACTCAGCATGATTGAACTTTCCGTCACATTTCAAGAGCTACAAAGAACTGTGCTAGGGCTCCATCTGATGATCAGTCGTTAGCTAAAACCAAGTGTCCCGAATTATGGCTCATCCTCGTTTCAAATCTTTCGAATGGGGATTCGAGCTCACTTTGAAGTGTGTCATGAGGCGCATGTAGAGTTTTCCGGTTGCGTTGACAAGATCAATACAATTGCGAGGTCGCGAAATACTTGCTTCATTTCCGGACTTTGAATCGATATTCTGTGAAGCGGTATTTACTGTTAGTCGGGCATGATGGACCCTTACAGAGGAGCATGTGGCCGCAGAGTCCTTTGAGGCAATCTAACGATGGATGAGAGGGAAGAAACCTATTTGCTTGAAAATTTTGAATTGACTTTGTTTGTTGATTGTTTTCCTGCATGGCCGTGAAAAGGCCGAATGGATCCAATTATTTTGTTTTTTGGCGGACGCGGACTTGTTCTCAGGAGGTGCATAAATACGATGATCGTATTCTTAGGCCTAGCCTACTTACCTGATTGATGGTGATGCGTGGCACGAGACATGCATTGACTGATTGGCGTATGATAGGTGGCCACTGATTGTGCGCCCCTCTGCCTGTGTTGATTACCCTCTTTGCCATTGCGGACTGTGCTTCTGTTCCACTTTTTGCCTATATTGACTGCTTGATCATTTGATGGCTCTTTCGTTCCTTCGTTGTGGATGGGGAAACATCTCATGATGGAGGTTTCGTTGGTTGATGCATTCGTGTGGTCTTCGGTATTCTTTTGATAAGCCCATTTATGGCCGTTTATGTGTGGAGTCATCATGTCCCTCGAACTCAAAACTAGTTCATCGATTACTCGGCTATAATATTTTTTGGCCAGTTTAGTAGTCAGAGTTGTCGTCGAATGAAGTTGTTCAGTATTATGACCATTCATACAACCGATGCTGGACAGAGTTCGCTACCGAAGATCGACACTTAACCCTCTTTTATTGTGATTTTACAACATTTCATTGTGAGTTTGATGGCCTTTTGCTGAGCTCTTCTTTATCCAGTGGTTTTGTTTTGTTGTGTGTTTACTGTCGTTTTGCTTTGTTATGTTTCGCTTTCATTTCGTTTCTCTTTTATTTGTTTCTTATATCGCATCCTGCATTGTGTTTGGCACTTCACAAAATTTTTTGCACGGAAGGAACACAGTACTGAAACGTGCCGCCAGTCTAATGGATATGGAGTAGACAATGCAGATTTCGGAATCCTTTTTCTTTTTGCGGCAAATGTATGCTGAGAGATGCAGGGGAAGGAGAATGAGCATTGCCGTTAATGATCAAAAAGGTCTTCGCTACTGAATGATGTTGGTGCGGTGTTCCTCTTGCCTATACATGATCATGTCCTCTATTTTTCAGTGCAATCGCATTTTTTTCGCCTCTGGTTCATTGGTCCACGGTTTTTTTTACTAAGTATTATTTTACTGTATCTTTTCTTTCATTTTCGGTTGATGGATGCACCTGTGAGAGGGATCGGATTATGTATCATTCAAAATACACTGTATGGGGTTGGCGACTGTGTAGGTTATCCCAGTGCTTTAGATTTATGAAACACTGAGGCAGCTGCAGTTATGAAATCGTGATCTTAATTTGGATTACTTCTTGATTCAGAGGTATGTCATGGAGATTCTTTGATGCTTTTTCCCGCCCCTTCCGCTTTCTCCGCTCCCTCCGAAGTGAGTATGCAATTATGCTATATTATTGTTTATTATCGCTAATAAATGGAAGTAAATGAAAAAATTTCATTTGGCGGAGGAGAGGAGAATCAAGGAATGAAGGACGTCCCCTCATTCGCGATCCATTGGGTGGCATGATTGTGAACTTTACGACAATATGCGTCATCTTACAGGTTATTTAACGAAACACGTATGAATATGAATAGCTTCCTTTATAAAAGATGGTATTAGCATGCCGACTTTGTGCCTTCATTCTTGAGGATTTACTCTGAAGATACGGCTCATAAGTGACTTTTTAGTGGGGGGGGGGGGGGGGGGGGGGAGTGGAATTTATAGAATGCGCGAGAACCGTTATTGAGACAGCATGGTCAGAAGTTTGCTAGTGGGTTTTTATGGTGTAGAGTCACTTGAATTTACTTGAATAAGGGGGGGGGAATTTTTTATTTGAAGATTGTTCTGAAATTAACAGGAATTCTTTAACCTTCGAAAGGTCAAGAAAGGAACAAATATAAATCGCAACAATTTGGCCTGTAGTGAAGGTCTTTTATCAGGTGAAAGGATGGTGCGAGGATCACTGACAGTTCTGGTTTGGAATGGTCAATAGTCAGCTAAAAATCAGTAAAAGATAGAATCCGCAAATCAGGTGTTTATCTATATCGTGAAGGAAGATACCATGGTCTTGAGCACTGGAAGCGTTTTATGTGAGCCCATCTATCTGCCACATTAGAGAATTAAAGCAAGCTGGGTAAGTAGTTTTTTGATACAATTATGTGTCACTTTGCCACTGGTCATGTCGTAGGTCTGAAGTGACATCAAGGTCATGAAATTCCTTTCGTTGGGAGTAAAGATACGACTTATGACGACCGGATGATCTGAGGTCGTCGTGATTTCGCTTCAGAAGGATGCGTGTCAGCCGTTGCGTGGCACTCGCCCAGGTGATTGGAGTTGCAGAAAACCTTTTCTCTCTGTGACCTGATATGAGTCGTATCCATAAAACTAGCGTTAGATCGCAAAAATTGGAAACAGGCTGGAAACTGACCAAATTGCAACTCCCTCGAATTGTGAGGCGTATAAACTGTCCTTTCTGGGCGATTAAACAAGCCTACCTTTCTTAATTGATGTTTAAGGTTTGCTATGATTCAGGCTACCTAAGGCAGCCGAGAAGTTATACCCTTAAGCCACAAGAGCTGGTGGAATTGCAAGGCAAGCTGCGAATCCTCCATACGAATCTTGTCCACGCTCAAAGAACGGCGGAGGCATTTTAATACTGAGTAAGATTCGATCGATCGGTGGATGAGAGGGGGAAGGAGAAGCATTATTTAGGCTTTCGAGAAGGTAATAAGTGATTCATTCGTTGCATAATACAATTGGGCATATGATGCGGAAGCCAACAAACATTTACAGTCGACGTCATGCACACTTTGGTGCAGGTATGTTTTGCAAATTCATAAGTAGTAAGCACCACAATCATAACGTGTTTTGCGCTAGCGCGGCATAAGTCGCTTCCGATTTCAATAATTTCGAGGTGGAATGCTGGCTGCGGCTCTGCAATTCGTTTCTTTCAGAGTATTGCGGTGAGTGGCCGTTCTGAATCCTTTTTGGCGAAATAGTGTGTGCTAGATTTGGGATTCGATGATCAGAGGGTATTTGGGATTCGATGATCACGCATTGTTGTAGTTAACGCCAATTTGCGCATTGGTTTGGTGGATTCATCGTCGATGCTCCATAGAAGCGATGAGCGCTGCTTCATTCTTCTGATGCCTTTGCCAGCACACCGTCTCAGTGAAGTTAGAATAGTTGTTTACTATATACCGCTAGAGTATTGTAACTCATAGTGGAACTCTTCTCTAGGAGCCTTTACTCGTTGTATTTTATCAGTGCTTTCAATGCAAGAAAACTTCGGAGGTAGCGTTGTACAACGACCCTCTACTGTGCTACACATACGAATTAGATTGGATCTGTGTGATGCTTCTCATTCCGACAGTACTGAGGCATCGTTTCGCTCTTCAATCATTGGCGAGGATCACTCGTTGCATCTGCTAGTCGTTTTGTGCAGTCAGTGCTCTCCGGTCGTTTTCCGGATCGCTGAGTCGACAACAATAATGAAAACGCGGCCACACACACATTGCAAAGAGTAAATCGAGTGGCACACATCACAGCACAAGGGCACGAATAGCAACACCTACGTTGTGCGATGCAATGCCAACTGTGCAGTAGCGCTTCAAGGATGTCCACAAACCTGCAACATAAATATGCAACTGCTTCTCGACCATTCTCTATAGCATGTCGGATTACGCTAGTGGGCAGTTTGAGACCAGTCGGGGCGACGGAAACGCTTGTTTTCTTGGGTGTGATGAGATCCTCTGCAAAAGTGATATAGCGCATCAGGGAAGACCCCCAAACTTGGCACGTAAGCATGCGGCCATTTACCTCAGAATGCCTAATTATGCTTCTATGCATTCGAAGGGGAATGGCTGAGAATATACGTTGGAGTTTATACTGGAGCGAAAGTTTATTTTATATTTTTCAAAGGAACGGATGAAAATTCATAGAAATTGCTTACTTGTATCGTAATTTTGTGGTTTCATGAGATGTGCTGCTGGAGATTGGTGTCGTGTCGCAGAAAGTGCAGCTTATGCTAATGCTCCGTACCTTTGTGAAATACACTTTCGAGGGTTTTCATCTGAACGTTTCTCTGAATTTGTGATGCAGGGAACCTTTCGGAGATATCGAAACGAAAGGGAATAGATCAATGAAAAGAAGGGCCTTGAAACGGCAACCGTGCACACGTCCTCACAGCCCTCTCACGTGGGGCCTATCGTGGTCGTGCATCATGTATGCTCGGCAGCTCGTAGCGCTCCGTTCGTTGCGAGGGTTTTGCTGCGTGCGCTCCCCGAATCACTTCGTTGTTCGAGTTCCGGGGGATACCAGCTTTTGCTGTTCGTTTTTAGTTGTGGATGGACTTCTTTTACTTCGTTTGCTTTACTTATTTGTTTGTTTACTAGCGCGCATTGCATTAATCCACATACCACACATTCCCACCCCCCCCCTCCTCCCGCCTTACCCGCCAAACGGCGAAGTCAGCTGAGACTTTTTGAAGACGTTTTTTGAATGCCACTTCCCGCGCTTCATGCGTTCCTTCACCGTCAAACTGTTAACCCTTGCTTTGTCTGCTGTTATTACGAGCGCCAAAGGCGAGCCCGTTGTCCATTACTTCGCCCCGTGCTATTCAGAGCGCCAAAGGCGATGCTATTATGCAGTATGTCGCTTGGTGTTATTTCGTGCGCCGAGGCGCGAGACACAGTGATTTGCATGTTTAATGTGAGGCATCGGCATCATGAGAATGCGCAGGTTTGGATGTCAGTGCAGTAAGCAGAAAATGTTGCCGCACATGCAATATCCTTGTCGCTAGCAATGCGCAGAGATTGTTCATCCACATATATCCGCGCTGGGATCGTTTGTTTTTAGGGGTAACTGAGAGTGGAAGGAACGAGAGACAGCGCTATTTTTGTCGAGGAGACCACCGACACAGTGGTTGCGAGGGAGTGCATGCAACAGTCTTCTTGCGATCTTATAAATCTCCCACGTCTGTCGCCTTCGCACACGACGGCGCAAGGACGCCTTCAGCCCGGAAGGTTTTGATTATTTTTGACGCTTTTTCCTATGCCATTTTAACACAAATTTTCAGCAGACTGTTGACCTATAATGTGATGCTCACTGTCGTAAAGAACGTGGTCAGTTCTCGTGTCATATTTGGGTGGCCTACAAACCAAAGTACTCAAGATTCCAGTAGCATAAGCAATGTCGTGACCTCTCATATCGTCGTCAATATCATTGCACTCTGAAGATCCAGAAGTATCGCTTTCTTGGAAGAACCACAGAAGGAACCGATTGGGATAACAGCATCTTTTTTCGTAGAAACCGATGAGGGGTTACGAAAGCAGTCTTTCTTTTTTTACCTGGAAACATTGAATTTGTTGCAGACATGGTATTCTTTAAAATCAGCTGGTTGGTCGATTCTTGGCTGTAATTTGCTCGGCACCACCATGAAACTCAGCTGAAGGTGTTGCTTATGTGTGATGGTTTTGTTGACGGGACGTGGATGCTGCTAATATGTGTCATAGAAATGCAAACCGTGGTTTTGGAGATCTCTCGGAAGTACTGAAAAATGAACGCAACCAATAAGTGAGCATTCATTGCATGGCTGATGTTAATGGCAAAATTGACGAGGCATTTTTATATACATGGAGGAAATATAGACCATGATTTACGACGCAGCAAAGAGAAATGTGATGAAGTGATGGAAAACATCGTGCAGCACAAGGGAAACTCGTAACTTGCCAGAACATATTAAATCCCCGTCAGTGAGTGAAAACCCACGAAGAACACCGACTGTATGAATCAGATCTTACTCACCAAATAAATTCCATTAATCTGGATGAAGTATGTAAATACAGTTGTTGGCTGTTGATGGATCAATAATGTAAATTCACCAACCGATGATGATGTCACTTTGAAATAGAGGTGTTGCCGTAAATATGGGATTCTATCAATCTAAGGGAATATGAATATCGAATAAGTCATTCACAGCGGCTTCGACAGGCAACACTGAGTGATTTGTTCGCGCTGATAGGTAGATGGCGGCCCCTAAGCCTATTCGTTGCTCTCAAATTACTGTGCACTTAATTCAGCCTTATTTTGGAGGCAACTCACATGGTCTTCCCTCGTGCAGTCTGCTTACCTGAACACATCTAAATTTAAGATCTTCCTGCAGCGTTACCAACCTGGGTCTTTTATACTCAAGTATGTCAGAAATCGTTCACGGATTTATCTGATCCAATCTACAACCCCCCCCCCCTCATCTCTTGCCCCAGCGCTCGTTCTGTGCTAAGCTGTCAACGCTTTTGCCCATGTTGTTGATTTCATAGCATTCTAGCTGTGCACGAGGCAGGAAGATGGCAAGCTGCCGCGAAGGGATTTAAATAGCAGGGAATTTGAAATTCCTGTTCTGGCCACTTTTTCTCATCAGCGAAACTCGCCATGAACCGTCAGAGAGCCCTTAAAAGATGTCGAAATTCTCCATCGAATGAGACATAATGCATTTTTGATGAGAGGTCCGCCACAGAAATGTACCCCTCCAAAGGATACCGAGATACGTTGAAATTTTGGTGCTAGGAGGGGCTGTATTTTGCGCTAGACAAGCTACCGGGAACGCGTTACGCGCCATTTGATAGACTTCAAGGGCTTACAAGATTTTAAATGGTTTCCTCACTTTTGATTATGATTGCACTGTGGAAAAGACCATGCGGTACCTGTATTAGACGTCGGATCATATAGCAGTGAGTTTTTCGTTAGGATAGATTCGTGGAAGTATTTCTTCGATGTTCACAATGCTATAATCACAGTTATTCGCACTGCTTCTATAAAGGTTTAGTTGTCGGAGATTTACTGTTGGTGTTTTGATGATGGCTTATAGTTTATGGGATGGAGAGGGTCATTTTGGGAATTATGGAAATCTACGGGCGACAATGATGAGTACATTCCGCCAAAGTGTATTGTTATGATACCGTGGTGCAAAGATGAATTGAATTCGCAAGGTCTGTATTGCAATTCGATCGCAATTTCTTATACGCATTTGTTGAATGATACCGAAACTTTAGGATACCGCCTCTGTTGGCATTGTCCAATATGAAGCGGTCCGTCGTATTGCTGGCCAGTGGACTTGCTGTGGCCACCGTGTTCGCATGGTTCATTAGACGAAGGCGAGCCAAGGAAGCAGCCAGGAGGCAATCGACCAACCGCAATTTTCAATCTCATATAAAGTATGTTTTTTGAAAGAGAGAAAGCGTATGTCCAGAGATTAAGCAGACCGGCACAGGTTGTACTTTGGTGACGGGATACATATGGTGGGGCATTTTGGTCGGAAGTTTGAGAGAAGGCGAAGTTATACTCACCGTTGCGTGTTTGCGTGGCAGGCAGCTCAAAATGCGGCGGATGAAAGATATCCCCACTTCCTTTGATTTTTGATTTTCCTTCCGTCCGGCTGAGTGACTCGTTTCGTCCAGTATTATTCCATGTATTTTCACCTTCATACTCTATTAATTACTCTTTTAGGGAATGATTTTATGTACTGCATATATTACGTCAGCGATATAAGTATAGATTATACAAATGATATCGCTCAACATTTTGATTTTATGGGTTGATTGTTTGCGAGGGTCAATAAAAGAGCAGTGAGCACGTGCTCGATGGATTGTTCGTCTGCAAACTGATCAGCTTGGATGTTTGAGAGTGCTCATCCATCCCTCATGAAGCATTGCTGAGAAGGTGCTAAATTTTAAAACGTGCATGCTATTTTTCTCGGGGATTGCAGCTCAATTCGTTTCTTTGTAAAATTTTTTCGGCAGCCGGTCAAAAAAGATTGAAGCTTGAAATGCGGCTGCTGGATTGAAATTTAAAGGCTGTTTTTACTTGTGAGTGTTCCGCTTAGTTTCATGGGGATTTGAGTGCATTTTAAGTCGTGATTTGTCCCAAGTTTTATTGGAGGTTGGATTTTCCATTTTCTTCTATGATTGGACGTTCACTCATGGACTGAGGCCCATAATAGGATGCGTGATTGGTCCAAGCAATGTCTGACGAGATGTCTTGCCCTTTACGGCGCACAACCGAAGAGGAGGTCGGTAGTAGTCTCATTCCCATAGAAAGTCATCCACATTGAAAACGACTAGGCATACACCCACATAGTTGCAGATGCGACATTGCCTGTACCGCGCAAGATCCTCACCATCGGAAGGTAATGACTTGGTGGGTCTGTGAAGTCATTGATGATTCATCTGCTCTATGAATGGTCTGATGTTTATTTCGTTGCTGAAGAGATTTGAAAAGCGATTGGATTCAGGTGCACCAAAAAAATCTTTAATCGAGACCAGAATTCTCATTCTGCATTTGGTCTGAAAGTAGCGGCGTCATACTGCTGCATAAAACGGAGGAACCTGGCAGACTGCCACCCTTTCAGCTGGTGTCAGATAGCTTCAGCTGATTCAGTTATAATTAACTTGCACCCTCCCATACCGCCTCAGCCAGTCCGTCCTGCTTTTTTCTGTTTTTACTGCCTCTTGCTTCTTTTATTCATTTTCGGGTTCTCTCGTTTTTGTTTCTTAGTTCTCTTCTACATTCTGTTTCAACGTTCTGTTTCAGTTCTCGAAACTTTGCATGTTTTTTCCCGTTTATTGCCTGCAATAAGCGCTTTTGTTATTGTTTGTTTTTGTTCCCTCGAGTCGACCACCTACCATCCCATCCACGCCCCCTTATTGCGCTCTCTACTTAATAATCCAGCCCTGGTTGGGAGGTTTCCTGGCAGTGCATGTCGTGCCACCGTTTTCGTCGTATGTTTTCTGTTGATGTAGGGGTGGAAGAGTTAGTCGTTTTGCAGGCTGGGAAATTATATTGTCGTTACAGGCTGGAAGCCAGTATGAATAAGCGCGACGAACGAGAAAAGATAATGTGGTGAGCTGACGGGCTGATACCGCGGAGTGATGGTCGCAAGAATTACCGGAAGAAGGAAACAGAACGAAGGGAGGAGCTGCGGAAGGTTAGCTCTGTCACTTTTTTGTAGCTTGGTGAGCCAGGAGTGGTGACTGCGACAGTCCTTGTAAATCCCAGTCACTGAATTGAATGAAGTATTTGGCTTCGTGAGTATTGGTATCTGAGAGGTACAGTCTTTTAGATTTTTTCGTTGATCGCTTGCACGGGTTTTCTGGTGCGCTTCGCATATACAATCGTACATTCAACGATGTCGAATGTTTCTCCTCGAGCGTTCGCTGTTGTCCAGTTACTGCTTGAAGTTTCTTGAATATGCTTTAAAAATGCCTCCTGGGTAAGAGTGACGTGAGCGGCTTTCATCCAAGAGGTCTGTGCTGGACAGAGAGCTTTCATTTTTCATGTAGGTACAGAAGGAAATTTTCGTTCGAGAAAGGCATGCCTCATTTTATGAGAAAATGGCTGTTTTTATGTCTTACGAGGTTATTGTAACTTGTTTAAAGAATGGAAGCGGTAGTCGGTGAATCATATTGAAGTGCGCGATCAGTTGAAGGTATTACAGGAGTCCGGTAATGACGGGCCGCCGTCGCATAAATCAGACGAAATGGAAGTTCCGACGCACAACGTAACTGTTTGTATGGACCAGAACGAGAATACGGTTGCTGCAGCAGGAGACTCGCTTTATGTGCAGCCACAGACGGCAGCGGATCCGCACGGTCATGCGCATTTATCGCTCATTTGCAACGAGGTATATTTCTTATTTTTGCAGATTTTGAGATTGTCGAATCGTGGAATTTTTTCACTAAGACGCGAGCACTATGCGTCTAAATATCAGCGGTGCGCAGGAGTTTTCGCTCACTGAGGTCGATTTCATAAGCACATTATGGAGTGCAATCATGTTGCAACTCCACCATGCCTACACAGCGTTTGCGGTCCACTTGCTTCTCATTCGCAGCTCGCGATTGTCAATGAAAAGAAATTTGTTCTGGCGCTACCTCTATACTGCTGTTGTTTTCTGCAACGTGAACTTCAAAAACTCTTGTGTGCTGATGTTTCTTGAACGATTTGAATAGCTGATTTTCCAGTAGAGTTTGGATCTGTTTATTAAAAGAATATGTTTTAAAGCAGAAGTTGGAATGAATATCACTGATCACCACAAGATGTGATTTTATCGGGCAAAGGAAAGAAGTGAATTACAATACGGTGGAGATGAAATACGGGTAGGCATAGGTTGCGAGTGGTCATTTGTTTGGTCGAGATTTGAACGATTTGAACTCGCGCATTTGAATTATGTACAGTGTAAAGTGTAAGCTGCATTTTGATTTAATGATTGCAGACCAGTTCTTCGTAGTTACAATAACGTTTTTTTTTCAATTTCTGCCACAACTGCTTTGCTTTATGGAGTGGGAAGTTGAACTCCAATTCCCTCCTTATTACTAATTTCGCCATACGCTTATTTGAGTATTTCTTATGTTGGTGATGTCTCGAGAGAATTCATTAAGTACACTGTATTCAGTCATTCGTTTATCAGTTCTTCCCCATCCCGTCGTTGCACCCCATATCTTCTTCCTTCTATCCATTCTCTGCACTCGAGCACCGCTGTAGTCTTTCATCGTCGTCATCCTTTGAATCGGTGGGAAACATGACATTTCATTCACGTTCAACTCTTTCAAATAGGATCACAAACTACAGGAAATGGGGGAGGGATTACCGCACTGAACATGTGGGAGGAACTGATGCTCAGCATTGCCGATCTATAGTACTTTCAGCGTTTAATCGGAGCTCGCCAAGGAGTCGTCGCAGGAAATAGGCTGCTGAAGCAGAGCTCCTACTTGACGTCCTAGATGAGTCTTTAAAACTGCTTAAGCCCGAAGTAGCTGATATTTATCTCAAACGCCTGCCTTTCACACTTGTCAGGCTGGAGACAACAGAGCGGAACCGCCCGCTATCTAGTGGCTGATTAGCTGTTTATGTTTCTTGGAATCCTCAGAAAAAATTCCCGTAAATTGGCGATAAAATCAGTTCGACTCCCTTTCTCGACTCTCGTTTCAAGGCTTTTTCCCTTCTTCCAGCCGGTTACACTTTACATAACTTCAGTGAGATGTTGATATGCGAATGCAAACATCAATTGAATTACAATTGCGCACATTGCCACTCGCAGTGCGGTCGGCATGGATAGATGCTGTTTTCTGCTGTGTTCTGAGTATGGCATCCGAAATTCCAGCTCCATTCTCTGTTATCCTCCTCTCTACTCTCCCCCCCCCCCCCCCCCCCCCCCCCCTCCTGCTTCACCTCTCCTCCTCCAGCCTTCACTTCGCTGCGAGAGCCATTGTTTCTCGAGCTTGCTTGCGTGGCATTTCGATTTACTTTTCTTTGTGTCAATTTGCTCCCTCCTGATTTCTTTCTGGATTTTTGACTACTCTGTGCTAAACGGTTCCATCCCCCCCTTCCTGAAAGGGATGCTGATAAGCAATAAAGTTTCACTTCGGTCGTCTGTTCATCTGAAAAGTTGACGTTTTCTGCATGTTATCAAACTTCAGTTATAAAAGTCTTTCAGCGTACAATCGATTCTGCTGGTAAGAAAAAATGACGCACCGCTTTCAGCACGAGGCAAACATGTTTTCATCTTCCCTCCCCAGCCTTATCAATAGCCGAGAATTCAAAAATGTTTTTTCGAAATCGTAGCTCATTATTTTTAAGCATAAGCGTCATGTAATTTCCAGCTCAACAGGTGGCAACTTGGTAGGGGCGTCTTTTGATGTGAGGGAATTGACACCTGAATCGTGGACTTGATAGCGGTTGCCCTACTTCAGTGTCGTGCAAATGACGAAGTTTCACATATGCTTGATGGGAAATACAACCGATGTTCTCTTGTTTTCGATCAATTTTCCTCCCAACTAGTACACTTGTGCAGTGCCTAGTCAGAGTATTTAGAATTATTTGCCATATTTCTTAATGGTCGCACTAAGACTCGTTTTTGGACGATAAATAAATCCAGGTAGGGTAGTGAACGTAAGAGCAGTAAGGTGACAGCCAGGTGTCATAGCAATAATAACTTTAACTTATTTGTGAACGGATATTTAACAAATCACTGAGACATCATTCGGTTACTGTCGTGGCAGTGGTACAGTTTTGTTTGAGACAATGCACTTGAATTACTTGTCACAGTTTGCGCTTTTGCTGATGACCCTGGGGCTAAGGTACGGGAGGGGGGAGGCAACTGGACGGTATAGGAAGATGGGACATACTGATGTTCGGTCCACTTTTACAAGGGCACCTCACTGCTACTATCTGCTAAGTATCCTCACTTTATGCTTCCTCAGATCACATCTGCTGACACCTATGCCGGATATTAGTGAAAGCAATTGATCCTCCAGGGTATGCAGAAAAAGGGGAATTGAAGTCACTTGGCTTCGTGTCTGCTGTCTGTAATGTTGAAAATCCCTCAGACAGTAGGCCTTGTACTGTTCGGGTCGGCGATGCAGCGAGAGTAGGTCACGTTGAAGTGAGCGTCAGCAGTGAGCAGGAATAGTGATTGAAGGTATGTCGTGTCGCACCCTCCCCCCTCCCCCCTCCCACTTTTTTTTCAGCTAGCGAGACGTACACTGAGCTACTCTAGGCTGTTTGTCATCACTAATATGCAACCCTTCAACATCATCACATGGTATCGCTCAGAAAAATTATAATTCGCTTCTTTTCTGAGTTGAGGCATTCAGTCCAATAACTTATTTGAATACAGTTGTAGCGGCCTTTTCTTGATAAAATGTAACGGGATTCTTCTTTCAGCAGTCGGTGAACGACACGAGAGCGAGCCCTCAACCGAGAGTACAGCTGGAGTCGGAGGACAACGAGCAAACTGTGAGTTGCTCACACAACTTCGAACCGTCGATATGCAGTGAATCAGTCATTATGGATCAGAATGAAAACACAGTTAATCCTTCACTTGTGATGCGACCACGAGACACGGAAGTCTTGCATGAACGTGAGGATAGAACGGAGAGTCATGATGAGGTGGGCGTTACAAGGAGGATCGCATTTCACTGATTTTAACATGGTCGCTATTGCAAGTCGTTGCGTGACATTTCACGCATTGCTTATAACAACTGGTGCTTAGGGTTGGCGCAGTTTGTCACCTCCATCCTTCCACAATTTTCTTTCGCCATCACGTGTTTTGCAAACATCTGGTCAAAATGTGTGGAGGCGTTTTGCCAGCAACCGTACTGGAGTGCTTTCCAAACAAGGGATGTTTCAGCTGTGTAGAACCGAAGTTCTCATTTCCATGTTTTAGAAAGAAGTTGCCTGGGAGGGCCGACGTTCTTCCTGTTTATAATCATGAGGTACTGGGACCGCCTTACGCGCCATCAGTACATCTTTGTCGCTTCCTTCCTGATGCCGGTTTTAGTGGAAAATATTTGTTCTGCTCGCTTCATCCTGTGGAACGTGAGCGTTTGCTCTATCATCAATTTACTGTATGATTGGAAGTTTGAGGGGAGCACGATCATTGTGTGAGTTGCACACAATGGTAGTAAACAGTGTGTTTTAATGTCCATGGCTCATTATGCCTTATTCCGTTGTTCATCGCCAGAAGTTCTTGAGACAGTTCTTTCCGTCTATGATTCGTAAGGAAATAGTACGGAAGAACAATTTGCTAGCAGTTTTGAGCATCAGCGTTTATTTCTGGACTTGAGGGAATATGTACTTCTCGAGAATAGGCAGTACGTCTGCGTGCAGATTATCAGAGAGTGGGAGGGGAGGAGGTGGGTATGGGAAGGAAGGTGTAGAAAATTTCAGCCGAACGTACCCACGTGTTGTACTTCTTGTTCCGTCTAAGAAATAAGATACTATAGACGTTGCAAAATCTTTCTTGATATTTGTACCGCAGTGGAACATTGTATAAAATTTTCGATCATCTTAAAACAAAACTACTTCCTGTGTTATATCGTGAGCCTAACAAATGGCGGATCGTGTTGGTGGTTGAGAAACCTTGTTTCTAGAATGGATGGGAGTACCTTCAGCCCCGTTGCATAAGAAGTGTTGAATTGCGTAATACTAATGACGATAAATGCCGAATAATAACGGCGTATCCAGTATATGCCGAGTGATCGCCGTGAAGACTTGGCAGATTCGTGGTTGAGGATGAGGTGGAAGGAGGAGAATTTCTTATCGTATCGATTGTCGTTGCCGTGAGACGAAAGGAAGTAACCAGTGCCAAAATCTGATATACGAGGTTAATGCGAAATTTGTTAAATGCAACGGTATAAATAATTTGATTGTGACGGTTGTTTGTTGGCAAATTGGCTTTGAGTGCTTTTGTATGTGGTAGTGAGGGGGAGCGTTAAGGTTCCTACAAACCTTCCAATTCATTTTCGAGCATTCTAGTAACTGAAAATGGCTTGAGGTATATTGATCCTCGGTGTTGTAGTTGGTATTGAAAGAGTATTTCGCAATTTGTTGATAAATTAATTTCTCATTTGTTAGTGCGACACGGAAAGTGCAGTGTGGCGAGATTCGCAAAAAGCAACTTCCTTTCTAGGTTGGCTTTATGGAGCTGCAAAACAACATGAACTTGAGGAAGTGTTTATTTTCTTCGGTGGATGTAACTCTAGAAGGACAGAAAGAGTGTGAGATGTATCACATCTACGAGTTCGAGGTTCCGAACACATTGGTCGGATTGCTTATTGGCGTCAGAGGGAAGACAATCAAGGTAGAATTTTCCCCGTTGATTATACGAAGGTTATCGAATAATTAATCATCAAATCGGCCCAGTAAGTCTTTGTGGGAAGAGGGTTACGTTCAGTGCCCCTTGAAGTGTCGTGTAATGAACGTTTAATTCCTTACACGACCTCTGAAGTGTGTGGCATATTGTCGTTACTTTTGTGAATTTTCATATCGGTGATTAGTAAGTTCTTCGGCGGAATCTTCTTTCTGTTCCTGCGTTCATCTAGGCGTTTGCGTGAAAGTTGTAAAAATGGCTCTTGTGTTCTTGTGCTGCAGTTCTTTTCGGAACGAGGGGGGGCGGGATTGCAGAATTTAGTGACAGCATGTAGCCGGAGGTTTCTTGTTGTGTCCCCCGTTTAACTTTGGAAGTTGTTTGACGTTCTCTGCGCAGCATACGCTTGAAAGAGGCGTCATCGTAGTTTTTCTGTATCTGACTACAGAGCATACAAGCATCCTTTGATGTGATTTGAAAGCGTCCTCAGAAAAAAGAGTAAGAAAAGATATGCAGATGCGGTTCGGTTTCATTCTTTGCTTCTGCGGAAGTCTGCTAGGGAACATTAACTCGCGTCCATCGACGATGTACGCCGCCTGGATGGTGCAGGCAGATGGTTAGCGCCGTACAGGTGTGGTGGAGTGGATGACGCTACTCCACATAGCTGAAGTGCACATAAGATTTGCTATTCCGGCAACTTCCTAGGTCGCACAAATGTAATTTAAGACACGTGCCGCTGAGGTGAAGTCATCACTCTTTGGTAGGAGCGGCAAGCATTTTACGACTTGAATTTGATAAAAGTGCTGCTAGAGATTGAATGTATGTGCTAAATCACCCGTTTTTTGGCACCATTTGCGGCATTTTCCTGCACTTAATGCATGAAATGAGAAAACGAAGTAGATACTTGAGAGTGGCGCATATGACTCTCGATAAGTTATTGACTTCAAATGTCTGTGCCGGAAAGTTGTTTCGGCTTCTATGTGTGCATCCGTAGTGCTGTTAACTGGTGCAAGAGTTGGCGGCTCAGTATGCGTTAGTATGAGTGCTTCGTAGTGAAGTTCTAGCATGAAAGTACAGCTCCGTGAGGCTTATCCTGCTAGCTCGTGATGCGCAGGTAATGTCCTTCTGGCGTGAGAGCAGGCTTTAGGAGGTGCTGCGTTGCGAGCACTTGAGAAAATAGAGGCCTATATATCGCTTAGGGAGGCAAGGATTATTCGCTCTCCACCACGCATCCTCAGAGCAGGACCGTTCGTTTGACTCCAGCATCGGTTACTGGAAGGAAGGTACAATATAATTGAGGATGAGCGAGGTGATTATGAGAAATGAATTATTCGTCGTACTCCAGTGGCACTTGTGTATGACGTGGTTGGAAGATTAGATGTGCAGAAATGACGAGGGGCTCTTAAAATATATGACAGTGAGACATCCTTGGTAAGGGCAACAACAAGCTGCCAGACGTTAAAATAAATGAGTAAGTACACAATGGCTATTTGAGAAATTTTTGTATTGCCTCCATGAGGGAGTCATCGCATTCGTTGCTTTTGTGAGGGCGCGGTGAGGTGCTATAACACATTAATCAATTGCTCAGTCGCTGCGATTGTTGGTTCATCACGTTTAAATTACATAGATGGTGACTGATTTTTTAAAACCACCTCTCTCTTTATTATCGCTGCGCAGCTTGATGTTATTTGGTATGAAGGATGCTGTACGTATATTCCTTATGCTGTGATCTTTATAGAGTAACACAAGTAAACTCTATTCGAATCGTCCGCTTGATAATACCCCAGCTAGGTTTTATTTATTCGATTATTGAAGAATCGGTCATATTTATGACGAGACATTTGAACCCTTAGAGCTGACTTTAAGTGCTGCATTAACACAATTCAGGAATTGTGACATTTTGGCTTATAGGCATTAAAGCCAAAGATTTCTGTCACTTGCATGTTCAGAGCACTGTGTTCCATCGATGGGCATGAAGGCGGCAGGTGGGACCGCATGTCTGGCCAGCAAATTAGGACTGGGTTTCCTTTGATTGACAGGTTTATGTCTAACTCTGTGAAGGATGAAACTGCTGCTGTAGGAAATTTTACAGAACCTTTGGATGGCGAGTATTGGGGGTGTAAACCGAGCGCTTTCTGGGATAAAGGTCATTAGGTGCGTTTGTTGGTGGAAAATAATTATTGGTTGAAAAGAGGCGATAACGGCCTGACTCGCTTGGTAAAAGGTGTTGAGGACCTGATTCGTATTCCAGTACGCCACGATGGTATATATATATATATATATATATATATATATATATATATATATATATATATATATATATATATATATATATATATATATATATATATAGAGCAGTAAATGAGGTATGTTGCATTTTGTGGGTGGGCAGTACTGCGTACTGCTGAGGAAAGCATGTATTGCAGGGATTAACCTACCCAAGTTTGAAAAATAGCCAGGCACCAGCTCATTCTGAGATTAGTTTCCCACTGTGATGCTAGAGAAGTTGTTATAAAAGATGAATTTCTGTTGCATATTTCAGGAGCTTTCAGTAAGGAACGAAGTGGTGATTTCCATTCGTCCGCATCACATCAGCAGTAAGGTCGGCATCCTGGTTTGATCTTACACGGGTTTTCATTAACCCGATTGTGAAGCTATTGTTTGGCCGTTAACTAGGCCGTTCACATACGCTTTTTGGTGGCACCTGTCTAATTCCGAGCTTTTTCGCAGGGATAATATCAGTGCGTTGCTCCCTTAGATCCGACCTGCACAGTTTCCTGAATAAACTTGACAGGGGAACTTGAGATCCGTAAGCATGATTCCTTCTTATTCAGCGAGGATAGTGACCCGAGAAAATTTGAAATCCTCCTATCTGTTCCCTGCCACTTTCACTGTATTCCCCTATGTTTCATATATAGAATGCGAAGTGCCATACACTGCTTACTCAAATGCAAGTGCATCGTACGTAAATATGTGTACTGCTATTTGCCTCCCAGTGGTGCTATGGGAAGAAAAGGAATCACTGAATCTATTCATCTAAGTATGACAGTTAGAATACAAATATGGGTTTTTTTTTTGGTGACTGTTTGGTAAACTGTCCGAAAAATATGTTTCGTAGTTCGCTTAGCCTTTTCGTGTGAAATGCAATCTGCGCAAGGTTCTCCTCGGTGTTGTGCTGTCTGTTCTCTGCTCTCTTTCTGGTATCGCTTAATTTCTGCTTGTGTACGTCTTTGGTTTGTTCTCTCCGACAAATAGAAACCGACGCGGATAATTTGTTTCATACCATTTTTTTTGCTTGCCTGCTTCTGCGAACCAGCGTACCAATTAGCTGGCTGCCTGCGTCGAATTTCTCTTATCAGAAAGCGGCTGTTGTATAATCAGCAGTGCTAAGGAGTCATTGAAAGCATTTCGCGTCCCCTTCATCGCTCATGCCTTGCAGACTGAATAGTGCCCGTTGGCACAACTAGATCGTTTCATTTAAACGCCCGAGCCTAATAAGCGAAAGTTGCCGGCAGAAGCATTGAGTTGTTGGGATAGTCTGAACCTAAACGAATGATTGCTTCACTTATCAGTCCACTTTTGTAGATGGAAACTCATCAAATATACTCAGTGGAGGGTGGTCGAGATAACATCAACAAGTGCATGCGAATGCTGCGCCGTCGCTTTCCAGCCGATCGCTTCCCGGATCTGAATCTTCAGCCAGTGCTGCCTCCACCGATTCCGCTGCCAGCACATTATGACGCGAAGCCCACAGAGGTGTTCTAGCACTTTGATTTAAATGAACCAGGAAGGTGAGAGAGCCTGCGTACTGCATACGATAGCGCTGTCGCAACATTTGTTTTCAAAAGTCATGTTTCCTTCGCTGTTAAGTAAATCAGACATTGAAGTTATGAAAGTTTTGTGCCACTGTGCAGGGAGGCGATTGAATTCTCTATGCTTCTAAGATCGATATGCGGTTTTTTCTTCTACATGAAACTTTGTTGCACTCATTCGGCGAATTTTTACACCCGGATTGTGACACAAGTGCGGCTTGTTCTTGGCTGTGTTCTTATGCACACAGATGGGTTTTCCATCGCAGCACGCTAGACCATGTTGTAGCTTGGTCTATGGGTCTCAGCTGCATTTACGAAAGTGGCAACGTTGTGGCATGTAGATAAGCCGTCGGGACCCAGATTTCATAGACTTGCGATTCGGAGTGCGCCCGTCGTTTTTACAGCTGATGTTGCCGGAAGGTGTTCGGTGTGAGGTGGTGGTGTGTTCGATAGTCGACGCAGGGCATTTCTTCGTGCAGCAGCCGACGCATCCTTCGTTCGAGTCCCTTCACCGCCTCAATTTCTACATGCTGGCAGTCTACAACACCGCCATTGGCATTCCTGAGCTGCCGCGACCATGCGGACGTGTGTGTTGAATCATTCTAATGAGTTATGGAATTGCATGAGCATTTGGGTTATCTTATGCGTGCAGTGCGCGTGGGCGTCTGGGCTATGGTGTGGTGTCAGCCAGCGGTACAGTTGATTCTTATATGTGAATATATTCACTAGCACTGAGCATGCATTTGCACGGCGGAGAAGATGATGCAGCAATATAGCGAAGGCAAAGTGAAGTTGGGTACATGCTTCCTTGTAGAAGGAATGAGCGATATCCTAAGCAAAAAAAGTCTTTTGGAGTTTGAAGCAGCACAGTTTCCTCCATGGCAATGTTGAGTATCAGCTGATATAGCACCTTTCCGTTCGTCGTTGCCTCGGTGTAAAATCTCAATTTGTCGGGTGTGGGACATGTGGGCAGAGCCAAATCCTTATTGGTAAAGGCCTGATGTCCAGTTCGCGGACATCTGAATACATTATTTGGCCTTTATAACATTCAAACTAGAAGTTTTTATTATGGATGCCTTTATAATAGAAAAAGCCGTAAAAAATATAACGAAGGACAGAATATCTCATTCGTACGTACTGTCAGGGACATCCACTCCCCAACTCGAGGTGTCACCAAGTTACCGGCGAGAAGATAAACGGAAAGGACGCTATCACATATTTCTGTGCTTCCCTTAGTCCTCCTCAGATTTCAGTTATTACTAACGCATTCGTTATGCTCGCCCTCTTTTCCGCGTTTCCTTCGCAATGATGGATCGTTATGGAGTGGGATCGCAAAATCCTCGCTGCTCAGCATGAGTGAGTCTCTCTTGTGCTGCAAGCTCCCCCACCCTCTCTGGGGTACTCGAATATAGTGCTTTCTGTCCCAATTTCTTGGCATATCACGTACCTCTAATTGCCTTTCCACCCTCGTTAGTCGGAATTTGTCGTGCTTGCATATGATTTACTACAGGCAACCGTGTCATACCATAATCTATCGTCATTTATGTGATGATAACGATAACCGAGGTCAGTCATCTATCTTCGTCGACATACCTAATCGGGGAAGGCTGCGATGCTTGCAGTGGAAAATTTTCCGTTTTTCTTATGTGACGCTAATTGAAAAAATAGCTTTAATAATCAGTAAATACATACATGTAATCACGTATACTTAATAAAGGAATACGATGTAATGAATGTAGTTTGCGGCGGGTCTCTTGTGTGCAGCTCCAGCCAATTGTGGGTGGTACCGTGCGGTGACGATTTCATATTACGAGGAGCAGATGAGGTGTTAATACGATTCATCGACCACGGTGGTTATTCGCGTTTACCTCGTTGCGACCTTCGCCAGATTAGGCTCGTTTTCCGCCATGTGTCGAAATATGGAAGCTGGCTTTGATATAATGGGACGATGTCGATCAAAGACAGCAAATTGCAACCCTTTGCAAACTACTTGGTGTCGTCATGCCCTTACATCACGGTAGAGTGGGCGTGCCAGAGAGCCTCATCCATTGTGCACTTTGTTTCCGTGTTTGTTTTTCCGGGCCTGTACGTAGCGCAGTTACGCAGTAATGGCGCAATGTTTACTACCGATTTCTCGCACGCATCCGATCCATTCCACTTATCTTCTCTTTGTGTTCTCTTTGGCAAATTTGCCCTTTCAAGGTTCGTGATAACTGAGCGTTTAGTTGCTAATTGTAACTATGTGTTCCGGGTTAGAAATCCAAAAAAAGCGTATCCACTCGATACCTGCGAACCTTTTGTTTGGCAACATGTAACTCCAGATATCCTTTCAGGACCGACTTTAGGTCGCTGCCGTTTCGAGCGACCGAATGCTATACAGCGCATGTAGAGCCAGCTGACGGTATCTTTTTTCTATTGTAGTTTTGTGAAAAGTGAAAGCGACTGGATAAATTCTGGGGTTTGCTCATTCCAGCATGTCCATATGAGCGAAAGAGAAGCAGTTTGCGGGCCATCTGGAAAAAAGTCTCAACTCAGCAAATTTAGGATCCTTGTGTTGGAGCGATGCGGCGACAAACATTTTCGGGACGCTGACGACGGGACGAACCGTGGAGGCATTCGTGGTCGGATATAGTGCCGAGGATTGCACACCATTCGTAGAATTATGCTGCAAGGATGGGCGTAATATGGCAAGTTTAATCCTCAGTACTAATCATTCATTGTTCATAAGCTGTTATCATGTCTGCTTTAATCCATATATATATATATATATATATATATATATATATATATATATATATATATATATATATATATATATATATATATGGATTAAACTCCGGGATTAAGGATTATGTGTGCATCTTGCTGTCTGGGTGATCTCTGGTATCAATTTTCTGGCTGTTCTGTCATATTGATGATTTAGTGTCATTCACTTAAAAATTCCAGTATGTTTAACTTTCGGCCGATTAATATATTGCGCGGAGCTTTTTGTGGAAAGTTCTCTAGTCGGTTAACATGAAAAGTTGTCGGAACGAATTGCGCTGTTTGCTTCTTAAAGATTATAAACAGTTGCAAAAGAGCGCGACGTGATACTCTTCAGAACCCTCGGCATGCGTTCCCGAATTTTCAAATTTAATTAGTAGATATCGAACTGAAATATGGTTCAAGATTTCACATTTCATAGTTTCTGGGTATTCTACCCCTGGAATCAAGACTTTCGCACACAGCTTTTCCTTTCCTTCGCCTTAAGTTTTACTTTCTTGAAAACCTCATCATATATCACCGCCAATTTCTGTTAACTTCTGCATCTCTTTCAGGTCCCTAAATGCCTGTGAAAATGAAGAGTCTGCGGAAAAGCAGCTGAAAAAAGGTTCTGTTTTACATTCCTTTTTGCTTGGTGATTTCCACAAAACGGTCAATAATGCGCACAGCTACTGTTCATTTATTGATGCTTTTGAATGTCACTAAATATGGACCCGTCCTCTGAGAATATACTTAATCAGAGTAGAGTTTGCTATATGAGGTTTTGTTACGGTAGGGAAGTGGTGGGGGGGAGGGGCGGGTGGTTGAGCTTTCAAGTAATGAGGCAGTATTGTCTGGATGCAACGTGGTTTCCCTTATAACAATTCACAACTATGTGCAATTTTTATCATATCGTATTTTAATGAAGCGAAGTTAGTAGAGGTCTTGGTGGAAGCACAATTAACGAAGTAACTCCGCAGGGCTGAGTGATTTCCTCTCGCCATTGTTTTGCGTCTGCAGCATCGAAAAGTTCTTGTGGTAAGCACCTGGAACTGAATCCGCATTTCTTTCTATCTGATCTTTTTGTCTTGACCTCCGGCTCCTTGTTCTCTTCCTTATCATGCGCAGTTCGAATATTTCATTACCGCTTGACTATTGCTATGAAATCTGCGTTCTTTCATTATTTGCAGGAGCATACCTTTCGTCCCTTACTGTTGGGAAAAAAGGGGTGGAAATGTAGGATAACGATGAAATTCCGAAAGAAGTTTCGGGGTGCAAATGTCACTGGGCCTATGTTGTCGTTTTCCACAATGCCGGGAATTTCAAATTTATGAAACCATCGGTGGACGAATATCGTAGTGCCATTGGCACGAATGTCGGTAATGCAAATGACTGAAATGTCAGTATCGCGTTATCCACATGCGAATTCAGCGAATTAAAAAGGGGGGGGGGGGAAGGGGAGGTGAGCTTGTTCGTGGATGGACGTACATGCGTTTATATCAATTTTTTTCGTGTAGTAAACTCCCGTATAATCCGCCTGCGTGTATCCTCTTGCAGCATTCCCAAAATCTTGCTTTTACAATGCTCGAGCATAATGGTTATCTGCTAGGAATGATTATCTCCTTTACTTTTGCCGGGTATTGGAAAATCGAATAATTTACGCGCTGAACTGTGATATCTTGAGTGTGAAATTATTTCCGTGGAATGCTGCTTCCCGGAGAATGGCTTCCTCCATTCGGGTCCGCCACGGTTGTTTTACAGTCAAAGTTTCAGGTGGTGCGTGTAGATCGGGTATTGCTGGAGGCTGGGCTCGCGAAGTTGGCAGATCCGTCAAAACTCGTTCATGTACAGGCGAAGCGGTTACAGAGTCATCTCGATGCAGCGCCTCTTAAGTCCAGTCATTTCGATGCCGCCGATGTTCAATCTTGAGTGTGCTTTCCAAAGGTAGTTCTGGGATACTGTATGTTTGATTGCGTTATCTGAATATTTCCGTGGTGCACCCATTTGCGACGTTTCCCGTAGATGTGCCGTCTAAACCGCTGTTGTTCAGTTGCAGCTTTTCTGTGGCATTGCTCTGAATTGTTGTTCAGAGTGGTTTGGATGGTGTGCTTCGATATTATGCTATAGTGCACCTTTAGAAGACTTAATTCTATTTTTTGAAGTGCGATATTCCTTCGGAAAAATTAGTCTTCGGTTGTTTTCTTCGATTATGGATTCGAAAGTTTCAGCTGGGTCACATTGTGGAGAAGGATTCAAATGTTTTGATCGTTGGTCAGGATTCTTGTTGTGTCTTCACTGTTAAAGATTTAGGTCACCTTGTTAGCATTTTACAAAGTTAAGTGCGTAGAAGAGTGAATTGGAGAAACGAGGACGTGGAGATCGGTACTGCAATTTTTGCACCGAGTATTTTATGAACTTGAAACTTAACTGGTCTTTGTCGTGTGATGATGTTCGGACATATTTTGGGGATTTGACCATCTCGGAGAGCCGAGGGGAGAGGGGATGGTGAAAGGTTATCAGGCTTTCGAAGGACAATTCTTTTCAGTACGGTTGCTGTCGTGATTTGCTCGTGACAGAAATTCGAAATTATGATGCGAAATGAGAGGCTCACAAAATTATCTGCAGTTCACCGATCGATATTCGAACATTGCTTAGCTGTTCCGTGCCGATGCCTATGTTTGCGATTAGTGGGCATCCAGTATAGTCAACTCATGACGCTCTTTGTCGCCAACAAAGAAATACGAAGTGCATATAACTATAGACGTTAACGGCGAACGCCATTGCACAACGAAGTTCACTTGCAAGCTTTACATTGGCGGACTTGAGTAAAAACACGTGCATTTTCATATTCTCATCAACGGACTGCTGCTTCAAAACGGGCCGGCTGCATATGCGTGTGAGGTGAAGGAACGCTGCAAGGTGGTATGATGGTGGGGTACAGCAATTCTCGCACACTCAGCGTCGTGTTTTATGTTAGTGCTTCGGGAAAGGATGCAAAATTTCCTGATTTTTTCATTTGTGTGACGTCACAATCGGTTCAGTGATTAAACCACATCACTACTTCTGCGTGTTTTGAAAACGTTTTAATATTCTGTAGAATCTAGTGAAGATCACCAATCGCCCATCTCGTCTCGTGTCACGACGCTTAACAAACGGAATGCGGACGAGGAGGGCAAACATTTTACGAGACAAAGTCTCTGCTTCAGTGCCTCTCTGTGGCAGGTGTGATGCACTTAACTTTCGTCGTAGAGTTTGTTATAAAGCGCTTTTTCTTGTGGAAGTAGAAATTGGTCAGTGGCTGTGGCGGCAGCTGTTTGCCGTCTTGGTTATGCGCACATGGAAACTGTTGAGGCAAATCCTCGCCTCTGCAAGTTCACCCGATATCGTAAGCCTTCTTAAAGCGTGGGCGACTAAGAGTGTAAGTAGTTGAACTCTTTCCCACACGAGGCTGCAACCTTCCGCGTTGCACTATGTTCGCTTTGTTGGGCTTGCATCCAAGGCGACATATTCTCTTTCACGAGTGTTTTGCATTTTTGACTTGTTCCCATTCATTCTCCCATCCTGCGTGTTTCATTTTGCACAGACATGCCGATCCATTATATGCATACGTTCGCCGTTTTATTCACGGAATACCTTATATAATGAATGTTTCTCATGCTTGCTGTAGTCGACTGAGCATTTCTGGTTTTTAGCCGCTAGTGCTTTTATAGCCGATACTCGTACTGGAGCTCGTAGTCGTATGTATGAGTTGGATGTGTTTCATCGTGTTAGATTTGCGCAGAAATCTTTTCTGCAGAACTCTATAGCCGTGGTGATATCTTTGGCAACACTTTTATGCCGCTGCATTCGTACATTCTGGGTACGCTATCTCAGTTTCTTTTCTTTCCTCTCTTTAAGTCCAGGTTTCATTGTGTGCAGAGCTTTAGCGCTTCTGGGGGTAAGCAGCGAATATTGTAAGGCCTGTGAATTTTAGGGACCATATTTCTCCTCGGTTTTCCAAACATTCTATAAACTGTTGTGAAAGTTGATGTTCGATAGTCATGTGAAGGTGGACGTCCGAGTCTTCTGTCTTTCAACAATTTTATCCCCGCTCTGATTTCCATTGCTAAAGCTGGCGTCGGACGTTTATGTCAGTAGTGCTTAAGTGCCTTTTGTCATTGCACGTTTGTCGGTCTCGTTTATAAATCTGTACATCTCATTTGTGGTCTGTGTCAATACATAAGACTCTAGTGTATTTAATTACTTCTCCGGTGTTTAACTTTAGCAGTCCTTTGAGAAGCGAGAGAACATCTATGGAGGAGCTTCACTTCGATCGATCTTTGCGTTTCAGTACCTGACGCAGTGGTCGTCAACAGAGGACCTTGGTGGGTGCATATTTTGAGGGCAACGGTCATACACCGAGAAGAGGCGGTTTGTTGCAGTGAAAGTCACTCTGTTGATTCTCAATTTCTGAGCTGTGCTGTGTGTTGTAAGTCGCTTGTAAAGGTTGCGCACCTTGAAAATATGAATGCGAATGCGTCTTGTAGTTGATCGCTGTTTAATTTATTGCGTGAACCAGTAAGAGATGTATGAGCAAATATTCACTCCATATCTACGTGGCTTCATTTGGAACTCATCATCAGCAAGCTCGCTCATTTCAGCAGCAACCTGAAACTCATTAATTCCTCGTTCTTCTTCTTCTGGATCTCGCATTCATTCTTAAGACCGGCCCATTTTGTGTCTGATTGTATATACCATTTAAACGAGTTTGGTTTTCAATAAAAGTTGAGTCTATTTCCAATAAAAATCTAAGTTTTGGACATATTTGAGGAGAGTTGCTGAAATCTGGTTTATCAAAATACCCACACCTAAAATCAGCTCACTTTTTCATATTTTTGAAGCGAACCACCAAATTTAACAGCAAAATCGCCTTTTTGAACCAGATTCAAGCCAGCAGTTAGAATGTCATGCGGTGTGGCACGTGAAATTGAACTTCAGTCAGCTTGAATTGAATTCATCATGCTCATGTATTAAGTTTCAAAAAGTCTGCGAAAGTTAGTATATTTCATCCCAAATCTCCCCTGGAGACTCGAAGTTAGGAAAAAGAAAGATAGGCACATAAGCTGTAATTGCTCTGCTCACTAAAGATGAGATATTTCCGCTCATCAGGGCGTTTCGACAATGATTCGTTCACTGTGCACTTTGCATCTACGCAGCCTTTAGTGTTCTCTTATATCATTGTGACAATCCACAGTCCGCGTTGACCTTCTGTTTTGTTTAAAATGTTTTCCTTCTGTTTTTTCTTAGAATGCTCTGCTCCTTTGCTTCTATTTTGCTTGGAATTCTTCCCTTTTATTTTGCAGGAAATGGTATGCCTTTGTTTGCTGAAGTTGATCAGCTTCCGCCTTTTGCGCGATGGTTTGCTTCTTCTTTGCTCGAAATGCTTTGCTCCTATTTTAGTCGGAATGCTTTGCTCTTATTATGGTCGGAATGTTTCGCTTCAATTTCTTTCAAAATATTTTCCTTCTCTCTCACGAATGTTTTGCTTCCACTTTGCTGAAAATGTCTTCCTTTTTCTGTGCTCCAAATGCCTTCCTTCTATTGTGCTCAAAATGCACTCATGCTCCATTGTTCAAAGCAAATTGCTCCATTATGCTCAAATGCTTTGCTTCTATCTCTCCCGAAATGTTTTACTTCTTTCTCACAAAAGCGCTTTGCTTCAATTTTGTTCAATATGTCTTCATTTCTTGTTACAAAATCTTTAGCTGATATTTTGTGCTTCGCTTTTTATTGCTGACGTCGCTTTGCTAAACGCCTCTCATGCTCTTTCTTCTAAAACATCTTCCTTCTTTTTCCCTCGAAATGTTTTGCTCGTTCGTTGCTAAAAATGCTCTGATCATATTCCAACCAGAATACTCTGCTTCAGTTTTGCTCAAAATGCTTCGCTTCTTATGCTTGGCTTCAATTCTGTCTTAAATGCTTTGTGTAGAAAAAGAGGAAGCCTCCTCTAAAAATTAAATTTCGTGATCATATCAGCCAATTTGTATTCATGTTTTTCCTTGCCTTAGTGTTGTTTAGAGCACAAGACGCTTTGCTTGTATTTTGCTCAAAATGCTTTTATTTTGGGTCCAAAAAGTCGATTACCGCACATTAACCTCATAGTATCACATAAATGACTGTTCGACATTCATGCAACTCATAGCGTCGAACTTGAGCATTTTGCAATTAATACCTCATTACTTTTTTTGCACTACTAGAGCATCACAAAAGCAAACTTGAACGCTTCATAACAGTAATGGCATCAAATTTCCTCATAAAAAATGCTTTAACTACTAATACCTCATTAACGAAGAGTTCGTCGGCTTTTTCAATGTCAACATCTCTTGCAATTTGCAGCAGTTCCTCTCCTTTTTCATTTACAACTGTCGTCACCTTTTCATTTGCCTAAAATACTTAATGCAAAGCTAATTTGCCGATCCATCTCTCAAAACGACTGTGCTAACAATAACAGAGCGAATGAACAATGAAGCATAAAAACGTGCCGAGAAGCGTGCTAGAGCAGCTGGTGCAATGCGAGCTTGTGCCCACGACTCATCTGACCAGCCAATTTCACAACTTAGCAGCATGAATACAATGTTCCGAGCAACGCCATATTTTATATTTTAACTGACCCATGCATCTGCATAGGACTTCAACGAAGAATTAGTTTTCCCTTATCAAGATGTCCATAAACTTGTTTCAAAATTAGCAGATCAAGCGATATTGTACATAATGTGTTGTTGTAAACTATACTCATCCGATTCCATAAGTGCAACATCAGTAGAACCCGAGCTGAAGCCATTTAGGATAGGGATAGAGAGAGTGACACGCATGCATATCCAGGGACATTATGTTGCAATAATGCGCCCTCGCATAGTGGATTTGCAAACGAAGCGACCTTCAAGAACGTGAGTGCTGAAGAGCCGTCTCGCATACACCGAGAATGTGGATTGGCATGACGGTGAATAAAAGAAATTCAAGGAACGGTTGTCAACGACGATGCGCATGAAAGAACTCACCGTTCGCGTTTGTGGAGTTACGACAAAAACTCGCTTTCGTTTCGCCTTCTTTGGATTTTTCCGTCGCAATTGCCGTTGTTTTTCTTGCTGCAAATCAGCGTCGTCAACTGTGCACTTCGTGTGTTGCAAATAGCGCACAAAAACATTATTCAATGTGCAACTCAGACGAGCTGGCATTGCAGAATGGTGATACTCTTGTATAATGAGTGCAACAAATTGTATTTCGCCTGAGAAGAGATTTCGCTTGAGAAGACTTGAGAAGATTGTATGTTTTATTAGGGCTTCTCACGATAGACTTCACTGAGGAATATGCTCACTTCGAGCAGTCCCTTCAGTTTCAGGCTTTAGCATCTTTATTCCTGTTATGCTGACTCTTACCCATTAATTTGTCCGCTGTTGATATTTACCTTGGTTATTGCATAGAAAGTGACCGCTTGCTTCAGTCTTCAAGCTGATGTGCATTACTACAGATCACTATGACCCTTCTGTCATCTAGTCTGCTTATGAATTAGATGCATTTTTTGTGAATATGGCGTTCTATAGTAAACGATGTCAGATTGGCAAAATGAAGGGATAACCTTCTCAAACTCGCTTTCCTCTGTTTCCACGCAAACTTCGTTCCCACATGCGGCGGTTCCAAGGTTTTCACCAGCTTGTGTGTCCACACTTTGAGGGTCCTCAACAGAAGTAGCCATCTTCTGCAGATGTCGACTAGCCCAGATCCTGAAGAGTGAGGTGTTGTATCAACGAGCCCTTCACAAATAAAATAAGTGCAACATTTCAGAGGTTATAATGCACCAGTTGCAAGTACAAAGAACAACGCCATTCAACATCACAACTCCAACGGGAAATCAATCTCAACCTTTTGGAACGAAACTGGACTCAACAATGGAATGAAGTGGATTGCTTTCATCAGATCCCTGACGAAATTATTCCAGTTATCTAGCCGAATGAACATTTCTGCAAATTCGTTTTTCCGGCAGCCTTCTGTTTTTAACTGAATACTGCAGTTTCACTTGGAGATAATAAAAAGCCGTGGCAGTGAGATTTCTTTGATGCTTCCCATGACATGTGGGTGACTTGTGATTCTGGATCATTGTGCTCGTTATTAAATAAGATCAACTTAATTCTTAGAAATCAAATAGCGCCCTCCGAAAATCCAGTCGATACTGCATAGAACTCTTTTTTAACCAGCATTTCGGCATTGCGTCCCCTATGGTTAAGACTGTCACCACGTAAACACTCATACTGCAGATAGCGCATATCCTTCAGCTTCATAGATAAATTTGTCAGCTTCTTCGGCATGCAGACGTGCTCTGTTGTATACATACATAACTTTGTTAAAGCATTTAGCTGCAGGCTGTCGGTAAGTTTGTTCCTACCAAAGGTGAAAATCAAATTTCTTATCAAAACAATATTTCTTATCAAAACAATTCTCGAATCTGCATATTACTGGTCAATAAAAATTCAAACATTATTGTAAAGAAAAATCTGAATATTTCGGTGAACGAGGAACGAAAATTTGTCTAGTTCTAGTCATTTTGTCGGACGCGTTGTAGAGGGTGCGTGTGGGCCTTTACTTGATCAAAAGTTTCGAAAAAGGTTTGAATACTTTTTATAATGCCTTACTCTTATATATAAAAAGTCCCATATTGTAATGGTATGTCATCGTGCCTTTTATTGGTGCAGCAAGCGATAGACAATATTACCGTATGCATAGTAATGACCAATTTTCCTTGAAAAATGTGCTCGATAGTGGACTATTTTGAGGAAAACTTTGGGATGCAGCAAAAAATGGGGGACCTTCGCTTTAATCACCTCACCGGTGGAGGAGGGAGAGGGGAGGGGGGCGAATCGGGAATGGGCCGCCATCGTTTCTTTCCCTCTCAGTTTCCTGCGTGACTGCGAATCAATGCAATTAATATGAAAAATGCAGTTGGAAAACATTGATGGAAAGCATTTAATGGAAGACATTCATCGACGGCAATAAGCAACTTGAGAAATTAAAACAATCCTGTACTTCTGAATCACTCGTTATCAAAACAACGCTTTAAAACTGCGCCAAATGTTTTGCCTCTTCTCTTGCAAACTGCCATCTTTCAGTTTTATCATTTCTAGGTACTACCAGCCCCCCAAAAATATGGGCAATGCTCAAGGAAGAATTGATGACACGGTTGCTGAGGTTAGATATGCACCCGTTTCTACTATTCTGCATTGTTGACAACGTGTCTAACGACAATGCTGTTTCATCCTACTTCGGTTTTCACACATGTTATGCCAGTATGCGTGATGCTGTTCTTCCTGGTGCTTCAAATCTCTAACGTTGAAAGCATAGGTCCATAAAATTTCCCCGTAGAATTAAAGCCATATGATATGCCAAATTTCAACCCTCCAGCTAAATTCTAGAAACCTGAGCTCAGCAATATTAGATTTCGCAACTGTTTTATATAAAACAACTTTATTATGTGAAGCAAGCAGCTTTTACCTAATTAATATCGGTGCCCCTATAAAATAATATGCAGAAAAATGCCCCTCTTCGACTTCCCCTAAGAACTCTTTTCGAAACTCTAAAATCTTTCTCTGTTCTGCGCTAAAGAATAATTGCAAAAGGTAACGTACATATTTTTGCGATGGCAGTAAAGATTAATGTAGGTAATGAATATTGTGTGAGACCCCGCAGGGGTGACATTCATATGATCACCGATATTCGTATGTTAATTCTGCTAATTATATAATTTCTCATAGCAGTTTGAAGTTATATGCTAGAGGTGGTCCGAGTAGGGATTTGCAACCTGTTCTGTGCATGATCAGTCGCAAGTCCTATTGGAAAAAGTCTTTCAATTAAGATACTGTCGGGGCCGATGCAAGGAGGCGGTGCAATTGAATGAGTCAACAGTCCACTATGCAAATGGGCGAAGAGTGCAATTGTGACGCGTTCAATCACACTGCAGCTGCCTTGAGCAGTAGTAGCTTCGGGGTCACCCAAGTGAAGAAATTTTCAACGCTCTATCAACGAGAGGCATCATTTCGACTGCCGAAAAATCTGATAAGTGGGTATTAGAAGAAACGCAAAGAGGTCTTGTATTACGGTTTTTTAAGTGTTTCATAAATGCCCATAATGGCTTGCATTGCAGAACAACAACAATTCGGTAGTGCCGTTGTTGAATCCAATCATCGCTGGAGAAAAAGAGGACTTCCTCTATCATTTTGGCATTTCAAAAACGAAGGACAATATCCCTGCGGCATTCGGCGACGTTAAGGTGATTTATGAGTGCCGAATCTATACGAAAACTACTGATATGGTATTTGATATCGAACGATGTTGACCCTTCTCATCGCATTTTCCATCATTCTGAGTAGAGAGGGTATCCAGTGGGTAAATATAAAGGCATGAAATGCATCTTTGAAAATGCGTGTTCCCAGCCTACAAGACACATATGACCGCTAAGCAAAATTAAATTTAATCCGACGTACAGAGATTAGCGAGAGCACTGAATGGTTCCATTACGGCAGGTATTTCGTCTCGTATATTGGAAGTCGGTGTGCAGGTGATATACGTGAACTGCACGCGCTTTGTGCACCGTTCAGGTGTTCATATCCTTTTCTTCGAAAGCACATAATCAAGCAGCAGCTCCGCTCTTCAATTCGAAAGCAGTGCACTCAGTCCATTTGATTTGCGATCGCCCAGACGCCATTAAGTGTTATTCCTAACGAAAATCACTCTACTGTGCTAGTAAATTACAGCGTTAGGGGCACTGAACTGTTTCCACTTAATTACAAGAAACTTTTTCGACATAATCGAAAGTATAGTATTTTTCTAGTTCCGCTTATAGTGTTGCAAAAGAATTTTTATACATCTTCTATTTCATGCATTGAAAGATTAACGATCCATATTGAAGTTCGTATGTACGGGCGGTAGCGGTCCTCGTATGGCGTTGTTCGCTGAAATGTTTTCCAAGGAAATTGGAGTTCCATGCAGTGACAACCTTAGCAAATCCGATCGTTTCGTCATGTATAAAGCTGGACCAGTCCTATGGGTCAGTGTAAGTCAGTTCCAATAGGCTTTGCTTACGCATCCGCCAATCATAAACAATAACCTCATGTATGAACTCAGACACGTTGATCTTCATCCTTGATGTATTTTCAATGAACTGTAGTAAGTAGACGTATGGACTGCTAATTCAGGCCATGATGTCAGTAATGAAAGAAACATAAAAACAAAATAGCACAGGTCTCATCCAAGAACTGGTTTTTACTTGTATCATGCCGAGTAGAATGCCCGCTTATGCGCATTGGCTGCAAGCAGCAATCACCTACAGAGAAAATATTAGCGCTGAGATGGAAGCAGTATCAGTGCATTTAAAAACCGGTCATCTCCAACAAATAGAAGCAAAAACAAAGATTAAATTAGTGGTGGAAAAACATAATCCCTGCTAAGTTGAAATTCATCGTTCTCTCAAATTATTCGAAAACTGATCACAATATTTCATCAGCCGTTTCTGGCCTCGCAATAGAGCTCGTGTTTACAAGCCAATAAATGACCTAGCGTTATAATTCTTGCTGTTTATTCAAGCATGGTATGGGGAATCCATCGATCAGCATAATGCTCGTCGAAGTGATTAAGTTGCTGCACTATGCGGGAGCATCGGATGTGACAGCCTTTCGTCTAGGCACATCGGGAGGTGTCGGCGTCGAAGCAGGAACCGTTGTATTGTCAACATTGGCATTGAATGGCGAACTTCAGGAGTATCACATTCAGTACATTCTCGGCAAAAAGGTGAATACATTCTGTACATCGATCTATTATCGCAAAGCGATTGATGATATGGAAGGAACGACTTTCATCTTCTAATGCCTTATACAGGAGAGTTAATGCGCGAGAGGAACTGCGCTGTTATGTGCTGTCCAAATCAGCCTCATCAAGAAGAATGGTCGATCAAAGCTTTCTCAAACCTTCACAAAGTTTCCGATGCTCCTATGCTAAAAATAATTTCAAAAAGTCATTCATGCTAGAAGTCAAAAAACTGAAAGGCTTTCTGCATGTGCTAATGAAAAAACTGACAGTAAGAAAGTAGAAGCTATGTAAAGCATTATGTCAGCTTCAAGGTCTATTACACTGCAGTTGATTTCGAAGGCAACTGGTTCATTTCCCATCACTGCTGACGAATTTCTCTTTCCAGGTGCTTCGTCCCTCACCGCTCAGTCATTCACTGACAGAAGAACTTGCCCAACTGGCAAAGAAAGTGAGCGTTCCCGTGGAATGTGGCAAAACATTGTGCGCAGACGACTTCTATGAAGGTAATACTATAATAAGTTTATTTATGTGTCAATTTATCATCGTCTTGATCCACTTTGCGACGATAAAACCGAACTGTTATGGCAGCATAAATGATGCATAGTCTCGGACTAACTCTCCTCCCCTTCGCTCTCAATAAATCCCACAAACCTTACCTGCATTCTCTTTTGCCGAAAAAGTATGATCTTTTCTTAAAAATAGAAATCTAGAAACCCTCTCCGAGATTATAGGACAATGTGGCGTTGCAGATTTCGTAGTTCACGTTCCAATTTATAAAATGGGAACCGATAATTAAAGTGGTTAGTTGTATCGACCTGCTGACTCCGATCGGACTATGAATCGCCTATTTCAATGCACCAGTTAAAATATAGTATTTCCTGAGCATAGAAAAATCCATGTCTTTCAACTGAAATCGACAGAGAATTGTCAAGAATTCTTATTGTGGATATGACCATCATCTAATGCGTCAATGTTAGATGTTTAGAGCACCCAGTGCCACCATATTTTATGGACAAACATCACTCACATAAAATATGAAGAAGTTTTCAATGCTTAGGCGATTGTTTTGCCTCGTTATGTTCACATTTTTTTCATTAATAGGCCAGGCCCGATTGGATGGTGAATTTTGCGCGTATACATCGAAAGATAAGTATGACTTTCTTCATACCTTATATGAGAAAGGTGTTCGCAATATTGAGATGGAATCCACATGTTTCGCGTCGATGTTCAGGCGCGCCTCTATCCCAGGTCGGCGACATTCGTTTTCTGCATATACGAGAACTCTCCAGCTGAGAGAAGTAGCATAATTCTGTATGTCTAGTCGATGATGTTCCCGAACTTGATAACTTTTGTGACTAGCAGCGGCGTCATGGATGGAACCGAGTGTAGGCAGAGGGCAGAAGCCGATGGCAGCACCATGGCCCCCGAACAAGAATTGGACGAAAGACCAAAGACATGCAATCGGGCTGACGCCCGACTGTATAGACCCCCGATATCGCCTGGGGGTGCAAGAGTAAACAGTTCGATCTAGGACATTGCGTGAAGAATAACGAACGAGACTCGACTATACGAGTAAATGTGATCACTGCAGTATTAGATCACAAGCAGATATCTTGGGCAGGCTCTTCAGTGCCACAACCAACAGCAACTGTTCTGGCTCCTCAGCATCCTTTAAGTGATTTTTTCTTTTCCTCATTCAAAGAAAAATAGCGCTTTAATTGCACCACATAAAAAAATCTACAATTTCGAAGTGTTAACACATCAGATTGTGAACAACAGTCTCCCCTCCCCCTATCCTTGCTAGGGACTGCTGCAAATGGAATAGAATAGGATTATTGTACAATGTACTATTTGGTATTTAAGTCATGAAAGATTATCAAAAAACTTCTTTAGTTATTAGAAAAGCTTGGAGTAGCAGCTGGCGGCTGTTTAGGTGGTTGCTTAACATTGCTATGAATATTTCGTTTGGCCGTCTTCAGCCAATTATAAAAGCAGCTAAGAGTTGCTATAAGGCTCAGTTGTTACTTCGATAGGATTTCGCTATTGTACTTATCACCGCTCAAAAAAGCCGATCGATTAAATGAAGAATATGGGACCGCGGAAAAAGATAAGCGTCGTAGAAGTTGAAAATCCTCGAAAATGGCACAAATGTATGAAGCTGGTGATGAGAAGCACGTAGTGTTTCAGCAGCGGTTGTATGTGTTGCGCTATTGAATCGAATGAAAGGTGATCAAATCCATTTGGATGAAGAAACATACAATGACTACGAAATGCGTCCATTCAAGTTGGTCACTGCTTACATTAAGGAAAAAATGAAGAGCTTACAGTGAATTCATTGCGGTTGTTTAATATCAGTGAGATTAAATAAATCGTCGCTACTTGCTTCGTATTCGTATTTCTCTCTCACCACAACTTTGTAAACTGTAGCTTCATAATCTCTAGACATGATGACTGCAGACAGACACAGACAGACATCCGGGGCTCGGTTTGAATGTTCTTAGAAAACTTCTTTCTATATAGAGATTTACTTCTACCTTGCGGCAACAATTTCCGGCAAAAGCATATCGTTAAAGAGCTCAATTCCAAAGCAGAGGAGATCGTGAGCTGTTATAGCAGGATAAAAAAGGGTTCTCCTAGAAATGTGAATTTTAAGTAAACGCATCAAGTGTCCTTTATTTTTCTTTCTTTCAAAATTCCTTTCGCAGCCTCAATAAGCACGAATTCATCAGTGAAAAGAGCAATTTGTTTTAAAAAAGAACCTGTTAATTCATCAAAGCTTCACTCTTTGCTTCGTCCATCAATCAAAAGAACAAAGCTCGAACTGTAAAGTCTATATATAGACTCCCCAACTCCATTCGTTTTACCACGCTACCGTCTATTTAACTGATTTTACGAGCAATCCCATGTCCCATATTCTTTGTAGGTGGACGTTCTCTTTTGCGCGGAGGTCAACTGGACCTGGCAAACCGACCACTTAATTTCTTTGAGCATGAAGGAGTCCGATTTTTTTTCAGAACAACGAAACCAGAGGTTATGTTTGCATTCATAAGTGAGTAGAGCAGCGCTCACAGGCATACCACTCCCCACAATGTATAGAAAACGAGCACAGAAATACGGAGAGCGCTGCAACGCGGGAATGCTTTCGCCGATGAGTGAGATGCTGTCCTTCAAGTAATGTGGTGGTGATCGGTTAAACGCTGGTTTGGTGTGGACTTAGATTGGGGTGTGCTATGTGTGTTGAGATGTGATGAAATAATTCCAGATTGGCGTGGCACCTTTTTTCAATATCGTCGTTAATTTTACCATTTTTGATTGCCTGGATTGGACGAACTATAGTTTCATCTACGGCATCAAATGTAGTGCTATGATATTTTTTATGCTCAAAGTAATGCCAGTTGACAATTTTCATAGAGTTTTTTCAATAAAAGCAGGAAAGCAATTTGTCCACAGACGAGTCGTGGCCGCGATATGTAAGAATGTGGCAACAGTCAAACGAACGGCATAACTGTAAATTCGTCTCACTGAAATGCTTGTTCAGCGTTTACAAGCAATTAATTCTGTGAAAAAAATGTGTTCACCTTATGTTCACGGAGAAGCTTCAGGCGGATGTAATCCTTTCTTCATCATTCTCATTCCATCCCCTTGCCTTCAGCCAAAGATTTCGGCTCACTCGTTAAAGAAAAAGCGAAAGTGCCGTTATAGGCGAAAAAAGCGGCCGAAATGCGTATTTTTACTACATTTCTGCCAAAGATCGTTTAATCTTCGCTCAGCACTGATGCTTATTGATTACCCGTTTATTTCTCGTATGAAAAACTAATTTCTCCAATAATTTCCCTATTTGGTTTTGAAAAGACGACCTTTCGAAGAATTATTTCTAGCTGACTTTGACTTCTCCAAATAGCTGCACTGCTGCCCTTTATCGCCATTAGCATGAATCTGCACCAGTTGGCAACCCTCTCATCTCTAAAATCTGCATAAAATTTCAGAATTTCGATTAGGGCATTAAGAACACATGAATAAGTAGCTTTTTAACGGGGGTGTTATAGGTCATGCACTTTCGGCAACTTGCTGAGTCTCAAATTTGCTATTGACGGCCTATTGCTGACGTCTGGGCGTTCTCAGTGCGAAATTTACACAATAACTTGAAAGTTTCACAAAGACGAGCTCGAATTATGTGCTATTTACCTTACGTCCGAGTATCGCCACGAAGTTTTTCTGAAGCTATTGGGAACGAGCGCACAAGCGAATAGCTTCTTGTAAACGTGACAGTTTTCTTACATCGTTTTTTCCAGTTTGGAGTCTCTGCTCAAATAAATGATTCCTAAGCTCTTATTCGGTGATCCGCAATTTCCTAATATTGTTTGCATCGTTCATTTTTGATCCTTAAGCCTTATTTCTTCATGCGCATATCAGAGGCGTCCAACCTTAATAATCTCAGTAGTTAGCTGCCCGTTTGTTTCAGAAGTAATGTGGCGCACACAGTTAGCTGTGCTATTCGTGGTCAGGCCAATAATTTGTCACATCACTGCACCCGACGCGGAAGCTGTTCTTGATTTTCTCGATTCACTTCCGCTGACAAACATCACCCCCTCGTGCAGAGATGGCATAGCCAAGGTGAGCTCTACGTGGCTGCTTATGATCGTTGAGTGTTATGCAAAGAGTTTTCCAAACTGTTGATGATAATGGGGAATTTGATACAGGTATCGCCATAGCACCACTCAAGATCCTGTGCAGATTGAAACAAAGGAAAGTAGAGTAATGGTTTAGAGTAGAGCAGAGTGGACTAAGGTGCATACTTGATAGCGCTGGCTGTGAGAGGTGAAAATGGGAGCGATGAAGGCGATCGTAAACATTACTAGAGAACATGGGATGCTTGGATTTGAGAAAAATAGTGGATTTCACCAATATTGATGCTTAACTCCATGTGTTCTTCTGTTAGAGCGCTACCTGACAGAACGTCTCTGTTTTTGCCTTTGTCAGGAGGGGATGGTTCTTTGAAATTATAGTTCTGTTCTCTTATTCAAAAATCTACTAATGAAATATAGTTATCCTTGCTGGAGTCGTGACCTATAATTATTATGGGTAAGGGGATGGAAAATTCAGCCAAAGAAAATGGGAAAAAAATTATGTACTCCTGTTCTCCTCAAAACGACTTAATCAACTCAGCGCATAACCATCTAAGAAATTCAGATAAAACTTTTTTGTGCACTGCAGTTTTGGGTTTAATCTTTTTATTGCTCGAACTACCTCGTTCACACTTAATTCTACAATAATTCCGTACTATTTTGATGTGTTATAACCGTATTCTGTCCTTTTATTTGTTCTTAAAAACATGCGTCCTTTTGCGTTTTCCCACTTTAAGTATATATATATATATATATATATATATATATATATATATATATATATATATATATATATATATATATATATATATATATATATATATATATATATATATATATAATAGATATAGCATAGGAGGCTAGCTTTAAGTAATTTAACATTGAAGGTAAGGTCGCATATATGGAGCGAAGATGCAGTTCCCAAGGAGAAAGAATTCTTTGCGACTTCTTCTGGCATCGGGAGGTCTAACGAGTTCTCGACAGTCGAGCTGGACAGATGGGTTCGTTTTAACTACTAATTCGTGTTGTTTTCATACATCCGCCCCTATCATCGTCAGGTTTGGATTTAATTGGGTCTCATGGTTTCGTTATAATGAAGCTATGTGTTTACTGCTCTTTCACTTTCGCAGCTTGTGACGAGCATCTAAGGAAATGATTGCTAAAGGTCGAAGATGTTGCTGACGTACGAAAATGGCTCTGATGGTGTATTCGGACGGTGAAGGAAGGCTATATAAGATATTTTTCCTGTCCATTACCGGCGGGGTCATTGTGGATTCATAGTATAATTATCAAAAGTCACCAGAAGTTGCTTTATTAAATCGTCAACGTTATTACTAGTAATAAAATTAATCAAACAAATTAGTTAATGGCACATAAAGTTTTGCAGTTGCAACGAAGAATAAATTTTGAAATGGGACGTAAGAGGTAAAGGCGGGTAGATAACATTCGCAGTCTCGTCGTGTCGAAGTGGTGATAGGGCTTTCATGGTTTTGCTTATTTGCACCTTGTTTAGTGCTTCGGACATTTTTTGTCTCTGTCAAATGTGCACAAAAAGTTCTTGTTTCTTCGGTGTTTTATGCGGGTGATAGAAAGTTGAGAATTCAAATTAGCGGAAATCCGTTACCGTCTTATTATTGGATTCTCATTATTCGATAAATTCAATTGTTTCATACCGAAGGTCCCGACACGCAAGTTAGTGCCGTTAAATACCAAGAAATGAAACCAAAGGAAGGGGCAAGCTATTGGTGATCTCCACGTAGTGGTACAATACTGGCTGACAGTGTTGAAGCCTAGGGAATGTGCAGAGGTGAGGGGGATTGCGACAGACGACGATGCCTCTGACTGCTCAAAGCTGAATCTTTGTCTCCGAAAAATTTCTCTTGCATTTCTTCATGTTTCTGTGTAAGGCTGCTCTTCATTATCACTTTTAATCGTATCACATAGTTTATCATTCATATAATAGACGTTTATTTGAGTCTCTTACTTGAGGTGACGAATTTCGTTAGTTGTTGCGTTTAGATTTTGCTGGTGACGAATTTCGTTCGTCTAAATCGATATTTGTTAGCTTAAAGTCGGTTGTCATTGTTGCAGGCGCCTATCGTCATATATTTCTCAGCAGCCTTAGCCAGCATGTCAGAACCACCCATTCTAAACAAAAATATCAGGTGGTTCGTCGATTCGAGTTTTTGTAGATCTATCGCGCTTACGAATGTTTACAATCAGCTGGAGAGAGAGCGTTTTCAAAGTCGTCACATCCCACGGCATACTGCTTTGCACGCGAGAAAGCACACCAACATTCGAATGCCACCGTTTGTGGTGTGTGTATGCCACTGGCATGCTACGACGAGAAAGAACGGGTCTGCTTTCAGAAAATTTTTTTCTCACAGGTTCTTAGTTATTTTTGTGCACTTTTATAACTTCGTGATCGCAAAGTGCGTTATGATGGACTCACCTCTGTGATTGTCTGTGCGAATGTGTTTATTTATCTCATCATCTGCCAGTTTCATTTCGAGAATCATTTGAACTAGGCTGCGTATTTTGATGGACGTAAGCGTGGAGAAGACGAATCTTTTCGGGCAAGGCAGTTTGCATTATAAGAAGATCATATTTATCATTACGCGTGGTTCATTATTCGTCATCTATTGATGATTTATTCCTATTATGGGTGTGCTGAATAGGATTTCAAAAGCGCATTTAATACCAGCCGCTTCGGCACGTTTTTTAATTAACTTCTTTCGACATACCCAGTCAGATGCGAAGAGACGGGGATTTACGTTTAGAAATTTACCTTACTTGTCTCTTATGTTCATGTTCATCTTTTCTTTTTTAGATAATCTAGGACAGTATAGCCAGTAACGAGTGGAACTCAGTTTATGATTGTTGCAAATGCTGCCGGAAACCCAGTATGGCTTCCTTTCGCACCTTCATTTAGACGTTTTCGTGCAGCTCAGAAGAGCACCATGAATCCAGAGCCAGCTCTCTTAAACGAAGCATGCGCATGATCACTACGGCCACGGTTCCGACGTTGAAATAGTTTGGGTAGCCGTAATTTTTTCATATAAGCAGTTCCAGAGCATGCTTATATATCGATCTGTCAAGCATATTTACGAAGTAAGCAGATCAATTTTTTCGAGACAGATTTTGTGCAAATGTTTTAACGCTTTAGTTCATGGAGCTATGGCACTCAGTGGACAAACCTAAAAAAGGTACTCTTCAAGTGGTATCGTGTGTTCGATCCCGCCACCAATCTCCTTGGTATCAGAGAGTGTGGCCAGCCACCGAATTTCTTTTGCATTGCGTATTTGTTATGCTCGTTGTTATTGCGACTCTTTGTGACATTAGGAGCGATATGCTTAGAAGGTTAGTGCGGTTTTATTTTAAAAAAACTTGTGACGTTCCGGTCAGGTTGGTCTTCGTAATTTAATTGTAAGAGTGCTGACTTCAAGATATAGTTGAGTGTACGTGAACATTAATTAACAACATGCTCACCTAATCATGTGAATCCTATTAGAGAAATGGCCAAGCGCCCAGATTGATTGATAAGGTGGTATCGTACAGACTGATTGTTCGTACAGATTGAGAAATGATTGAACATTGACGATTATTTCATAAATTTTTACTTGCGTTTTCAGTACATCTTTATTCATGGCAGCCGAATGAGGATGCAATCAAGATCAAGAAAACACTCAACTAAAAAAAGGTGAAGCAATCCGTCGAAACTGATGTTATTTGCTGTGATTCTAATGTTTTCATTTCACATCAGATCCGTGTTGCATATAGAACAGGAAAAATGAAGCGTCGTTTATGTTTAAAGTAAAGAGCATGTCTAAATCTTTGTGTTAATTTCAGGTTAATTTTTAGTTAATTTTATGTTCGTTTCGTGTTATAATTTAGGGAATTTTAACGAATTTACGAATGTTTTTATCCGCTGACTTTTCAGGTATTCCGTATTTAGAAGGGAATTGTTCTGGAGCATCTACGGGGTATGAGTCGTTTTGATTGAGGAGGAATGCTGAGTAGGGGTCGAACTGACAATGACCTGATTGAGCCGTTTCATTAAGAAAGTTTCTGTGATAGGTCTCCTGGATTGGAAATGATTATCGCCTTTTCGGCGATAAAAAATATCAGGAAACTAGTTGAAATGCCAGGAACTGCTCAATCGACCGTCACTTGTATGTTCGGTTTCCGATTTCTTTCGATGGTTTGGACACTAGTTGGACATTCTTTTGCTTTCGTTCAGGTACATCCGAACGTTTTTTAATTACTGAACACTGATAAAAAAGGATAGGATGACTGTTGCATGGTAATGTATGAGCACTCGATCATGAGGCTTCAGCTATTTGATATATAATTTATCCGCATTTTGAAAGAGCTTTGAAGTGCTTGATGAACGGTTAAAATGTCTTTCGGTATGAGGCGCTGTAAGGGAACAAAGAGGGCCGAATTGTTGTTCTAGAAAGTGATCTGACATCAATTTTACTTTCATGTAAGCGATTTCACTTGTATTATCGATATCTGTGCGCTCTTTTGAGAAAAAGAAGCTCACAGTGTGTTCAAATAAAGCTTCTCTTCAAAACAACTGAAAGAACGCAGTCGCGAAAGAGATTCTAGGGAGAAGAGTTCTTCGGTTCAGAGGATCTTGAGCACCTTGACTGGATAGTTAAAACGAAGAAAAGAAAATGCAATTATTTTTATGTGCTGAGCGTGCCTTAATTTTCAATAAAAGTTGGCTGACTTTTGCATGGTCGATTTTTGATTATGACTGTCATCTAGTTGCAAGCTTTAAATAATATTTGCTTAAGGTATTTATCGAGAATGTTGAGCAATATAAAGAGGATATGGTGAACGGTTTTTTCAATCAGTGGATCACCAACTTCACTCTCAGTGTTGATATTTTTTTCGTTCTTAGCGGGTCGCTTACCGCTTACATTTGGTTTGCGAAAACGCGTTCGTCCCCGTCAGGTTGCAACTTTCATATAGTGGGAACGCCTGCAATGCTTGTGACGAATTTTTCAAATCATATTTAGCTTCGACTGTATCGCTTCCAGGAAAGAGAACATTTGGAAATTCGTTTCGATTGCCAGATTTAATTGTTTTCTCATTGTATTGGCGTTCACAAATCAGAGGTTATTTTAATCCACCGTTAGTGTTGAATCCGTGGAATACATCACTCCAGCAATCGCAGTTTTGTGATGGTGTTTCAGTTTGCTGGTTGCAATGCTACGACAACGTATGAAGGCAGTCGCAGTCGTTCATCAAAATCCACTGCGGAAACTAGCTTGACAGTAAATCCAGTGGGCATTTAATGCCTAAAGGCATGACAAAGAATAATGAGTGCAAGTGGTTATTGATTACATATTACGGCTCCTAGTACACTCCTCACAGTGAATTCCTGCTTCAGTTACATTTGCTCCGGTTGGGTTTTTGGCAGTTAGTAATTTTAAAAATCGTATTCAGTCATCTCTATAGCAAAATTTTTAGTTTTCCAACCATCATGGACTTCCTGGGCCTACTGGTTGCGATTCTATCGTCATCGTTTGATTCGTTTATGGCCAGCATATATCTATTCAATAGTCGATGCGGGTATGAGAGCATCAGTGCAACATTACCACGCGGCTTGGCCACCAGTCGACCCGGCTATACAATGCCCTAAATATTGGTGGCACAATATTTTGTTCATTAATTCCATATACAGCAATAGGTGTATGCCATGGACATGGTTAGCGCAGATTATTAAATAGTACACTTTTTTGATGAGCCGTTTAAGAGGCAGCTTCACCTGGACTTAGTTCCTTTCGATTTTTACTGTCTTATTAATGTGGCTGAATCTCAGCTCCAACTTTTTTCACGCTTCGTTTAACTGTTCCGTTGTGCCATGTAGCGAGCGAAACGAGCTCATTGAACTGGGCGCTGTCGCGGGGGTCCTCCGCCATGTGACGTGGTGAATCATATTCCCCCCAGGCGAGGAGCTTTTCGTACCTGTGGGAAGTTTTTGCGTTCTGTAAGTCTTCCGCAGGGGTGAGGTGATATATGATATTCCTTTTCGGTGGGAGGGGGACGGGTGGTTAAGGAATTGCTCTGTATCTCTTTCACGGAGAGCTACAGTGGATCAGAAAATTTTCAAGATTGCCGTTTTGTGTGTCATTGCGTTTGAATGTAGTTGTTTGTTCAGTAGCTGCGGATGAAGTCCGAAAGGAGTTTTTGCGCGTTCGGCGCGCCTCGATCTGTGTAGCTGCTTAGGAATTTTAAACGCTGCTTGCTAATGCACAGTGCTCGCTTAGCGGATGTTGCTAAAAGAGATAACGATCATTTTACACTGTTTTCAAATTTATAGTCTGGAGTGATGGGGAAAAGACATACGTAGAGGATACCTGCGGAGTTGCATTTTCATCGCCAAAAAGTGGGAAAAGCAACGAATTTGAGGCTTCGAGTGAAACGCAGAATTCCGGAAGATGACAGCTCGACGAGTCACCTCATAATTTTACTTGCACTTCATCGCTTTAGCCGAGAGTAATGCACACTGGCTTATGGATTTAATACAGCACACTTTTTGAAATTTTTCTATCAGTAAAGCATTACATAACACAAATCACGAAAGTATGAACTCGATAAAGTAGATTACTTGCTTCTTTTATGAAATTTTGGTGCCCTATAGTATGGCATAATAAACCTTAAGAGATTTCTGAAATAATAAGTCTTTAGGCTGAAATAGGAACGCTTAATTTTCATTTAACATGACAGAAGTGCCTTGACGTCTTCAGGTAGCGTTTTCGTTTCTGTTAACCTAAAAGCAGCTGCTCCCTGTATTGGTTAGCATGAATGGATGCGTTGCCTCTTTTGCTGCTTATTTAATCGCACTCATTTCAATTGGCCTATATTGTTATGGTTTATTTGCATTAATGATGATATAACAAAATTCTTCCTTTTAAGCTGAGAAAAAATTGTCTCAGCGAATATGCAGCAACCAAGCAGTAATGTTGCTTCAGGTACATCGGTACCGAATTTATATTTTATTTTGTCTCGCCTGTTTTCTTGCTAACTTTACGAAACTCTCTTCGAGGTGGTTTATTACTAGCGTTCGCAACGATATTTACTTCGTCATTACTCAACGCCATTGCTATGGTGATATGGAATTTCCCTCCCACTCAGTTCTTCTGGAAGCAGCCACAAATATTCAGTGCCGATTTTGTTCAGGTGAGTTTGCTGATAAAATTACCCTAGCATGTTTTTGCTAGTATTCATTGATGGGAGAGTGGAACTCCGTACAGGGCAGTGGCTTATGCGATGCCTAAATAAGTCTGCATATGCCAAGGCGATCTATCCTAATCTCTCGACATTACAAGCACATTTGTGTTTCTTCAACAACATTTCAAAAAAAATAACGCAAGTGCCGTGTCCGTTCGGTTATTTTTAATACGCCAAAAGAGTTGACGTATATCTAGTCACATATTCGTGCTAGAATAATATTGTTGGAAAGTAACGATCCACATTTTGGTTATGCAGGAATCGTTTTGTCGTAGTGATGTTGTTGTTCGTCCATAGCTGCTTCTCGTTAGTTATGCGTCAGCTTAATGTCAAAGGAGTGTGGCTAGAGGCGTTGTTATTTTCCAACTGCAGTCTTCTCAGATTTCTCTTCCAAAGAAGAGAAGCTTTTCGGTTGATATGACTCACAGAAATCCACAATCAGCGGCGATATCTGCCAGAACAATGATTTTCTTGCTGTGATTGACTTTGTGCGCATTTCAGCATCACATTATGATGTACATAAAACCGTGGTATCGAATTGGTCCATATGTTATCGGCATTCTTCTCGGTTACCATTTGGCATCGATACAAAGTTCCAACGTGAAGATGTCGCTTACGAAATGCCATCAACTGGCTGGATGGGTATTTGCGTGTGTGGCCGCATTCTGCATCATATTCGGTCTTTATCCAGCACTACAGGTTCATATTTATCCTCATCGATCACTAATAGCAATTAGACACTTCATGTTTATCATTAATGCAGACATCTTTGGGTTATTACGTTAAGCATGCATAGCAATAGTATTTAAAAATTCGGTTCTTTTCTGATTTCATCTCATCGCTGAAGAGTGTTATTTTTGCGATGGATAGTGACATGCAGATGCGGTGATGCGAATACACTTTCGTGTAACTGTTCATGAACATAACTCGTTATATTCCCCCGGCTTTGTTTGCGTGTACTGTGCAATTCTCTTGTATACGTTTTGTTTTTTATTGAACTCTATTGAGTTTTGCTCATTTTTTGATGTGTGCCTCTTATTTCAGTTTCCTAGCAAAATAGAAGGGAAACTTCGTTTTTTTTTTGAATTTTATCGCCTAAACGGTTTGGCTGGAAACGATTGCAGGGATGGAATTGGCCTGTTTACCATGTTCTTTACGGCGCTACACATCGAATAATTTTCGCGTGTGCTATCGCTTGGGTTATTTATGCGTGCCATACTGGTTATGGTGGTTTTATTAACTACGTCCTCAGTATGAAACTGCTGCTTCCACTCTCCACGCTTTGCTATTCGGTACTAGTCTATGGTTTTGGCGCTGCTGTTGGTCCGCTATGGACGTATTAACACTATCACAATTTATACCTTTTACGAATCAGGGAAAAAACCAGAAAACCATTTTTTCACTGAAATAAACTGCCCAGTGAAGATCGTAGGAAGTTTTTAATGGCAACCGTTTTGAGCGTGACGATCTACTCGGCGATTTTCGCTATCGTCTTTCAAAAAAAGTTTGTTGTTAGTGAATTAAACCGAATCGACATTATCTAAATGAATTTTCGATGAATTTCAAGAACTGCAATATGGCTACGGTGATATCCAAAGTTTGGAATATCGAATCTGTGTTCTCGCACGTCATCGCTGCACTTGTCCTTGCGCAGAAGCAAAATTTTGTGGAGAAATATAGAGAGACTGCATTTGGAAAGTTTCAGACAATGATATCTTGTCATAGGAGAATAGTTGTATTCTTGAACTCTTCAGCACTACTTTAATGAATCGGCTCATGACCCAACAAAAGTCCAGAGGTCTCATGTGTGACTGCAGAGATAGATTTCCCACTTACCCTATGCCTTCATGGGAGCATTCTTCCCTCTCTCTCCCTTCCTATGGCTGTAACTCTTGTTGTGAATGCGGTATGTAACCTAGTGCAGGAAATGAAAGGTAAATTTCTTCGTCGGTTAATCATTTGCTTTGTTGATTTCCGTTTATAGTTAATATCAGTAATGCCAATTAATGTTGCTGACTTTAAAAAATAGTTTTAAAATCATAAAAGGTCATGGGAAAACTGGAACAGATAACACGTCGAACTTGTCCTTTCATGAAGTGTTGCTGGCCACCCATGAAGTAACTTCTACAGTACATTTATTGCAACTGTTATATAAAATTACTTGTCTTAATTGAATAGATTGTAGGTGTATTTGGTGCACGTCATATTCGTAGTGTTCACTTTCCTCTTGGCACCATTTCCGATTACGTATACAAGCAAATGGCCAATTTTTGGTCATTGCATTGTGCAACTGCTACTGTCATATTTCTTCGGAACGCTGTGCGCATTGATCGCTGAGCTGCCAGCGCTCAACTTGGAGTGTATCATCTTCAGAGAGTCTAAGAAGAAAACCTAGAATGTGAGTCTTCAACACAGTCGACGATTTAGGAAAGGAATTGGGTAAACGTTGGTTGTGAGTCTACCACCCGCTCTAGCGCAGAAAGTTCTAAAGTCGCAGCGTGCAGAAGTATTACTTAAGCAGTTTTCATACAAAAGCAACGTCGACAACGGTTCAACTCATCGATTGATCGGTGTAGAGATTTTATTATTACAAGTCCACAATAATTAAGTTGTTTCAGTTTTGCTTTTTTCGCGTTCTTCAGAGGAATTTAATTTGTGCGACATGCTCTGCCTGTACCACCCACGTTTCCTCTACCACAACCGACCTTTAATCATTTCTTTTTGATAACTCTATGGTAATATGTGGCACGACTGTGTTGCGTAATGTGGAGCAAGAACTATTCCAATTTTTTAAAATCCGAGTCTCTTTAACAAGGGCAGAGTTAATGTGTTCGGAAGATCCCATCAAAGTCATTGACGGCGAAGTGAAAGAATGAATAAAAGACACTTCATGCACTTCATTTTCACAGCGACGGTTTTTGTCTCTTTGAGTGTTTCATTTATACAGTATTTCATTTGTGTTCTCTTTGAATAACTGATAAGGCACAGTTTTCGTTTTAGTCGTCTGCGCAATGTGAAATATGAGATCTTCGCATATCTGATCGATTCTATGACATGTGTCCATACAAATACGTCCACATATGAAATATCACATGTGTGCACACTGTGAAGAATGACGTCTTTCGTTGTGTTATGCCGCAAATTTATAAAGGTGATGCGAAGTGAGCAGTGCTTGTCTTGTGATGACCAAGCATACGTCAGGTGCTTCAGCTTCTGCTTTTATATTTTAGTTCTATCACATTCTTTAAATTTCGCACTTTACATGTATCAAATTGAATTTTCGGATTGCTCTCATCTATTCTGTGAAGCATTTCTAATGCCCTTTTTGTACAGTGCTTTACTGCGTTGCCGTTTTGATGTTTGTTTCTATATTTCCATCCATCTGCAAGATATCTTGATTTCCTTAAATAAAAGTGTCTTAATTGTCTTAATTGTGTCTTAATTTTGGCCGCTTTGCAATGGGAGGAATTAACAGCATTATAGTTGCAAGTCTACGACACTAATTGAACGCATTCGCATTCATTAAATGATCGATGATGATATGAATATTTCCATGGATTTGGATTACTCACATGATGTTGCTGAAATGCAACTGACATTTGTGATAGACATTCGAGAAGGAAGTTTTTGCCAATATCCAGAGTTAGACTTGCCTAATTCTCGAACAGGTAGAGTAAACTCATAGGTAGGTTGATTACTCTTAGACCTATTTCATCCTCTGAATTTCGACTATTCTGTGCCTTGGGGTACCAACGTGTAGTATGATTTGTAAAATTTTCGAGGTGACAGTGGATATTCAGGTGATATAATCATGAAGTATGTAAATTGGGAGACAGCAAATTACCATTATGGGCAAATTTGACAGGATGCCTCCGTAAACATCCGCTACAGTTAACTCATTTCTATCATTTCAACTGTGTTGTCTGGTCAGTTCTCTTATCTGTAGTCGAGGCTTGATCCATCCTCCTACTTTAGGTGTTTTCATTTTCCCATACTTTTTCTCTCTTGTTCTTATGGAAGGGGATGGCACGGTCTCTGTACGTCCATTTTAGACCCAAGTACATTTCGGGAATTGAATGACGAAAGTTCTGTCGCAAGCTCTGGTCTACTTATTCCAAAACAACTTCTGTACTGTTCTCCAGTTTCCGTTGGCGTCAAGATTCTTTCTTATTTTGAAACAGCTAGATTGTCAAAATATTGTGGAATCCGAGTTTTGGAGAGTTCGCCCTTCAAGGACTCAGCATATTTGTTTAGGAATAACTGTTGGTGCTGTTCTTTTCGTTTTAAAGCATTTCTTGCAAGAATTTCCATATGGCTGTTCATCAGTTTGTGTTGTTTTCACAGCAGATTATTCACTTGTGGCAAGCTGTACTCATTTCCTTCTTGACGATTGACTGTATTTACTATCAATAACCTTTTATATTCACGACAATTACAGGTTGGTTACTAGTAATGTCATACAGTTCTCCATCTTCTTCGAGGAAATGCAGATATGGCCATCAATATTTCATATTCTATTTGACAGGATCTTTCTACTGCATTTGCATAACTCTGCTCCTTCAAAGGACGTTCAAGTAATCAGACAATGAGCATTTACCTTCTCGGGGAAATTTCACATTTGCGTCTACAGCAGGACATGATAGCGAAGGAGGCTTTACAATGTCAACTCACATGAGACATACAATCGAAGAACTGAATGAGTCACAAATGCTACCGTAGTGCCTTGATGGAGTACTCCCTAATGGTATAAGCGAAATGAAATGTACTTCGAAAGCAAAATGATCTAGGTGGTGAGGGTATCTTCCATTGTTTCCGTCGCCTTGTAAAATTAAAGCCCCCCTTAATCAAAGCACTGCTTCATCGTAATCTCAGGCTTTGTAAGAAAGCGAAACCATTGATTAGGCTCCTACAAGTTTTACCTTACGCATCTTCTCAACTAATGAGTTGTATTATAGGACAGACTACCCTACTCATCTCATATAAATGCTGCTTTCTTTGAACCTTTGCAGTAAGCGACAGTTTTATGACTTCATATGAATAGAGAAATGAGCATATTTAGAAACCTCACTCGGAAAAGCTCATTCAATATCCACGCGCTTGTCGTCGAATCGGTTCGTCAAATCTCATGTTAATTATTTTATTTCGTTTTCAATTCCTTAAAAAAGACCTCATAAGAGGTTTGTCAAATGAAAATAAATGTGCTGAATGTTGTTGCCACATTTTAATGCATTATTCCCTCATATGGTTCTTATTTGCCATTCCTGCCCTATTTATACAAACCGTGAGCAAGAAGTGATGTTGAAGGCCGTGTCATTTAAGGCGATATCACCAAGCTATCCGACATGAAACTTTGCAGGCTGCACTGGGACTCGCTGCAGTCGTTTTCCTCGTTTTCCTTATCATCTATTTCTTATTTCGAAGGCGAAAACGTTGCTACTCGGAGGATTACGGACCAACAATCGACCACATCATTCATGATGAAGTTAACAAGCAAGAGGAGGAGAAATTTCTAGCAGCGCAAGATCTCCGGAAAACTGCCAGAAATATGGTGTAGATAATTTGTACTCTTTAAAAATCCCACTTTGCATAATGATTGTAACAAATTATTAGGCGTTAATACGCTCTCTTTTGCTGCGGAAGTCTTATCAGATGTGAGTACTATTCAAAATATGGAGTTGTTCTTGACTCGCTCAACATTACTCTCTATCAGTGACCACTGATTTCGCATGTTTTTTCGCTGCCAGTAGATTCATGCCAAAAATACGACGGAAATGCAGACGCCAAAAGATAATAGAGGTCAGTGATTTACAGCTTACATCAAAACTTTATCACCACAATTTAACAACATCATATATATATATATATATATATATATATATATATATATATATATATATATATATATATATATATATATATATATATATATATATATATATATATATATATATATATATATATATATATATATATATATATATATATATATATATATATATATATATATATATATATAAGAACGGTTTTACGGTAGCGGATTAAACTTCGGCATAGGAAAATCCTAACAAACGAACAAGATATCATTTAAGAAAAATTTGTACGAATTTACGTCAAAGTTTTTCATAATTGCACCATTTACAGACAACAGAAGAACTCCGACAGAAATGGGCTGCTGCGATACCGACTCACGAAGAGCTCGTTGAAAGAGCTGTTGAGAGAGTGGGCACTCAAAAAGAGGGTGACAAATCGCCTTAAAGTGAAGAGCGGAAATAATGTATTCGTCCTGGTTAAAATGAACGATCGAAATAAATATTCATCTCTTCATTTACTTTATTTGTTTTAACACTCCGACGTGGATAACATGTGGAAGTATTTGATCATGACGCGAATAGACCTTTAATGATTGTCAGAACGGCAAACAGATATTATGGATGCAAATGTTCGTTGTTGGCAATACTGGTCCTTTGGAATCTTATTCGGATCTCCCATTCCCAGCACAAATATGTTTGTTACTATCCATTCATTTTCATGGAAACAGCGGGGTGCTTTACAGCCGTTAGGAAACTTCGATGACAATGCCTATTACCTGAGTATGAATTTGATTTGAAGTAGAACTGCCGCAATGATTCGTCTATCCATTCGTGAAGAAACATATTTTTCCACGTATGCATTCCTCTTCTATTTCTGACGCAGCCACTTAAGCCTTGCCTCTCCGTATTTGACACGTGCCGTGGTTTATGTTTTTACAAAGGCTTCCGCGAATGTCGAGGAGTGTTTTCAACCACCTTCTTGGGAAATTACAACTACGAAAATTGACGAGCATGATTTAATCCTTTTTTTAATGCTTCGATCTCTAGATTTTGGAAGCATCTATGAGTTGTGGTATACATTTGCATAGCTGTGGGTCTCCTTATTGCCAAGTAGTGAAATCAAATGGAAACGCTTTGGAATACGGCGAAGATAGCAAGCAAGAACGTATGAGCCACCGTCGAAAGCTGTACAACATTTGAAAGGTTTCACTTCCACTTATTTTGAGAATGGGGGGAGAGTTTTATAATAGAAACGGAGAATTTCTGTGCATCTATAACAGTTGGCTCATATTTATTTCTGACTTCAATACCCACACCAAAAATATTAAAACGAGTAGTCCAGATTGCAACAAATATAAATTGGATATCAAATCCCTCAAAGAAAATAAAGTGATCAAACTCTCAAAATGAATATGTATTCATGAAGCAAACTCTCATCATTTTAACATCATCTGATCCCCATAAAAGGGGCGACTGCGATTGTAAAGAAAACGAAGAGAATTTCTTAAGCGAACACGAGCAAAGAAGGTGAGAAAAAGGATCAGGTTGCCAAGGATTTTCGTTCTCTTCCAGTACTTCTTACATCATCTGAACCGTATACAGGTCCCCTCTAACTTCCACTCCACATTTGATGTACGCTTTTAGCTTTTATTATATTCTCGAGTGCCATACTGTATACTCTGTTAACAGCATGATATAAATGATACCTCCACTCGCTGCAAAACCGCGCTTATCTAATTGCAAACAAGAAATTTAATACGCCCGAACAAAGCACAACCCAAACAGTAATTATGTATAAATGCGTGCAGCATGCTCCTCGTGTATAGCTCGTTGGCGGTCGGTTGATACTTTTGGCCCCCACTTGAAATCTGTTACAAACAAATTTCGCAACGATTGGCCACTTCTAACAACTTCAATAATACGATAAACAAGTACAGCAACAATTATGGTCGGTGTTATGAGCGCTGCACCTGCCGCGCTCAGAAAACTCGCCCTGAAATATTCTCACTTTCAAACAGTTCATTCTTGCTGCGTAGGTATATATTTCGCGCATTTATACTGAGCCAACTCGTGAAACGAAATATACGCTTTTATAGAAAACTTCACAATAATATACGTGATATATCTCCAATCTCTTGGGTCTAGCCGATGGATGGGAGCTTCCACACACAATCATTTGCCTTTACGATCGTTGTTCCACTGACAAGACGCATTTTAGAGTTTCAGTCAAATGGTTGCGTTTTGCTAATAGCAACGGTTTTAGGCAATATTTATCGACGTTACTCGATGCATTGCTCAATGTTTCTGCACGTTGGGGATGAAACTAGGGGGTGAAATTTTTTTATTTGCGACATCATGCTCTTGTCCGGTCACAATAAACTGTTCTAGTCCAGGTCCACTTAGGACACAGCGTGGCACTCGTAAGCGATGCAATACCTATATTTGGCGTCACCGAAGAAAGCAAAGCTTATAAGATCTTGCACCCTAACATTTCACATTACCAGATCGAATGCTCGCTGTCCCCCACTAAGGAGGTTAGCATTTAATGGAGCTAAGTGAGAAAGATTCAACAAAATCAAAATGTTTTTTGTAGAGAGAACAAATGAAGACCGTTACCAATTTGTTGAAATCCCAGCAGTGCGTCCATCGAAAAAAATTAATACTCCAGCAATCTAAACTCAAACATCACCAGAATTATGAAACCTGATGCGGAGTGAGTTTAACCATGACACTCAACAAGCAAACACACTCGACTAGCTTAGCCTCAGGAATCGAAGCGTTCCGAAAGCTCATGAACTGTTTAAGTGATACAATGATCATGAAACAGAACGAGGGCAAATGGTAAACCTTATGCAATTCGATGAAGCGCTCACCTAAACATGAGATAGCAGTTTTGCAGAGATAGCAGCAATGTAATAAGCAGTTTTGTATCGAAAGAAATGGGTTCTTTTGCAGTGAGAGATCTTTACTTTGGGAAAGCACCACTGCCACGATATTCTTTATTAACGTGACATTTGTGAAGCCACTATGATTCCGGAAGCTGTTTCGATTATGCGAATAGAAAACAATGGTGAACTCACTGAACAAATGAGTGGTGTAATAACATAGAGAGTTGCAGTCCAATACCATCCGACAGGGTATCCAAAGAAACTGAAAAATGAAAGAGGACTGCATCACATTAGCAAAAACTTTATATGAACGCTGCAAGTACACACCTCCTCTCTAAAAATATTCGGTCGCTAGTCTGTCACTAAGAACTGGTTCTCTCTAATCGGGAAAAGGATTCATGAACGCATTGTGAGCACGAAGCGAGCCAGGATTTCTCGAAAAGCATTGCCTCCATAGGTTCGACTGGCTCCAAAGACTGCAGACTTGCGATATGCAACAGCGCTAAACAGGAAACGTTGTGAGCCAGGAATGTGTCCCAGCCTATTTTATAAGAGTGCAGTATTAGAAGCCAAACATTCTGCATCCAATATGAGAACATTCCTCTGTGGCGAATGTACTTTCGATGAAAACTGACATTACAAATCAATTATTTAATTTCTTCGGTCCAAAAACAAGCCTGGACGCATACCAGAGGAGCCGACACAAAACGCACTTGTGCAATCGGCTCACTCAACCGACCAGTTCCACGAGCGGCCAAAAAATATTGCCTTAACGTATGAATTCACCTGGTCGATCGAGCAAACTTTCTATAAAGTTTCGTTTTTTTTATTAATAAGATTAAAGTCAAAGAACCGATCGACGCGAAATGCAATCAGCTTACTCTTTCTTTAAATCTCCATTAACCCCTTTCAAATTTGATGGATCAAAGCGAAAGGCGACGTAGAAAATCTCCCTATGCTTAGCTTACGCCTACTGAACTTCGGAATTCCCTCGGATGGAGAGACAGATACACTACGAAATTGCGAGCAAATAGGCCATCAGCGTGCTAAAAGCGACCTGAAGCAACCTACTACCTAAAGACTATCAAATAACAATTAATCAAAATCGTGACTTTGAGGAAGGAACGACCTCTCAAAGCAAATCGCACCTCCAAAGACTGCTCGGCGGTTTTCCCAACATTGTCTTCATGTTGACAATGAATCGAGGCATTCTATATAAATGTATCATTGCGATAATTTCCAACAACGCAAGGAACGGCAATGGAATAACCACGTAATATGTCTCCCAGAATAGGTCGGAGTCTTTCTGTAGCAAAAAATCACGACAATGTCATATCACAGTGCGGCTTCGGGTAACAGCCAAATTTGAGTACGGTTTACAACAGCGGTATTGCATTATTTCTTTTCATATCTCTTTAAAAGTATTTTTCCTTCCTAAGCATGCGAACTTCTCATTTTAGCGACTTCGCCTCCTGTACCTCAAAAGTAATCCGCGCTTCTCAAAATTCACTGCTTGCAAGCGTAGCAATCGAAACTGAGTATGCACATTGCCGTCCATAAAACAGCACTTCAGCTTTCGGCGCTAAAACGCTCGTTATTCCTAGTCGACACACTTGTGCTTCCGACTGCATCAAAATTCCGACGTGCACGAATTGAATACTTACTGTGCTAATTGCCACATATGCGTATCCAAATGTTGCAGCCAGATATGCACAGCAAATAAATTTACGTGAAATTCGCTCATCCATATGAAGCAAATCTGGGAAAGCCCGATAAACCGTTAAGACGATCATTTCTAACGCAATAACCTGAAGCATTATCCGTCCCTTGAACGCACTTTGTCATTTCCAACAAAAACTTCAAATGAGATGAGACGCTGTCAGTGCTCATCGATTTAGTCTGCTGATCTGTGACCACAGTTGCTACGAAACCACTAACATTTTGCACCCACTCATTAGGTGTATTGCAATGCTACATCCTGCTTGAAAACAACTATATGTACATAAAATGCATAAACATGCATACTAGTCCTCCCTTACTTGAAAAACAATATTCTGCTGTCATCTGTCAACTAACTGCCCAGCTTCGATTAAGATTACCTATATGCCGTTACCAGGTAGGAAAACTTTAGCTGATACTACAATGACTTCATATCGTCACCTGGAAAATCCAAACAGGAAAAGCGGCAAGAAAGATAATAACGTGCTATGGTGAACAACGATGGCTGTATAGAAAAGGTTATACTAAGAGAACTGCGGTCAACTTTCTCAGGACCTATATTCCGGTCGGAAAATCCCGATATTAAGGACAGCGCTAATTACCCATATAACAGACATCTGCTGACAGGCAGTGGTAATTACCTTTAGCAAAATGCGCTCAGCGTTTGTAATCAATGGGGTAGAACCTCATGCTCTATGAAGTTAACTCAGGTCTGCTAAGGCACCATTCGTAACTGCCCAGTTTATTTTCAACGTGATTACAAAACCTCGAATGCAGCGCTTCGTCATTCGCATTTGCGCTGCACCCTTCTTCACACAACATTTCAATTGTGAAACTATAAAGAAATGGAGTAGTTGTCAGATAAATGCGAATATTGAAATGCGTTACCTGTGGGCCGAGTGACATAACGAATATCGCAATATAAAGAACTGCTAGCATACCGAGTCCTGCTCCAGAGCGCGCAAATAGTGATGGCAAAAGTGTATAAGGTAACTGATTCCATTCACCAACTAGATAGCTCACTGCAGCAATGCCTCAAGTTTGATCCCTTTCGACGGGAGTCTCAGGCCAATGAGAAAATGAATAAAAGATCTGTGAGGATTCGCATTTCACTACCAGCGCTCATCTCAACAATTATGCTAAATATCTGAGAAGAAAGGTTAAGAGATATCTGTCGCAAGCGTGCCAAAAGCAGTCACTTCATTTTTACCTGGAGCTTTTTTCGAAACGATGAATCGTCCTTTTAATTAATCCTTCCCTTCTCCATAAATAAATTATACACTACGAGATAGTGATGCTTTGGGACATTTTGCGCGTGTGAGATTCATATCTCCGAATGGTGTGAGAGGCGATGACGCAATTCTTACTCTCTTGTTCGACATCCTAGTGAATTTGAATATCCGAACAGAACGTTTGAACAATCGCGAGCAGCATTCCAGTAGCTCCTTCCCTATCGGCCTACTACTATTTAGTTGCACTGTTCTTGTATGACTTCTGCCACATCTCCAATGCATATGACGAATGGCCATCATACTCATCCACACATCGTTATGATCCCATCCGCTCTTTTATCAAACACAACTCACTCTTGTATATAAAACTCTCCGAACTGCTCGTTGTGTACATTTGACTTGCCGTATATCCAATAACTGGTGGAATAAGTAAGCATGCAAGAATGCTGCATAAAATATCACTGGAGATGATGAAAACTGTATCTCTGCAAATACATTCATAAACCGATTCCAGAAGATTGGATAAAACTGTCGTCCTCCCTCCCGCCCCTCCAATGCAGCAACAGATATCAGTCGGCGGTGAAAATATACCCTGAACCAAAGTTCTTGAACTTCACAGGCAACAATACTGTGCAGGAAAAGTCATTACCGTATCGCATTATTATTGAATTTTTTCATCGAAGATATTACAATCATCATACCGCTGGCCACACACAAAGACGTCATCACCTGCAGTAAATGAGCCTTTTATGTATTTTCGTACCAACTAAACAATGTATGGCAAATGACAGTACAACCTCAAACACTTGGAAAAGATAGCAGAATGAAGCGAAACAGGTTTGAAGATAGGAATAAATGGGGTGTGGTGAAACTGTGGTATAAAGGTAACTACAGATAGTACAGGATGAGAGAGAAACGAGTGGATTGCAAATACCTACATGAATTATCGCATCCGTCCATGCTCTAAGTGTGAGCAGACTTCCAAAGTGCGGCGCAAGAGCGCCAGCAAGAGACAATAACGCGCGTTGAAAACCAATCATACGAAGAATCAACCCTGTCAGGAAAACTATAATTGCCACTGGGAAGACGACAAGGAACTTCGCTATCTGCAAACTTAATTCGCTTAATGAGATTCGAATATTGGGAAGGACAGGCTGAACACATAAGAATATAAAACCTCAAAAACACAAAAAACTTCGCACGATGAAACATGTGGATGCTTAAAATATTTGGAAAGGAATAGAAGTCACGCTGCATTACGCATATACAAAATTTCATGAGATCACATGGCTGTAGAGATGTAATGATCAGACGGAAACCATGCCAATTTATTGGTGAAGCTGCCTCAACTGGACGAATCTGTGAATAGTTCCCCATGGTAAATTGATCGATTCTAGCAAGTTGGAACCGCTTTCACTAGAAGCGATCCTTATGCCTTCTGCGAACTTTAAAACAGCGTCAATTCAATTGACTAAAGCTCAGCACATCAGGTCTTCTAGCACGTGAAACCAGCTGGCGTTGTGCGAGAATCGTTTCTTACTGAAGGGCTTAAAATCAATGAGTTTGTGCTACCTCTCACTCATCGAAAATCTGCGCATGCGCAAAAAGATCTTTTCGACAGGGAAGGGAGGATGCTCGATCACTATAATATTCTTGCAGCTACTTTTTTCCTTCACTGTGTGCACTCTGTTCCCTCAACGTATTACCTAAAATTTCGAGACGCTTGCCTTCAGTTCCCTCCCCCCCCCCCCCTTTACTCGCGCTGTTGGATGATCGATGCATTTTCAGTTGCACTGGTGAAAAGCAAATGCAGCACTGTCCTTGTCGAAAGTATCAAAAAACAGGCAACAACCTTCACATAAGTTCTCATTCCCAACATTGCAATACCAGCTACAAGAGCATTCACGAATGTTGCTCCTGACATAACAAGATCATTCGAGTAAGGTGCAGGATGGAGTATTTCGTTGCTGAAAGCAACATTTTATCAAAAATTAGCCAAGAGTTCTAGAACATAGACTAATGCTGGGAAGAAAACTGAAAATTGGTGATGGGAAATGCCGGAATTTAAAAAAGCATTTCTGGCAAAACTCTATTAATTATGGGGGATATTTCCCAAAACAAGGCACTTTTTCAGGACAGCTACTAAAACCTCGAGATTCTTTCAGTCCCTCTCATTTCTTCCCTTGCCGTTCATCTCCACAAAACAGTCTGATTTGCTTCCGCATTGCTTGCATTTGTTCTCTTGCGGCATCGTGTTCCGCCGCGTCCTCGAATGATTTGTTACTTTCTGTTCTTTCTTCATCATTTGAATGACTATTTTCCTTCTTTTGCGGTTAATTGTGCTATCGTGAGGCAAGCTCAGAATTGTGGTTCGCATTTTTAGGATATGCAGAAAAAACCTCTTTCCCTTTCCGTGATACCGAGTAGTTGTGGAATGTCTTTTTTGTCAATAAGATAAACCTGTAAGAATTTTTGATGCATGAAGAACTCGTTGCAAATATGCGCCTCAATCAATCAGCTGAGGTTTCAGGAGCGGATAGAATGGCGAGTGAGGTGCGAAAGAACGCTGTGTAGTTCGTACTTTAGCGTAATCAACTCTTAAAGATGCACCCTCTTGCTTCAAAAGATGATAGTCTTAAAAAAGGATTTCGTTTTTCTTATAAGGCATAAGAAACGGCTTTTTTGACCATATCATGGAACAGTAGAATTAAATCCGTATGTTCGAATAGAAGAAAGACGAACGCATAGATTTGTGTTGGGAGTTGTCGAAGAGCCTCTGAAGAATTTGTTATGATCTGAACGATTTCCTCCCAGGTATATTCATCGTTTATGCTGCCGTCACCGTTGAAAACTCGATAACACCTTGAGTTTGACTGCAACTCATTTCGGCCACACTCAATTGATATGTCGTAGCAATGTGCTGTAAAAATGTACTGGTCCGAGCAGAAACCGATTTGAACGTGGTTGAAAAAAAGAACTAATACAGGGCTCAGTGGCTAGATTTCTTCTATATGAAGCAGTTTTGTTCAAAACTACTCCGCCTTTTACACATTCTAATTCTCTCAACTTCTCGTTGTTTTCCTGGTTACTATATTGATGCCAAGATGCCCTATACACTAGCCATTCTAGCCGATATTCATCAAAGTGTAGATGTGTTCCAATAATTGCAGGTTACTCATATATTCCTTTAATCCACGAGCGTCCACGCTATTTTCTTCCCTATTCCCGTGTGAAGGCGAGGGAAGAAATTGGCAATGAGAAGATCAGTTTTGGCGTCATATGCAGCAGGCAGTATTTAGCCCACAGATTTGTGAAACACCTCTATTTTGACGTTAGTTACAAAGGAGAAATCTCGGGTAATGGCTCACAAGAGGGAGGAAATAGCAACACGATAAGTGAACGATATCAAGTGCTTCCGACAGCGCAAACAAGGAAACAAAAAATTCCGCAAAAGTGAACAACAAAATGGTGCTGTTCACTTTTAACAAGGCGAATAAAATTAACCGCCGACATCCATTCAATCATGATTATTAATAAATGCGCATTCTTAAGGAATGCACATTGAAGAAAGCAAGGAAAAGCTACTGCTTACAATTTAGTCGTGTGCCAAAACTGCACCTTAGCCAAATGCCAACTGCACTGTGAAGTGAGCCAAGACATTTGGCACCAAACATCGGGCTGACCGCAATTGATGAACCAAGCAACATCACCTGCATCACTGCCATCATCGTCGTTGCCAAACCGATTCCTCAAATGCACATTCCCTTTGAGAAAGACCTTAGCGTTTGCAATATCACGTACACTCAATTTGAACTAAGACTAATCTAGCCGTGTCTCTGTTATTTACGTGATATGCCGGAAGAAATTGGGCACGAAAAAATTGCTTTCGTGGCGATGAGCAGTTATACAACGCAATACTAAAAACAGGACGGAGAAACCGACAGAAGGTTCGATGGATTAGACTTTTACTAACTTCGTCGCTAATAAACAACAACTCAATAGCAAAGCGTACCTTTATTTGCTTCTTTTGTTAGTCTTATGGTTTGAGTGTCCTTCATTTTGTTTGCAAAATAAAGGTTTCTTAGCAATACTGCTATCAATACCTCAGGTGAGATAAATCCCCTACTTCCGCACCCGATCGGCGAACTTCGCCCCCTCCCCTCTCCCCATAAAAAAAGCAATCAAACATATGCTTAATCTGAAGAAGACGCGCATAATTCAAACACCTACAACTGAGTCAAAGTATGAAGGAACAAGTGGTAATAGATTCTAAGTCTAGGCGATACCTCTCACAAATCAGACTTCAGAGCTGATAGGCACGGTGGAATGAAAACATGTTTGCATATGGCGAAACAACTGTGGAAGAAATCAGTCCGGAAAACGAACAAAAATTTGTGACACAGGAGAAAAGAAGTTTTGAGTGTCACCCATGTGACTAAAACTACCCCTATGGAAGACTCATGGCAATTCGAAGACAGTTTTCTTCCATTTTTTAAAACTTTTTCTGTACTGTGAAAAACATCCATCATCCGTTTACTTCCAAAATAATCATGCAACCCTTCAGCTTAACTCTATTCCGCACTAGATTCTTTTTCTCAGTATAGAAGAAACTAATGGACAAAATAATTTGCTGTTGTGAAAACGTCATCCTCCATTCTCCTCCTCCAATTATCAACACCAAAATTGCACGAGATTATGCACTTCAGTCAGTGATGCCATAGAGAGTCATATTCAGTAATACTGTGCAAAGGCGCATCCTCGAGATTCTTCGAACATTTGCTACCGTCGTTCACCCACTTCAATGGAAATTACGCGATAGTGATCAATAAATCGCCAAAAGATGAAACCGCACAGTTACACCTTTGAAAGGTAAGAGGTTCAAAAGATGAAGTCCTTTCGAAGAAAACGTCGTTCACTTTTGAAAATCAATTCCTCTTAGATGCCAAATAAACTCACCGATCTCGACGTCATATGAACTTCCCATTCAGAAATGACCAGTCCACGCTTTCATGCAAAATGAAATATGAGGTTGTAAACAGGAAAAAGAGCAGCAACCCAATCAAAAGCGAACATACCGCTGAACGCTCTGCCAAGACGGTCGAACAACTGCAGAGGGGGTAACGAAGTGTACTGCCCAAATACCGATTCCAGATAGACCAATGGTGCACCGACGGTACCGATTGCAAATGCGTATGGTATCAAAAATGCGACTGTACAAACGGAAAGGAATCATAAAACAGTATAATGATCAAATATAAAGACACTATCAGTTGAAATTAAAAAGTTGAATGATGTCAGCCTATATATTTCATTCAGCCAAGGTGTTATTCAGCCGTGAGCTGCAAGATCGCATGCTTTGTGCATGAGGAGAACTGTGCGGTGTGCTTGAGATCGCAGCGCCTACCACTACACTCCCCACAGGAACAAACGAAAATTGCACAATAGAATTAAACGTAAATTTGAAAATAGGCGTAGATGAGGGTTGGTTGATAAAAACTGATCGCCTTAACCAATTCAGATGGTGGAATTCCAGAACTTCAAGAAACCAAAGGATATTTCATATCTCTCCGCAGGAGAACCTTGAACCAGGTTAGCACAGCTGACGATCCAGTGACTCCTCTTATGGGTGTCTATAAGTAGGCGCTTCTCGAATACCAAACAATTAGGGTGCTTACCTGCACGCATCATTTTTGAGATGGCTCGCCTTGCGTGTTTTCAGAATTCTGGTTTGGTTTGCAAGCAATTTGCTTGTCGTCCAATTAAATAAATTCATCACCCACTGCTGTATTTATTAAAGCACATATACTTTACTGCTTTTTACCAAACCATTGCACAATTCAACCTGACGAGTGCGTTATTTGGGCCTCCACAGTCTCTGATGAATAAGTGGCAACTAGCAAAATCGCTAGTAAAGGTATGCTGGCTCGTAATGAAGTAGGTGTGGCACCTAAAAACACTATACCTAAAGAGAAAAAACCTCAAACCTCCTCCGTGTTTCGAGCATAATGCAGGAAAATGAAGAATATCTCGTACACCAATGACGACCGACAGTGTCACAAATACTTGGTCGTTCAAACTTCGAAAGCGATCGGTTGAGGCGGCCGCTTCGAGAATCGTTTCCGTCAGCTTAAAAGCAGTAAGCGCGTCCACTGTCACTAACTGTCAGGTGCTTTGAAGTATGGTGTGATACTCAAGCGCATTTAAGCTTCCTTCTTACCATCAATTACATTATGAACTTTACATTGAATGAATTATATAATTTTATAGGATTATACTGAAAATTTCACTGAACCGCGCTTGGAAGCGATAATTCGGTGCGAAATTCGCCAAGTCCGTGAGGAAAGCGTATAAATATGAATATTAGAATGCTTTTGTGGGAGGCATATCTTTTTTTCGTCTTCACGCGATTTTATTTCACGAAATTCGCCATCTTTAGATGTTTGTTTTCGATATTACCTCTGACTCAATCTCGCTGTAATGGCTTCGGGATATATCTAACCACTCTCTCATCGCCAACCTTTTAATATGAAACATTGGAGGGGGGGGGGGGGGGGGGGAGAGGGAGAGGAGGGAGTGCACATGCGATAACTGCGAAGCTCCTTCTACACAACTCACATCAGTGCTTAATAGCGTACCCTTTGTGCAGAAATGGCAGGCACATGAACGTCCGGCGAATCACCAGAATCACCCGATTCCATATCGGCGTTCTCAAACCTCTCAAGTTCGCCTATCTTGCCGGTCTTACCTGCAACGAAATTTCAAACTTATTTCCCAGTTACGGTTGAAATGTTGTCTAGTAATAAGACAAAGCACTGTTCATGGTCAAATACTTGAAGAACCTTAGGGTTATGAAGTGCAATTCAGAACTCTTGTGCAACCTGTGCAATTTGACCACGCAGCTGTCTATGCGATGGAAACAAATGATATCCTTTTGTGAAAAATCTTATGAACGAAGGGGAAAATAACCCTATACCACCCAAACTTTCCAGGCACATTCTGCAATCAGCAGAACGGAAAACACATAGCAATGAGTGAAAGATCTGACGTGCCAGATCATACGATCTGAAACGTAGGATGCATAGCAAAAAAAACTGCATTTTTCAAAAGGAGTGGGTGGACCTAAACGCGATTTTCACTGGGAGGAAACCAAATATGATGGAGTCCTAGCCGAAATATATGCGGATTGTTCCTGACGAGAGATTCAACTAGTATGCAAAATAGCACGAAATACTTGCAACAAATGACAAAAATTTCATTGAAATGTACATCGTGATAATGCAAGTATTACAGACGGATCGAAGTAGTTCGAAAAGAACCTTGATTTGTTGTGGTTCCAGCTGCTGGTGGTTTCATCTGAAAATTACCCCTTATAAAAGTGCCAAACAGATTACTTAAATGGCGCCTCACTGATCATCGGTAATTTCTCACTTGGGTTTTCATTCAGAATTAGAATGCACGCAAAACGCTAAATAACGAAAGTGAAAAACTTTCGAGTTCGAAACTCTTTACTTTTTGGATACAGAATTTCAGGGACCTAGATAAAGAATTTAAACACTATTTAAAGTAAGTTCTAACACAACTGAATGTTTCAGTTGCTCATCACTGGACAAGAATGTCACAAGAATATATCAAGGACCATCTATAAATTATAATCCTTGCAAGATGAGGGATACTCTACTGTAAACGCCTTGAGGTTTGCGTGGATCTTCCCCTGGACCAGCAAATGTCGGTCTTATAACGTCTCGCCACAGCAAAGGTGGAAGATTTCAGAGAGATACAGATTAAGGAAGAACAATCTAAATTTCCGGATTCAAAATACTGAACTCTTCAAAACATCGCAATGTTCCACCACTAGAAGCCTGCGACTGAACGATCGGTGAATAAATGTTTTTAAATTGTCACCCATCAGCAAGTTCTGCATCAGCAGCTGTCGTTTTTCGACCTTAGAGCGTGCTGTGTTTTGATTAAAACAGTTTGTTTCGAGGCTCTTCCTAAGTACACACAACTTACGATTACATTATATAGCGCCATCTCGTCCGACTAGAGAGATGAATGTTCACAAACAACTAAACATCATAACTGCAATCAACAAACAGCCATTATAAATCATCAAACAAAACTCTTCTTGAATAGACAAGTGACAGATCACAAGCTACTGAATAGCCGTAGTGAATAGGTGCTGAAGTGTATCCGCATATATTCAGTTTCGATCCGAAATCGCGACATTACATTGCAGATGTGTTTTCTTGGCTTACCAACCACATCAATCAACCACTGAATAAACAAACTGCAACATTTTGGCAGTCCCAGGAACTGTGTAGGACCAAGCAGGTAGTGGAAGTTCGCTGGAATCACAAAATCTTCGCAAGAAAACCTCGTTTACATGATCATAGCTCCAACGCACCTCAGACTGGTGATAGAATTTGCGCAAACGAGCAAAAGCAGCCGCACAACGACGTCGCACAGCGAAATATGGTTGCTTTGGCACAATCCTGGCCCCCCTTACAGTGTTTACATATATGTATCGAGTTCTGAGCAAGTAGCATTTTTGCATTCCATGTAGGAAGTTTAGTCGTCGTGAGCTTTCGAGAGTGAGTGAATGAAATCGAAATCACAATTCGAGACATGTCTTCACGATTAATTTATCCAAGAGATTTATCTAGGAGTCTAAGTTCGGAGAATCAACTATTGAAACTTATTTATCCGATACACTAAACTAGATTCGAGAGTTAAATTTTATGCAGAGTTACCCACTTTGGTGAAACCACCAAATGGGTGGACAAACAAACGTCTACGCATCGCCACAATATTGTTACAACGTTACTTTGCACAAACTCGCACAATCTCTTGAACAAACTCCGTCGAAACCAGCGCAAACTCTGTCGCACAAACGCCTTCAGAACCAGATGACCAAGCAAACTGATCGACTTTCTCTCTTGTATCGTCATCACCCAATTATGGAAGGTTTAATTCAGCGGAACAATTCCCATTCAACTCCAAGCAGTTGGTTCAAAGCGTAGCTGCCTGCAGAACACGCTATATCGATAACTCTCGGACGTTCCCTTCAAGTATGTAAACGAAGATGAAACTAATGCTTGCCAAATAAACACCGAATATTGCCGCCAACATGTTCAACACGAGTTCCATAGATACAAAATGGCACATTTCATGATTTGAAAAAGGGAGGCGAAGAAGCCTCCAAAAGAAGAAAGCTGGTCCATGAAATAATAGAGTTGCGTCTTGTAATGACGCAGTCGAGAAAGAAGCAGAGTACAACTTTATTGACAAATAAATGCAAATGACGACGAAGTGGCAAAAAGTAGGGCTTATATATCGACACGATGAATCATCACCATATATGTTGCAATATGATCACAATATTCTGCAGTCGCCCACCACGTATCTCGCAATCATTATCACAGGACAGTCTAGTCGTCACGAAGATGTGACGAATCATCACCACATTCACAACAATTAAGAAAAGAAGAGAAGGAGCTTCCTAGAGCAGACGAACCCGTTCGGCTTCGGCTGGTGGAAAATCCATTAGTTAAGATTGCGAAAATGACTCACAACATTCGCTTCCCAATTTGTCCACACTTCCAAAATTTGATAACAAAACTCAGTCAATTCGGGACACATGTATGCCTCACAGGCATAAAGAGTCAGTCACCGCCGCTTGGATCTCTCATGTAGGAGTGCGTTATCTGCAGTTGTAACTATTCGAACAACCAAAGAACGTTAATGTTGCATCCAACATTGACAAAATTCACTTACCACAATGGCAGATTGGACTGCCATGGTAGAAAGAAGTGGAAGTGAGAACCTCGCCCCACTTTGGGTGCATACTGGGGCGTAACTTAGTTGGTAAAGAGAACGTTGAAGGTTGCACCGGGAAGCTCGAAATTAGCCCTAATAATCTTCCTTCCAGATCCCTGATATTCTCATTGTTGTGTGAATCATTTTACTCTTGCGAAATTTCTCTTCATCCTTCGGCTCTAACGTTGACATCAACTTATACGACATGCGATCGGATCACGATTTCTTTAGAACACTCAAAAGCCTTCGAATAAGATGAAAAGTAGGTGCAGTTTCTTAGCACTACTTTCGAACTTTTCATTCTGGCCTACTGTGTTCGATTTTTTGGTGCTCAGTCTGCACAAGAGGTCACTTTTTAACGTTGCCCTTAATGATGATAACAGTAGAAATGCCGAAGAAAATGAGACAGTTTGCTTACCACCCTTCGGGTTTGGAATTAGAATTTATGGAAGATGTAAACAGCAAGACAAAAAACGATAGTCACCATGTTTTGCGCACATTATGTTCCAGTATTAAAAATTAAGAGCACTGAAAGCGAGGTTCAATGGCAGCATCTAAAAACTATATCACTTGGCTCGCTTATTGCTGAGCAAACGCTTGGGTGGTCAGATAGCTGCAATGTTGTCGTCGGTTTGTTTGTCTCAAGTTTGCGTAAGCTAACGATTATGACGCATGCAAGTCAAAACTACAGGTTGATTTAATTGGAGCTATAGCTTGATTTGTTTATATTTTAGAATTGTCATGGATGTCCAAATATATTCCTTAAACAGTCTGTGCTGCAGATCTTTTATTGAAAAGAAAATTATAAAAGATAGGCGAAGAGAAATCCAAAAAAAGCGGAGAGACAGAGGTCCATGCCTTCATGAGATCCATCGAGAACAGAATTTATGAAGGAGAAATGCTTTTAACCTCAGACGGTAATTTGTTTTAGTGATGAACAACCACATAGTAGAACGATGATAGACAGCTTTTACTTCATTTGTTTAAGAGAAGAGCTGAAACCAGTGAAGCCTTAGTGGGAGAATCTAAGACAATTCATAATATTCATTACTAGAGCAGCCGTTCACTATTCTCTAGCAGATGCTAGGTCTTCACTGTGTTTGCCTGTTTGTTCTATGTGGTTTTGCACAGTACTTGGTGGATCAGCAACTTTTGAGAAGTTGCTTTTTGGCATTTTATTGCATTTTAACAGATTTGTTTGATACAGTAGTGCCATAACCCTTGATAAGGTAGACCCATAACCCACATACAATAGCTACGGCTGATGAGTAAAAGGCGCACTGCGCCGAACCAAGCAGGGTACTTGTTTCGGCACATAAGGAAAAGGGTACAACTTTTTTGTGTTATAGCTCTTGATGCGAATAAACATTTTGGAGGCCGCTGCACTGGGAATACTTCTTGTTCAGGAAACTTTCTGTGGATACGTGAAATTTAATTTGAGATGTCGAAAGTCCACCTTTTTCGCTGACCACCGCAGATGCCTGCGTTGGTGGTTAGAAAATGAGGAGTGCCAACCACCAGATCACATCAATCAAACGAAGTTGTGCGAAAAAAATTCAAATATTTTTTTGCACCATGTTATAACTCTGTGGCTGCACAGTTCACATAATGCAGCGTACAAGGACATCTGTGCAAGGACGTTTGAAAGGTACAAGGCAGTCAGTATAGTAAACGCATCCATAAAGCTTGACATCGGTTGTTTTCAGAATAATGAAGGCGGTCCAATCCCACTGGAGGCGTTCGTTGAGGAGCCATCTCTTATTCAGGAATCGATTATGTCTGAAGTTGGTGGCGGTAAAGATACTCAGGAGGTTTGTCCACTGCATAGGAATCAGTGGCATTATAAGTGTGAGCAAGTAATGTTGTTATGGTGCACTGGCGAATGATGATTGCTGAACCAGATGGAAGCATGGAGGATTTACATCAAGGAGGGTGCATAGAGCTGAAGACGTGATGAGAGAGCAAGCGGCAGCGCGCAGTTACGTGCGGCATTCTCTGTTCCAAGCTCCGCAAGTGTGCGCAGTCAGTTGCCGTCGTGCACCGATGTGTCTAAATGCTAATTGCCAATGTGATAGTATTAACTAACTTCCACTAGTTAGGCTGTTCAAATGTCATCTTGCAGCGTTCCATGATTGCCGAAAGGTCGCCAAAATTGCAAACAGTTTTCTCTGCGTCTTACCGCACAGAGATATTGAGCACTACCGCAATGCTTTCGTCGTCCCTCTAATATCATCAGTGCAGCCACACTTTCAGCTTTTAAACTGCGGTTGAGGCGTTTCGACTCATGCGCTGTTGGGACTCTTACTACTAAATTGTGAACGTTCGGACTTGCGAACGATTGGCTCGTTCTCGCTGTTCACGTTCACATATTTTGTATGTTTTCCCATCCCGGGACGTAGAAATGAATAAATAAATCAACAAGTCGATAGATAAATTCAGAAATAAATTGCACTTGTCAGAAATATCCGATGGAGTCGACGATCTTTCGGTGCGGTCTGCACCAAGAGGTCACTTCTCAAGTGCAATCGCCACATGGTATATGGTAACGGTTTATGAACGGTTTATGAACATCCAGCTTATTGTTGGTCAGATGACCGCTGGCAAATGATTTAGCCCTACAACGGTAGTTTTAGCAGAGATTCATCCACTGAAAAAAAATTGTGTATGTTTTGAGACATTAATCGTCAAGGAAACATTTTCGAGGGCCTTCATTGCGACATAATGAAAGCCCTCGGAATCATTTCAAAATCCTCGAAAATATATGCGTATTTTATCGCATATATTTTCGAGGATTTTGCATATAAGTATTTTATCCAGTATTAACCTTCAAAAACTGGTTATAACTAATGGTTTTCCCATTCTTCTGAACGACTATACGTATCAGAGGTTTTATTTTTCAAATCCGTCGATAAAACATGCAAAATAGTTACAAACTACCTCACACATTCAAATCGGCTTTCATCCACAAGGATTTTTTAGAAGAATCGGGAAATTCCTCACGGAAGTGTCGTTTATGGTGTTTCTAATCAATGTTGCAGAAGCTATGGCAGCCTTTCCTTATTTCAGCGTATCGCCTCACTAACGGAACAGGTGGGTACATGCGTTGACCACTGTCAACCTATTTTTATCGTTGATCATAACAATGCTTTCCGTCAGTGCACTGATTCTTTTCTCGATTGTCGTGGTCTCCAATTACAAGGTACTATTGTACGTCCCTCGCTAAGTTTTGTAAATTGAATCATAAGTCCCACTTTTCAAATTCAGTTACCGCTGCAATTACTCTCAAATAATTTATGAATAAAAAAGCGTATCGTACATGCGACGATATCCTCCACCTCTTCTAGTCAAATATCCCATGAGGTAACACAAGAAGTGCGAAAAAACAGCGATCAGTTATGAAGGGCAATGAGTTGGTAATTGTGATCCGAAATAATGGTGCGAGAAAATTTGCTCAAATGAACGAGTCTAACACCACCATCGCAAATTCGAAGAAAATCGGCCAAGTCGACGGCTGCAAAACTGCAGAAAAGCTGGGCATACTCGCTGCGAGCAAGGAACAGAATTGCGCTCTCCTTGCACTATAGTACGCAGCATTTGCGTCATCCGCACATTGTTCAAGGTTGCGAACCGTGCGATAGTGCGTCACAGAAACACCCCAGCTTGCGATATAAACATGCGGTTTTTTCCCAGCCATCCTCTCAATCCCGCTATGCGAAATTTCAGCTCAATTGAGGCATTGAAGTGCCTTTGTTGGATGTCCCCAGTTTGCGCGCACGCATCATTCTATGGCACATGGTTGAGAAAAAATTGCGTGTTTATAGTGAATGTTTGTGCGTTCCTTTGACTCCCTGCTGCACGTTTGGCAATGCCTCGGACAAAGTGCAGGCCACAGTATCGCTGCATACTCTCGTGGGGGATGAACGCGGCTCGTTTTGCTGTTCGAGGCCAGCGTGCCCAGCTGTTGAGCGCTTTGTTCTTCAAGGAACTCATATCAGTGCATTGTTCGATGAAGGAAGGAAACGTGATAGTTGCAAGATTGAAACGATGAAGGTGTGGGTACACCATGTTCTATGAGTGGGGTCGTGGAGTGAGTGTTCGAGCCCGTGCCGTCCGATAGAGGTTAGTCCCATACCCAAGAAGTCACACACTGTCACTAAGCTTCACGAGGCGAGAGGCGCAAGCTATGTGCAATGCTCTAAAGGCTTTATAAAGGTTTCGTTGAAACAGCGCCTTGCAACACTCACATGTAAGCATTTAGCTATCATAACTTGGTAAACACATTAGGGCTGAATCCGGCCGCGCCAAGGTTCAAATTGACCGCACCAGATTCAAAAGAGGTTGTATGACGGGCCGTGTCGCGCCAAGTTGAAAAGCCTATGAGTTCTTCACTGAGACCCTCCAAAATACGTAATGACTATTCAACCAAAATGCGGAGATTGCTCCCGGTAACTAGCAGCAAATGTATTTGGTCCTTTCACCTCGTAAATTACTCTCTGTTCAAACCTGTCCATTTTCTTCGTAGCGTATTATCTAGAAAAAGAAGCCGAGTGTTCAGAGCAAATACTTGCAACCACTAAACGACTACGGATTTTCGTGCGGCAATGCATTAATATGAATAGAACTTAATGGTATCGCGATATTAGCCTACGTCAGCACCCAGTACGATGCCCCGGCGCGAAGTGTTCTGCATTTCGGAAAATTCTGGACAAAATTTAATGTGGAAATTTCATCGAACTCGGAATTAAGGGATGTTCGTAATGAAACGAGTAAAACGTTTCGATTATGGCAAAATCATTTTAAATGCCTCGCCGTCTACGCTGCTCCTTGCATCGCCTGTTTCTTAGTTTATAAAATTTCATAGAGGTTTTGCTCTCAATTTGAAGGTATCGGAAGAGCTCTCTTCGTACGATTTTATACGCAAACTAGTTTTCTTTTTTTGGAACATCTCGTCCTCACCAATTTCTTTGGTAGGGGAAGTTTTGTGTAATTTGACTCCTTTTGTGATTTAATTTACCAAATGAATTCGAGTACAACTTTCTTCATTCCAAAAACTTCATTGTCTCGTTCCCTCCTGGGAAGTTGTGCAGAGGCGAATACATGGATTGCGACAACGATTGGCCCCATCACTACTTCCCTCTACTGAATAACCCCTCTTTGGAACTTATCATTTTTCATCTGTTGAAGGTTAACCTTCCACAACCGGTCAAGGGATTTTCTGAAGAAGACCAATATCCTGCGAGAGGTTTCCTATGGGGACAACGCCCCACTGATTTAGAACTATCCTTTGCTTCCCCACGCGGCCAGTCCTAAGTTTCAGAATCATCTCTTCTGCTGTCCGTATGGCAGTTTGCTGAGACATTATTATACCCAAAAGATTGCGAATATTTTCAGCTTTTGCTGATAAATGCATAGAGAAACTTACAAGTGTTTCAGGTGTGTTCGTAATTTGAGCTCATTCACAACGCGGAGCGAATGCTTCTGCCAGAGGCGCATCTTGGCAAGCAATCGGACTGTTATAAGATACGCATTTTACCGCAAACAAATGCACTCATTAAAATTGATGACGACCGACTAATAAATTGCAAGAGGAATGTATCGACTATATACCTTAGCTTATATATCGTCTCACGCAATCTTTTCAAGGGTATATTCAGTGTTAAAAGGTCACGTCGGTTTTCTTGTGAAGTTTCCGAGGTGAATAGTGCCTCTCCGCAAATTGCACTTTAGTGGTTCTAAGGAGGGATGGAACTCAACGAACAACAATAACAGTTCAATACAAGATTTTTCGCCATTCTTAGTTAATCACATTTCTAGCATGTAAAATTCGTCTAGTGAAACAATGATTCTTCCTTTTGCAACCTCAAGTAAATTATATTCTCGATAACTTTAGCAAGGTTCGAGCTTATTATGAAATCAATTTTTCGAAAACAGAGGAAACGACTGGGGCAATTCGATATCGCCACTGGTATTTTATGTTCACTGCTGGATAGACTTGTCATATTATTTATTGATTTAATCTAATGTTCTTATATACCTATATAATTCGGAATCGTTAGGAAGATAACCAAATTTTTAGATTTTCATCCTTTGCAAAATTGTTCCCATTTGTAATTTTGATTATATCAGCCATTAAGTTTCGTTATCTGTTGCTATGTTTTATTCTTTTTGATGTTTATATGCTTTTTTATCGCACCAATTATGCTAAGTATGTGACTATTTTTGCTCTCCGTTCATTAAAGTGGATGTTTTCCTTGCGTGCTATGGACGGCAACCCTTCCTGAATGGATCTCCTTGATGGATAAGACGTGCGAGCAAAACCATGCATTTCATCGTCAGTGATAATCAGTCGAGTGAAGAAATATTAGTTCATCATTGCTCGCTCATTTCTCGTGTGCACATACTCTCAACATGCATGTGCTGAAATTGTGTTCGTTCATCTGTCTAGAAGTCGGTAAACTGTTTTTTGCATACGACAGTCTCGACTGATTCTTGTTCTTTATTACTAGAAATCACACAGAAAGCTGAACAGATATGGTTACAGTCGGTGGTTAAAAACATTTTAAAGGCGCAACTTTGGTGGTCCCGTGGGGGCTCAGACTCGGTATAATAATATACCAAGTATTTTGGCCGCTACTATCCGTTTTGTGCCCTGGGCTTTTCTTGACATAGGTGGATAAGTCAGCAGAGATTGCTTTACTAATGAGTCGAATAACGATGGTTGTCAGAAGAATGTGATCACTGGCTGGTAGTGTTTAAAAAGCTAGCGAAACAAGCTCAACAATAAATTATTGTTTTCTTCATCAAAAACACAACGGCTACGATGGTCGACGAGCTGAGGTCGCTAAGGTTGATCCTTCACGCATACTTTGCGCCCGTCAAGGTCCAGGCGACTGCCTTATCTTCCAAGAAGGTGGTCAGTCACTAAAGCATCTGCGCCTATAGAGGACTCGTAACTATAATGGACGTTGTTTCCGAAAGCACACAAAATGTGTGTAGAAAGAGATAATATCTCAAAGGTTGAGATCAAAGACAATCAAAACACTGGTGTCTTCTGAGTCTTAGTGGATTGCACTTGAAGAAATCATCGTGCAGCCTCGCAATTGGGAATGCATCGCAAATCGAGAAAATGAGACAGGGAACTGAGGGATTGAAAAAACAGGGCGCGTTCTTTGCAACAGCACGTATGTCAGTGGAACAGAGGCGCTTGCGAAACACATACCTTTAAAAGGACAGGAGGAGATAGGATTTCCTTCTACCTCTCCGCCACATCTATTGGCGCTTTTGTCGTTTCTTAGAAATGCTTTAAAAGCTATCAACAGCTCCTAAACTGTTCAACTGTTCGTTCTATTTCTCCCTCCCCTCGACTTTTCCTTCTGCTACTGATTCTCCTGAAAGACGTGGTAGGTGGAGAACTTAGGTTCTATGCGAATAGCCCAGCAAATCATTTTTGGGGCAAGCGACTTATGTAGGAAAGGGTAAAAAACTGCCTAAAGAAAAGAACAATTCATGCAATGAGCAGAAAACCCCTAAATTATCGTGCTAATTAATCATTTTTTTTTGACACCTGCAATACCTGGCTGCGATGTCCACAGCGTACGCACAGTGGATGGTTCTCACAAGGGGGCAATCGCTCTCCTAGAAAATACAGCGGTACTTTCCAGTTCTTGCGTGCGCTTGGTGGTACTACACCTACGACCAAAGAAAGCTAACCAAAAGAAAGAAACAGCTCGAACTGAAAGAAATTCGTGCAAATTGAGAGGTTTTCTCATACTCACTTTTGCTTATTTGTACCTATATTATTCAGGCTCAGCCAATGCAAAAAGTGGCGGATTGATTGCACGACCGACAAAAAAGAGGTTACGAAATTGGTGGATTCTTCTGCACTTTCTTAAACAAAGGAAAAGAAAAATGGAAGTGATTCTTAATGCTCGATTGAGGAAAACATCGAATGGTTGACCTGCAAGGTTCTTTGCTAAAACCGCATCTCATCTTTCGCAAACTTGACAATAAACACTCGTTGAGTTTTGGCGATTTTTTAAATATTATCAGCAAGTGATCGCACTCTCCGGACATTTTATTCATTGCTTAGTAATCTCATTCATCCATGTCATTAAAAACCCACCAGATCGACATTATTAGTACTGTACTTTTGGAGCTAAAATAGCTGATACGGCATCTTGTCTAACCTGAGCCTTAAGTACATTTAGGCACTGCACAGTAGATATTTTCAAAGGCGGAAGAAGTGTAGTCTAATATCATTTTTGAGAAAGAAGCAAAAGTGCAGTGCTATGCCGGAAACCTTGCTACACAACGACGCACTAGTCCGCTTTCGAATTCGGCCAGCCCGCCTGGAAGCTGATGACTTTCATTGAACTCTATTCAAAATATTCATGCCAGGTTTGAATCGAGATCTTATAGCTTCTTAACCCCATTCTCCTGGATCATACCGTAGCGTATTTTACAACATCATACATGTACCATACGTCCTATTTTGTAGGAATCTCTCTACGAGCATGAGTTAATTTCGGAGATGGCTGCTGACGTAAATTTCCAGGTCAATCTGTCAATGGAGCAGTGCTGCAAATTGACAATCGCCATAACCCGCTGTCGCACCGTAATCTAATAACAGCGTCATGACACAACAATCCAAGATTTCCTGCTTATGCAGGTCAGTTGCCAAAGAGTTTCATGGATATATAAGCGGAAATGCATATGCACACATGAAATCTCAAGTTCACCATAATGTCAAGCTATCGTTGCTGCCAATGATGATAGTACTGTTATCGTAGGAACTTGTCGAACTTGTTGCAGATTGAATTTCAGTGTAGTGGCAGATTTCTGTTTCATGGATCACTGATTCCGAGTCCACCGATGAGGTGTCGATCAGGTGATCACCAAATGAGCGTATCCTATGCATGAAGCCGCTAGCATCGCATATCGACCACGAGGACCATTGCAGCTGAAAAACAACGCTTCGCAAATAGCTTATTATGCACTCGTTTGCAGTCAGATGCTGCATGTGCGCATATTTCCAGTCCAGTTTAAATGTTGCTAAAGTTGTACAAAAACTTTGAAGCTTTTTCAGCAGTACTGTAACAAAAGAAATTAGCGTAGGATTGCCCCGCCTACATGAGCTGCAAAGTGCGGGCTACACTTATTTTTTGACACCATGACAGGACTGTGATACTGCAGGTAGCATGTTGCGAGCATGACATTTTCGTTATATTTTGAGTCAGCGAGGGGGCAGCTGCAGTCTGCACTGCTAATTACCGCCTTCACCCTTTCAGGTAACTTGAACGATGCAGAAAAATGGTAAAGGTGGTGTGATCGCACTTGCTACCTGAACGGTGCCAAAAGCATATTGCTTTCCGACTGTTAGAAATTCCTCTGTGCCCGTTGTTTTTTCTCGAATAATATGTGTCCCGGGTTATAAATAAAGCTGTTGTAATGCTGCCTCCAAGTATGAAAGCAGTAACTCAATGATAGAAAAGTATGAGTGAATTTATAGAGTTCAAGTTTCGACCCCTCTCACTAAGAAGAACATGTGGACCACGCGAGGGTTATCATCAGAGTAATGCGCATGGTCTTTCAGGGTTGTACCCACAGTAACACAGAAATAAAAAGGAAAGGAGTGAATTAGCTATGGATCGAAGGGGAATGGATAGGTTTCCCTCCAAGCCAAGGTTTTCTGAGAACCCTTTTATGAGCATAAATTTTGATTTACTTACCGCGTTAATTGAGCAAACGCAATTGGCGTTTTCCAGTTTGGTGATACATTCTGCCTCGTTTCCAAACAGAAATTTATCTCTCCTTCAACCAAGATATATCACTAATAAAAATGCCTCTTAAATGAACCTCTTCCTAATGACAATCAAATAGTGCGCAGTGCGATTCCAGCTTAATTCTGCTACTGACAATGATAAACGGACAAGAGAAAGAAGAGGAACGGTGATTTCGAATTTGACTCTCAAACGAATGGCCTTGAGAGTCAAATTCAAAATGAGCACGGAAAGAGGATAAAAACCGCCAACAAAGCTCAGCTTCAAAACTAATGTATAGAACACTTCATTTGGCGTAGAAGTGCCAACACTCCACATGTGCCCTGCTTGCTTTTGGTTTTTTTGCGTGACCGCGTGTCTCAATCTTTCCTTTCCCGTCAAGCGAGAAAAAGCCGTTCTTTCAAGTGCAGATATTTGCTAGAGCTATAAGCGAGCAGTCTTCAAGCTTTACTATAGAAGTTAAGACAAATACCGGTGATTTCCAATACATGGTTTCTTCCAACGAAGAAAAAAGATGATGGATGAGTGAGTCCTTTTTTTCGACGTGAGTTTTATGTTTACATCTAGGTAGTGCACTCTGTGCGTCTCTATGACGTCGACTTGCAGAATGCATTTCGCTGCCGTGCGAGAATGTACTTTGAGAGCATCAAAGAGGAATGATCTTTGTAGCAACTCCTCAACAAGTTTTTCCGAACAGAGAACGCTCTCTGCATACGTTGCTGTGTGTTGCCGCTTCCCCCACCGTGTAGCACTAATCCAGAGGATCGTCACTGACGTCGCTAAATATTGCAAAAGAACACCGAAGTTGCCCTCTCCCGAATTTTTGCCCATCAAATGCAATTTTTGTAATCGTTTCCATTCTGCATCCACCGGCAGACTGCACGGTTTTAGCTAGAAATTGAGGCAGACCTCGGCTTCCATCTCAAAGCTTCATCGTCTAGGAAATGATAATTTTTCAAAAAGTTGGAATCTAAGTTCAAGTGACTGAAGTGAAGCATCACTGAAGCATCACTACTGCGATTCGATTTGATTGTCGCAATGAACTAAATTGACGTCCTCGAAAGATCTCCCCTTTGAATGATAATAAAAGAATCAGAAAGCCTGTAGTTAACAGTAAATGGCAAACCTGTCATCCGCTCCTATTGCAAATCTCGCGCAACTGCACAATTTATTACAGAACATACTTAAGCTGAGAACACACTCGTACTTGTTGGTCACCTCATTGAGCTGCAAACGTTTATTCCCTCAGATATCCTTGAGAAATCTCTCTGCTCCTCCCATGCAGAAATTATCTGCCTAATAAGATGCACTCCCATCTTTATTACTCATACAACATTCAGTCCTTCACATATACACAATTCTGCAGTACATACTTCAACTCAATGCCTTTAAACAAAATGTTGGGCAGATGTGAGAGCAAAAACTGATAACAGAATTAATGCAACTTTCGCTAAAGAAGTGAACTGCTTTTCAGTGCTAGCTATCACAATGAAAGGCGAATATTTATTGAACTTTCCTTACCATTTATCGTAATAATAAATTGGTTTTACTATCCAATGAGACATGCGAAAATGAGTTTAACGAGGAAGATGCAAAACAAAATACGTGAGCATTCTACCTATTTTGATCGCATCCTATGGTCCTCAGACGTTTGAAGGAACTTTCCTAGAAACGAATATTCGTATTATAACGATTATCACTAATATCAGGATTCAGATATTACACTTAACGGATATTCGAGTCGTACTGAAGTAAATCGACGATTTGCATTAAATATATTTGACCACAAGCGTACATTTTATGTCTTCCAGCCAAACCGTCAAAGTCATGACAACAGTTATGGAAAATGAAGTGCTAAACAGCCTTTCCACGTCGAAGAGAATCGGTGATGAGGGGGATTAGTTACTCGAAGTCACTTGCTGTACATTTTTGAACCGTAGAATGGAGCAATTAATTTTAGTTCCACTCTCTAGCGTTCCAGTTTTGTGTGAGGCCTTCACCACGCTATCCATCCAAACCGCGAAAATGCAAATGCGTTCACTTATCAAAGAACGAAACACTTTGGAAGCATCACTTTCCTCAAATGATCTTTCCGCAATATAAAAGCATTACGGATTCCGTTTAATTCTCGCCATCTCGTCGATCTATCGCCAACTGGTCACACCAATATGATGACTGCGATAAAGAAGAAACCTTCTTGCGGATTTGGATTGCCTCCTTCAGCCTGTTCTCTCGATCTAACACCTCCATGTTGCCCAAAGCGAAAATGAACAGCAAGTAGAGGGAATAAGAAAATGCAATCGCTATGATAACTTCGCGACGAAAACGCCCTATAAAATTCCCCCGATTCCATACGTACTCGATGATTCTCAGTTCTACTGTACAGCAATGACATGCAGACTCAATGACTTGAAGAATAAATAATATCACTTGTTTCCACTGTCGCCTTAGTGAACCTTACATATATCGACTTTATTTGTGAAATGATGACGGTAAAGGGTAAAAGAATAATAGTGAAAAAGTTGCATAAAGACATGCCCACCACAAGGAATATGCTTGCAAGACGGGTCTAAGAATAACTCTGGTGCATGAATATGTCTGCCTAATCCCGCCAGCATAGGCCTTCTCTTCTGCAAGCTGAAATACTCGCTGCAAGTTGCATAAAAGAACAAAACCGCTAACCAGCTGCAGGTGGTAGAGAATATTCAATAGTTTCTCGAACGTCCAAAATTTGCTGGGCTGGAGAGGGCGACTGCAGCAGCCCTGCACTGTTTTCTGCATTAGTCTCATCACTAGAGCTACCTGAAATCAACAGTTATTGCAGCTTCTGCTAGCCGCACTAGAAGCATAGTTCATAGCTGCAGTCAGGGGAAAAGTTGCATTAATCATGTCTGCAGCCAAGGAAGAGTTGTATTAGTAGAGAGCGATTCTTACCATTAGTAAACACGAGATTGCTGATGTTTTAGGATTCAGTAGAGTGCAATTTGCTGCTTCTTCGTTTATATTGCATGGAGCGATTACACAAACATTTGAAAACGAGGGGTTGCAAGCCTTACTTCTGCAAGAATCATAAATTACTTACAAGTTAATTGTAACTTTGCTAAATTCGACTCTCTATTCTTGAATTTACAGGTGCTTCGCAAACTTCGAGGGTAATTTTATCAGATTTCTAGGCAAAGAATTTCGTTCTAGTCTTCGTGCGCCGATTATCTCCCTGCTACCAGACAGATTATATCGATAGCTCTATTCATTGATGTTTTCATCCTCTGAAGTGAGTTCTCACACATCAGATCTGCTACACTTGAGGAAATGTCCTTTTGTAAAGTGTTCACCAGTATTACGTCACGAGGGATCAAGGGGAAATTTTCCCTTCACTAACCACTTTCGCATAAATCTGCCGTATACTATGTAACAGTTCCATTTCATGACTAGTTCTTCGCAATCGAAGTGGTGCTGGATTCGACTGCTTGAATGAAAGGTTAGAGATGAAAAATCGTATATCAGATAACGAAAGAGCCGCATACAAAGGTCACAGTTGACGTAATAAAACAATTGACGTTGCAGAGGGCAAAAATCGCAGCTGGTCGTCACTCACATGCAGCAATCCTACAAGCTAATATTTCTTCAAAGATTCCACTTCTGCGGTTTCCAGCCACTTCCTGCAGCCATTTTCCAACAGACTGCAAACTATTCAAGACAGTCATTTTCTGATCGGCTGTACAAACGAAAACGCAGATATTTTTTGTCAATGGGCTGCTATCACATACTTATCTCCTGAAAAAGCAATTCACTTCGTTCCTCTTTGTGTTGTATTCAGCTGGAAACGACTGGTAATTAACACTCTCCGACAGATCGATGAGGGCGTCGTATACATGAGAGTCCTTGCAAATTTTCCAACATTTCATTGTTCAAGGGGTCGAATATATCTGCTTTTTTATAGCTCATCAGTTTCGTTTTTTCGAAAACGTTTTGTGAATACGGAAGAAACGTGATAACTCATCATCCAAAACGGTATGTAATGGCAAACCCTGAGGAAGTTGGGAGCTTTGCATTTGTCCGAATGATTCGAGTGCAAAGACAACCGCACAGCAGCAACAAAAGAGGCAAGAATGTGAACAGCGCATGAAGTGCAAGTCTTTGAATGGAGCCGCATAAACTGCCTAGCACTTTTTTGTCTCATGAAACAGTTTTTGCGATGTCGCAGACAAGAGCAGATTGCATATGGTGTACTACAATCGCGGTAGAAAGGAAATGTGAAGGTCGAGTGGATTCGAATTTTCGCCCATATCCAAAATTTGAATTAATATAGAGCAGGAAGAGCGAGAAGGCAAACATAATATACATAGTAACATAATAAATGCACGACCGGTCAAGCGCTTGAAGAAAATCCAGCTTTTTCCCGTGCGGGCAGAATCGGGTATAAGAACCCAAGGTAAATGCTACGTGCATGAATACAGCTGTTTCGGTAGCTAGCTGTTGAGCTCAAAATGAATAAATCTCAACACAAGAATGCACTGAGATACATAAAAACAACGGCGCGCCACTCAACGTGAGTTTCCTTACAAGAAGACAAAATCTAAACGATTAAGTGAGGGTCGCAAATCAGTCATTATGCAACGACCACATGACATTAGCATTCGGTCTCAGTGTTAATGAATAAATTAATTGATTTTTGCAAGCACAGAAATTTCACCGGCGATCTGCGAAGCAATATCCTACAGTTCCATTCCTTACGCGTTCGTCGATGGCGCACTGTTGTTCGTGGTGTCCTTGTCGTCCTAGTCTCACATTGTTCGCAATGTTCCTTCTTGCCGCCGAAACCTGCATACTCATCATCAGTAAGCGTTTTTCACATTCGGCCTTAAAATATTCTGTTCTTGATGAGCGCAATGATACTCACTGCTGCGCTTAAAGCACAAGGCTGCAGTGGCGTTGCATCTCATAGAATATACGAATATCTCACATATCTGGCATGCCCTATTCTCAATGCAAGAAATATTCTAACTAGATCCGTCAACCAAATGCTCCATTTCCACCGTCCTACGAGGGTCTCAGATTTGCAATCATCTTCCTTAAAACCGTTGTAGTTCGGAGCGGAGGAGACGAGTGAGGATGTGCCATTCAAGACATTTGTACGAAAAAAAAGACCACGATTTTCAGTCCCTTACAAAGTGCATTTTTTTCGTTCAACCGCCAAATCCATGCTTATCTAACGGCGAATTCTCACAAGTTATGTGCAGCCTTGATCGAACGATTTTTTCCATCAGTCTTTAACATAGGATTATTTTCAAAGATATTTGGAGTTGCTTTGCACCTTCTTGCTTAGAATCACTCAGGCATTTGAGTAACGAGGAATAAAAATATCCCTCTCGCGACATCCCTAAAAATGTCCCTAAAAATCGTAATGAGGAATAAAAATCGCGAATTAATTCAAAGAAGAAACAAATTAGAATTCGTTGAGCTAAATAGGATGAACGTTTGCGACTAAGAAAGTGCAGGAGAGCAGCTGAAAGAGCTGTTCACGAATGGCTACCATTAACAAAAAGTACAAGAGTTTTGTTGAAAGGCATTCAGAGGTTACGGTGACCAAAATAGAAAGCAACTTGCAAGAACGTTGGCTGGTGGGTAGTTTGAAAGGAACGACACTGGAAATATGGCGTCGCGCCATTCATAAATAGATCTGGTCATTTAGCAAAGTGAACGTCTTCAATTCGACTTGACGTCAGAGGGTAAGTAGTGATCCTTATAAGGCGTGAGAAACCTACCTTCAGTTCAGTTCGGGCGAAATCGGTGCTAAGCAGTGTGGTGGCGATAGTTTCGCCGGACTGAGAATCCCGTTGTTGTAAGCTTATTCCTTACGACAGGATCTGAGCCTGTTGCAGGCAGCTGTCGTCAACTAAGCCGGGACTTTCCTACGAGGCCTATCAAATGGGTGTTCTTGGAAAATTAATTTTGTTCGTTCACTTGTGTTATTTATTGGAAACTCTTTATCGACTCCACGAAAGGAGTCGATACAGTCCCTCCGTTGCACACGATCTCAATTCCCGAACTAGAAGGAGATTAGCTTTCTCGAAATGATTAAAACTTTTTCAGTGATTCACTCTGCTTTCGAGAATTTCGGTAAGAAGCATATTCTCGAAGTAACGTTTTTTCGGAAACGATATGCCCAAGTTTCTGTTCTTCTATACGCCTTCTTCGCAGGTATTTTGTTTCTTTGCTCGCATAGTTTTCCTGATTGACATCGTTCCCTATCGTAATCGACAGTGTCTGCATCGTGACGATTAATGTCCAACTCATTTTTGCAGCAGTTGCAGCATTATGAATAGGAGTTGGGTGAAGGACAGTGAAAGAAGAGATGAGAAGTTTAGCAATGACGATGGACAGATTCTTTTGATACAGTAATGCTGTGCTGATTTCTCTAATTGTAATTTCGTTACAAAATAATAAAATGAGACGACCACATTCTATTCAGGCATTCTACTCTTGATAGATGTTTCCACTCTTATTCTCGTCGCTTCTGGCAAATATGGGCTGAGCAAATCGTTCATTCTGCATACGGCAATTTTCCAGGCGTTATTGAACCTTCCTTTCGGAATTTCTGGTTAGTTTGACATAAATTCCCTTCCTTAACTGAAGATTTAACTAAAGACAAGATGTATCTGCTGGCTCTTCTTCATCGACTTTCGTTGCTATAGGTGCACAGATGTCCGTCGGTGTCCTTTCAAAAACAACAGCAAAAGAATCCGGTTCCAAGAAACTGCAAACATGGCTTTTTCTGTGAGAATATCCACCATCGGTGGACACTCCTACGTGCTTAGCGTCATCGAGCTTGCGCGAGCCCGTTAAAATCATAGACGTCGTTTTGATTGTCGTTCGCGACCGAGATATATTCGCCCTTAGAGTACACTGATAAAATAATACGGCGAGGTGAATTTGGAGGGAATTTGAAGGAAGCGGTTGGTGCGATCGTGAAGCGATGCGGCCTTGCGACCCTTGAATAGCGATGGAACCGCGAGGGCACTCATTTACTGTCCCCCCCCCCCTTCCTCATTATCTCTCCCTCTTCGCCTTGTCCTGCTTTCCGCACTTATCCAATGTTGCAGTCCGCAGTTCTACTAAGAACTCTCAATTCTTTTAAATTTGTTCACACTATGCCATTTATTGTGATAGAGGGGATCGCGTTTTTTCTTGCCACATTCCAAGCGATAACGAGATAGGACGGAGAGTTGGCAGAAGGGAGTAAAGAGTAAAGAATTATTTGATTATGTCCATTATTACGTGAGTAAATGAAATCAAACCATTTATCTGAGGTTGAAGGCTGTTGGGATAGAGAAAAGCAACAAACACATATGGATGGGATTGTTGTGTAACCACAATTTAATAGTGGCACACCTACGGGATAAAGCAAAGAAAGGTGCTTGTAAATCGTTCAGGCAAATAAAAGTGTTAGGCGACCTCCCCAGTAGGGAGCTCCAGATCTTTCAGATCTTCGAATGACAACCTTCTGAAGTCTAACAAAATTCACTTGCGCAGTGGCCTAAGAGTGAATTGCATTTAGGAATTTACTTATGCACACAAATGAGTTCTGCATCTGTTTATTTATTCGGAGGTTCGTGGATTGATGCTTTCCTGCTTATTCGTCAGAGGTCGATGGAACTAACGCCACCTCAACGTGACGTCTCAAAAGTGAATCTTTTTTTGAATTTCCTTTGTTGCAAAACACTTATGAAGCTCGCAGAAATATAAAGAGCCAGAAAGCTACAGTTGTTAGATTGTGATGCGCTCTGAGAAAAGTGCGAAGTGCGAAACCTTTGCGACACTTCTTTTCAATCGATACTAAAATTTAGTTATAGAAACGCCGAACATCCAAATCTTGACAGTGAAATAGTAATTCCTGTATTCCAGCCTGAAGGAAATTAGATACTCATCAGAAAGGCTACAATTTGGAAGAACTTTATTGCGATGACAAGCGCAATCCGAACTCATTAACCGCGCAGTGACTGTGCTGAAGTGCACGTGCTTGAAGCGGTCGGCGGCCTCTCTCGAAACCAGGACAAAGTTCAGTGAATGACCAGACGGGAAGGAGCTGAGCTGACAGTCAGCTTTTATCATGTAACCCAATTTAGGTAAAGTTAGTATGTCTTCAACAAAAATTAAGTTTCTCCATGTTATTGCGTCATTTGCCGCTCATTCCCACGGTTTTTTAACGTTCCTGGCATCCCCAGTCCAATGTAAGCGAAGGCAGCATTTGACAGGAAAACATCGACCACCTCGAATCCGCGTCGCCAGACTCACCTGATTACGCAACACTCGCGGCATCCGAACACACGTCGAACTTTGGCGAGATGCTTAAGGTAAATTCGATCATCGGTAGTGTTTCATTTAGCAAGTTTCAATCTCTTTGTGTCAAAGTAAAAAGAAAAGAACAACGAATTATTGCTCATTGCATGAACCCTCCTTACGAACGAATGCAAGGAACTTCATAAATTTGCGTTACTGCATTTCATTAAAGCTCAGGAGGAAATAAACTGTCCCTATAGTTGCTTAAGCCGAGTAATAACAAAGATACGCCACACAGCTGTGGTTGTGCCGAAGTCGAGCCTTGAAGATGCAAATTTTATAGCGATTAATTACAGCCAAAAGCATTTAAATTTCAACGGGTGAAATCAAAAAATACAAACGCAGAATGTTTTCAAATAGTGAGAATTGGTTTATGCCTAGGGCTTAGAGTTTCTCCTCAAAATGGATGTTGTGAAAGGTCCCAAATCTGAACGGTGCAATGTGAGGCCGAATCTCCACGTGACACTACTCCTCGGAAGAAGTAAATGGAGATGGCGAAAAAGCCAATCGGCTCATTAGACGTTCTACTGCAAACTATCGTCCGAGCGAATAGACATTCAGTGCCCAAGAACAGAAGTATTATGTAGATCGAGAGGACTCAGCTGCAGTTTGAAAGCTGAAGAGGGGAGGAGTGGGCTCATGGAATTTTATTCAACTGGAACCGGTGCCAATGTTGACTTCAAGGAAGGGGTAAAGTGAAATACTTCTGGTGGGATGCCGAAAAAACAGCCCAAGGGTTCCAACGAAAAGAAATATGGACATTCTCTAGCTTTCTCATATAAGAAGCCGAGCAGAGAGAACATATAGCAATAAAGTACTCCAAAATGGGTCGGCGGTAGATGACTCAGGCTTCTCGTCAGTATTCAACGAATGTGTGCAGCAAAGCGCGAACAGTACAATTTGCAATTGACGCAAATTTTCAAGCGTATCAAACTTTCCAGCTAATATTTCGAGCGATCGAGCACGTTTATTGACAAACTCATGCTTGAAGTTTCTGGTAATTTAAAAAACTAAGAGAAAGTTATGCACATTTAGAAGAGCTCATTCCATTTTTGCCACCTTTCTCATTGCTCAAATATCAATTCAGCACGACGAACGAGAGGAAAACCTCGCCGATGTTAATGTCACGATCATTTCGGATATACCACGAAGCGTTATGTCGAAGGATGTTGCTAGCATAGATGTAACAAAAGAAGTTAACCCTCAAAATATGGGAATTCGAGACATTACACAAAACCACGAAGTGCTCTTTGCCCTCGACAAAGCATTTTCAACGGTCTGTCCAAAGTCATCTAGTTTCGCTTGCATAATTCCGTTCGTTCTGCGACGGGTAAGGGGCGTAACTAGGAGACAGCACAACATGTCCGCAACGATTTCTCTCATAGATGTCAAAATATCTTGGCGTTTCCATTCCTGTTAAACAACTTGTGTTTGCATGTTAACTTACAACGCGAAAGCAAGCAGTTGTCATACATCCTCTCTTCTTTCGGGAAAAGCTATAGTTGTGGCCATATGTAATGTCATATAGAAGGTCACTACATGAGCGCCAAACGCGAGCAGCAGTTGGCGTATAGCGGATCGACGAACTTCACAACTTAACGGGTAGGGTAAACAGTTACGAAAATATGAAATTGCTGTGTTGTATATATCCAGCATAGCGACAACCAAGTCGGCGAAATAATTACTGCTTATAATCATTCCTTTTTCAGAGGGAAAACTTAGTGAGTCCCAAAAAATTTTGACTGAAAAAAGTGTAAAAGGATCGAAATAGTAAGACTCATTTAGAAGTAAACGAGTAATGCACAGAGTAAACACCTATTAATGACGATGCTGATTAATAATAAGGCACATCATTAGAAATTGGGAAATTGGCCGTAGATCGAACTGAACTTGCGGATTGTTTTTCTTTATCTACTGTTAAACGAGTAGTGGCAGTGGAAGTACACAGCAGATGAGAGCTCGTTGCTGTTCCCTTATCAACGCGGCAACCTTTGAAAGTTGTATACGAAGCACATTTCGTGCAGGTGCGACCCGTTATGATGTGGCTCGTCGGAAAGATCGCGTTATGGAACAGTTTCAGGTTGCGAGCGTGCAAACGACCTTACGCTGCTGCGGACTGGAGTCGTCAGAGGACTGGCTTAATCATTTCTCTGGCAATTTCACTATTGTCGAAGTAAGCGATTGCTACTTCTACGTTTCGATCTCTTTGAAAGGAGCTCTTTTCTCGTTTTCAAAGCTTCTGATTACCTTTTCTGTGCTATCACACATATAGAGAGGATATTACTGTTGCCTACTTATCAAAAAACTATTCGTCTATTTATTTTTACTGACGATGTAGTTGTTTATTATTCTAATTGAGTAGCAATGTAAATCACGCCTCAATATTGTTCGCCGAGCATCGTGAAATTTGCAGCCATCACGATATAAAGTTTGGTGGATGAATACCTCCCGTCCTTCTCGTTTTCCGCTGTCGTGTTGTAGCTGGGATGCACTTTGTGCAACCAAAATATCAGGTTGGTGAGGAACGACTTTTAATTCATTTGCAAACCCATCCGCTCAACTGTGTCAAAATTTCCACAGATGCATGAGAGAAAACATCGAAGATCCCGTCGGCTGATGATTCACTATTTATTTCGGGGCCGTCGCATTAAAACCGCAGTTAGAGAAAGCCATGAATTGGATATAGTAGTCAGAAAATCCTTTAAGCGGAATAAAAACGCTGAAAAATGAAAGTGTGGATGGGGAAAACGGTCTAAAAACGGAAAATCGTTTAAGTAACCGACGTTCGCCTTCCACCTAATGAAAACAACATATCTATGTACACCCACAAAAGTAATATCGGGTTGGACCCCCTTTACAGACTGTTGTAGAATAGGCTGGGTCCTTTATTCACTGTGAATAGGAAGGGCAAGAAATTGTTCCGTTGTCACCATTGCAATGTTTTACACTCCTCTGGCAGCTATGTATGTAATCTGAAGATGATTCGTTTCCAAAGAAGTTTGCGAGGCTTACAAAAGCTTTGTCCGAGAAGTTATCGGTGTACTCACTGATTAACATCGGTATGAACATAACAGTTCCAAACTGGAATGTTGAGGTGACGTCTAGGAAATTACAGCATCGTTTCTAATCGGATACTATTTCAGTTTGGCACAGTGTTAGCGCTGTTCCACCTCGACAAGAAATCACTGGCTGCAGGACGATGGTGGTGCGGCAGTTAACTACAAGACTGAAGGTATCACTTTACGACTCAAACAAATATCGTGAATCGAGTGCTGTGTGAATGAAGAATTGTACACTGCATGCGAGCTGCAACTTGCAACCAACTCTAAGAGTAATTTTGTGTGCAATATGAATAAAAACAAGCAAAAACCTAACATCTGAACTCCATGTCTATATATTAGTGTGGTTTTGGCAACTGGAAAATAAAACGTGAACCCCACTCAAAAGTTACGTTATTGTAGTTTAATCGAAATCTGTCGAGGCGGAAATGTCTAACGACCAGTATCAATCTTCTTTGCTTAGCTCAGCATCATTATTGCATTTCCAGCATTCTCTCCCTCTCGCTTCCTCCAGACATTGTTTACGTGTCACTCCTTGAATCTAAGCGGCACTGCAGCAGACTTCAAAAGTCTTCGTACCATAAATCCTTCAATTTCTCAAAAATGTTCTGGATACTCCCTCCTTCCACCTCCAAAATTTCAGAAGTGGCTACACCGTTGTTGGCGCACCAGTACAATAGCATTACAATGGTGGGAACAAGAATAATCATGGTAATAACGGCACGAATTCTTTCCCTCGACTCCTTCCTCAGACGACCCTTCCTCCCGGAAGCTGAAATCTAACGCTCAATAATAACTCAATTCAGAGACCTCTTCCCGGGTACGTCGCTTGAAACGGCGCATTGGCGATATTCACTCAATTTTTCACTATCATTGACTTCATTAACGCCTTGTATTGTACTTGATCTATTGGGGGGGGGGGGGGAGGGTGGGGGGAGGAGGGGGGAGGGGAAGTATTGTTGGAGCATTTAGGGAATATTTTATGAGTAACTACTTACTCTTCGTTTGTGACCGCAAGATCTGGTTTCTGAAGGCTGTGCACACTCAATCCGTCAGCCTTAGTTGAACATGCGAGTGCTCGAAGTTGGGTGGGGGAATACGAATTGCACCAAATGTTCACCACGTGTACTTGAAGATGATGATAGTAACCGGTGAATAAAAAGAAGTTTCAATTCGTCGGTTCCTTAACGACATGGAAGAAAGAGAAACGCATTAGCAGGAATAACACACTGCATACACGCACATCAACTGCAGTCAGCGGCGAAGGGTTCAGTAAGTCCACGACGAAGCGCCTCAAGTCATTCACAAACGTCTCTTATTAAACTGGCAGCTTGCAGTTAATGAGCGCATTGTTGGTGGGAATATCTCTCTACCACGTGATTCTTGCCATGCTCAATTATTTCCTAATTGAGAGGAAACGTCGCGTCGCCCGATGCCTTTACGTAAGGTCATGGCAAAGTCAACTCCAGGTGCGCGTTGATTTTTGAGAATTTAATTGCGTTTCTTCGATGTTTTTCTTTTTTCTATGCCATATTGGGGGAATCTTAACAACCCGCAAACAGGCATATGTTCTGACTATATTTTGCTGCGCCTTCAATAAGTTGTTCTCTAATAGTTAACGGCTCTTTTAAAAACGACAAAAGGTACCCTAGTACGTAAACAAATTGTTTTTTGTGAAGCACACTTACTGCCTAAACGATACCCTCGTTGCAGGTGACGTTGCAGCAACAGAAACGAAAAACCATGCTGGCTGCACTGAGCATTAAAGACGTTGCCGAGTGATCAGCGGTGATCACACACTGTTCTAAATATTCAAATCGTGATTGCAAGAGTTGAATATTTGCGATAAAATTAGCTGTGGATGCGCACCCAAGGTTCATCAAATGTCGGTGTAATAAACTTGCATGAATTGTTGTTACATGGCTTTGTTTTCTCTCAAGTAAAGGTTCGGATGCTCAGACTTCAGGCCAACAGTGATCGTCAAATATTGTCACATTGCGTCAGCACATCTATTTACTTGTCGGTTCGGGAAATGGCATTCATCATTGATCGCGCACAAAACTGCAAGTGATTATAGCGAATGTGGAGAAATGTAGTGAATACAGACAAAATACCCCTGCATGTGGTGCTCGATAGGCCGAATATTCCAACCTACTTCGAGATAGGGGTATCGAATTAGTGAAATAAAATCCTCGGAGTGACTGCTATAAACTGATTCAGTAGCTGTTTTTCGTGTTTGACTGTGACATTTCCATGCACACACTTTCTTTTAAACGCATCCAGTCCCCATAGTTCTATCTTCTAAACAAAATTGTCGATCCATTTAAAAAGGTCATTTGATTTTCTGAAGATCTTCTCTCCGACCTCGTTCTCTAATCACTGACGATCGCAACCCGAGAGCTGTGAATCGGCGAGCCGACTACAGACGCGGTCGCGCCTTTCAAAATTCGACCACTGAGTTTAGAGAGCATCAGTCACACCAGTAAGTTCACGAAAGGAATAGATGAACTTTGCACGACTCAACAGAGAACTTAAAAACCCTCGCGTTTGTTACATTTTTAGCATGTAAAGGCGTCAGTGGTTGACTGACCGTTCCCGTGCACGATCTTCTAAGCAAAGCGATCTAGTTTCTGGAGCGCCCTATAGAAACGCGTGTGCATGCAAATATTATCAAAGGCCGGTTGTGTGATACACTTCCCACAACCTCTATTGCATTTAGTCGCGATAGGTTCCCCACAGTGCAAAGAACAGTAGCGTAACTGTACATACGATCTAAAAACACTTTCAGCTGAACACGTCCACCTGATTCAGCTTTTACTGTAGAAATTAATGTCCATCAAAATTTTGCTATAATTTTTTTCTATATCTGCAAAATAGCTGATCGCATCTCAAGTTAGTGCAAAATTTTATTGCAATTATTGCAAAATTATTGCACGGGGTCAGAATTATTGCAAAACATGCAAAATTTTGCTAACGCATCAAAGACACACAAAATACTGATGGGGTTTCAGTTAGCAAAATGGATGCAAAAGCTGAAAATGAAGCTTTAAAGCTTGGAAATTGAAAATCAAAGAAGTGCTGGAAATGATACGTATAAAAATAAGGAGTGTAGTGGATTCGGATTGAACAGGCAATATTAACAGATTAAAATTGATCATATTTGGGTCCTCATTTGTTGACGTGAGGAATTTAATTAGAGGGGATCGTCGTCGCAGACGAATGAACAACGCTGTTTCTGCGCAAGTGGAATTGAAGGCAGTAGTATAGAAACATGTAATATTGAGTTCTCGAGAGAAGGGAAGAAAATAGAGCGTAAGAGGTAATGGAATAAAGCAGGAAAAGAGATAAAAGCCTGTCTTGAAGTTATGACTGACAGTCGTCAATTTAACGTATTACTTAGTTATTTGCTGAAATAGCAAAAAATTGCGAAGTGTAATGCACGAATTTAATACACATATTTGAGTAACTGAGTATTTGTTTTTGAAAATGAGACGAGGTGAATGCTTTTATGAGTTTAGCAGAATCTGAATTACACTTGAAATATGTATAAATACGCTAAAGACTGTGTCAAACAAATTTACCCACAGCAGTGTTTTTGTGGAAGTTAAGTATTGTTAGCGCCCATAAAGTAATCGATACTGTAGAAATGATGCAAAAAGCTTGAATTTGCCGTCAAATTGAACAGCTTAATAAAACATAAAGCATAAAAGTAAATCGGTAAATGAGGGTTGTGTTAAGGAAATTAATAAAAGAGGGTTGCAATGCGGCTAGCCGACGACTGAGCAGAAACATGAAAGAAGTGCAGAAGCGGTGAACAGAAGCGCAAATAATGACAAATCACCTTTGTATTACAGCTATAGGTCACCTCAGTAGAGATCACTTTAAGTGTACCGAACATTCCACACTGATTATTGTACACCAGATATCTTATGAACTGTTTCTGAAGTGCAGTTTAACGCAGCGATATCTGTGTGAAGCATCAATTAAAAGCCGAGAGTGGATTTGTATTTTGCGTGCTCGCGGTATGTTTGTGAAATGTTGCATGTGTTGCAATAATTCCGACCTCGTGAAACTTTAGGTGCGATCAGACACCTCGCAGATATAGAAAAAAATCGTAGTAAAATATTGACGTACATTGATTTTCCTTGTATCGTTTGGAATCCTTATGAAAATTGTGGTACCCCAATTCCCAGAATGACGTATGGGGCTAAGCCGAACAGACATATTCATAAGGGTATAGCTTGTAACGGAACGAAGGAGCTGTTGTTATGCGGATTATTCTGTCCATGAAGTCCAAACAAAATTTTGTCCACTTCAAAATCTTGTTCAGTTCAGCTGCATTTATTAACTATCCTTTAAAAATGGCGACTGTATATATTTTTGTAATTGTCGTCCACATGGTGGCTGTTCTGTTTGAAGTTATTAGTATTTATTCGACGCGAAGTTGTACATTGTTAGGTTATGTTTACGGCTTGTTGTCTCTATAATACGTACAGCTGTTCTGAAATTGTTTAGTATTTTGTTGTTTACTCTTCAAGTTTTCGTTGAAAATAAGATATAATTGCTTATCTTCAAAGTATCTCTCACTTGAACATGGTTGGAAGTTCGCAGGTAACGTCATCTAATGAAAAGTTGAGTGTCGATGCTCGTGCAATATTTCCATCGAGGTTCAGCGTACCTAGACGATTGAAATGCAGTTGGAGATTTCTTTGGGATGTCGTTATAAGTGTTCTGCAAGCTTCTTTTCCCTTCTTACTTCATCTCCTTTCTAATTTATAGGATAAACACTTGCGTTAAGTTTTTTGCCTTGCATTTATTTGTTTGCAATAAATTACAAAAAGAACGCATCTTCTTATGTTGTCTGAATCGTCGCTGTCGAAAGATGTCAGTCGACCTTATCTTTTACCGTGGTTCTTATTTTGGTGTTGTTCGCTTTGATCAACTCTTTCGATGGAATAGTGAAAGCCTTTTTTAGTATCCTTAGAAGTTTCGACGTTTCTGGAAGTAATGAATGATGCGGAACGAGGAATTTAGGTGGCAGAGCAGTTCGAGTTGTGACTGTGTAAATGCTGCTGATTCTCAGAAGGAAGCAATTGTCCATGGACTAGATGAGATTTTCCTGCATCTACGTATCTGTAAGCGTTTCGGGGGAGGGGGGGGGGGGAATCCTACAAATGTGTGAGGCAGTTGCCTCTCAATGAAGTCAGGGTAGATGGCATTTGGTCCAGCTGTATCCAGCGACGCTTTGATTAAGATGGGAAGTGACGTTGAGTGGGTTTGGAACGCTATCAGTCGACAACAGTTCTGTACGCTTAACAACAAGAGGTGTAAATTCTGCTTACTATTGTGAAAACTTCTCATTTTCTTGTATAGGTGTAGATAATCGCCGGTTGGTTAATTTCGGTGAATCTTGAAGTGGAGCGCATTCTTAGGCGTGTCACTGCAGGTCAAATCCCACGCCAGCAACTCTTAAAGGAATCCCTTCCTGACTTAATATATGACATCACTGATAGCACTCGCAATCCGTATATCAAAACATTTCATATGTGGATAAAAGTAATAGTTACCGGTTGCAACAGATTGAATAAATTTGTAATGAAGACCGAAAATAATGAGAAAGTGTTGTTTATGCAGGCAGACGATCAGGCGAAAAAGGACCTTGGGTTCATCTACGAGAGACATCCTGGTGCAACGAACGAACTGCAGTCTGCTAGGCGGCGATAACAACTGAAGATGATACAACAGAAGCGAAGAGGGCCTTTATGGACGTTTGCAATTCGGACAGCCATTTTGCGAATCGTCAGGAGTTTGAGGGAGGTTTTTTCTGGCTTCGATAGTACGCAGCAGAAAGGTGCTCAGAAGGATTGAAGTCTGATGAGGAGTTTGCGGAGGTTGAGAACACAAACTTCTGTTAAACTAGTTTAAATTCGGAGAAAAACTTTCGTCAAGTTGGTTTATATCAGAGTATGTTCTCTCGTACCCAGCACTTTCCGGGGAAGTCCGCTGGACATAGGCTGCAAACGCCGGATACAATTAGCTGGTGGAAATGTTTGCTTAATACAACGATCACTCCGCTTTTTCTGCGATCAGACGTGCTCGCCGTGCATGTGCAAATGCGAGGCAGTGGGAATCCTTCCATCCTTCGCATATACTTCCTGATCACAGGACTGTTGAGCGAAGGGTCACTTTGCGTCGTATGTGACGATGCAACAGTTGAAGCGCATTTCTGTGGCAATGCAAGTTTGGTCATTACAACTTATCCAGCCAACGGATTTGAAAAGTAATGGGTAGATGAACTGCGCAGTCTTATGTAATGCGTAGTTAACAGAATGGGAACAATGCACATCAGGTATATAACAGACAGTGAGAGGCAGTTAGCAGAAGAATGCAAAGGACACATCACAGAAAGAAATTAGAGGCGAGGAACATTAAGTTGCGGTTCAATTTGCGTTGCCAGCTTCTCAACCAAACGTAGCCAGCTTCTCAACCTTTTGGTTGAGAAGCTGGCTACGTTTCCTCACGGAGTGAATCTCAGTCGCTTTTGTCAGGAAATACAGCCAGCTTGAATTGGTTTGCAAATGGTTCGCAAATGCCACGATGACTGAATTGGCAATTGAGTTCTTTCTGGCGCATAGTCTGCATGGCCGCAATTTAGTGAGAGCGCATCTGTTTCTCTGCTTACGCGTCGCTTTTGTCATAAACTTTTCCTAGGGTGGGCCTCCCAGGTTTAGAGGGCAGTTTCGTGTTCGGGGACTCTCAAAATGATGTTCAATTTTTTTATTATTATAGATTGTTGTTCGGTTGAGGGTCATGCTAGCTCCTCTTTTTGATTCTTGTGATCGCAACGGGTTCACTTGCTGTGACCTTTTGCATTTATTGGACTGCGTCGACCGAACAATTTGATTTATCACTGATTTAACACTTAGGTTCGGATCTCCTTGTTTATGTTCATATCTATAGCGCTGCTTGTTGATTGCTTTTAGAAAATTTGCTTATATCTTTTCTGCTTCAGATAGTCGGCTTAAACTGCTGGACTAAGGCCAATGAAGGTTTGTCTTTGCGCGTTATTGCATCGATTAGTTTCCTGACCCCGCTAGTTGTTTGAGGTGAATCGTGGTTATGTCAGTATGAGTTTGCTGTATACTGCACTATACATTATTCCCTAATTCAGCATGAACACGCATGGTTGGTGGATGAATATTCAAGGACTCGGTATAAAGAGCAAGGAATTGCAGTCGTGGGGATAAGGCTTTCCACAAGGAGGGGATGTTTTTGAGGGCAAGTTTGCTGAACTGGCGTTCGCAGATGAGCGCGACGTTATCCCTAAAAATGTTCCGAGCAGCCTAATGAGGTATGTGTAAGTTCATGCATCTTTTCGAGTTTTTGAGGGACTAGTGAACGAGAACAACTTCGGGTGCGACTGAGTCTAACTCGAAACCAAAAGGGAGTTTCCATTGCTGATCATAGTGAGACAGCTTCATTATAATTTCCGTCTGATCGTAAAGCATCATGAAATATTTTAAGCAGTAAAATGGTTTGTATGTCAAGCAGTGCTTGAGAAATGGGTTTGAGTGCTTGGAGTGAAACATCAGTGAAGCATCGTGGACTTGTTCCCTTCTCTTAACAATTGGATTCGTATGTTCGGTTCTGTTCGGCGTCACTTTTCATTTGTCCTTTTCAGAAATTTCCTCGCTAGCTGCTGTAAGATATAACGGTGAGGAAAAACAACCGCAATCAGGGCAAATTCAGCCTGCATTGGAGATACCTGCATTTGCAGCATGCGTTGAGCTGAGGTTCACACCTGGTACTCCTAACTCTGACTGCGTTGGCCACGTCAAAGCTGGTAACAGTGCTTCATTGTGGGTGTCTAATGAATTGGTGGCGAAGCGTTTTTCTTGAATGAACTGCCTATTTCTCACACTGAAGTACTAAGAGAGAAGCGGATTACTCTCGTCACCGAAGTTCGCAACCTTACTCTGAACGAAGAAGTTTGCATTGTATGCAGTGTTACAGCTTTGGTTTATTGTTGGATTTACGACGTTTTGATTTGCGGTTTTCCGCGCATTTCCCGGGGGTGTGAGATGTGATATTATAAAGGTGAAATCGATTCAGATCTTCAAGTATCTATGATGGATGAACTAAGCTGACTTGTAGGTGCATATGCGACGACTTGAATATTGCTTTACTAAGCCCATTTTTATGAGGAAATATTTTGCGCACATCCGCTCATTCGACACTGTTTTCGCGCACTTCTCAGTAGACACTTTTCAGGGAGCGAAGTCGTAACGGATGGTAGGTGGAAACAACGCGCAGCGTTCGATGTCTGCTGTATCGCCACAGAGGATATTGTCGGAGAAGGAAATTGACAGAGAAATGGTCTATTATTGCTCGATTATGAGTTGCGGTGCGTATCGGGATGCGTGGCAAGTTGTATGGGACGGGGTCTTTTCTGAACCTTTTATTGTGCTGTTTAAGTGAGGGATTGATAGTGACAATAAGTTTTCCATATGGGTGGAGAAAATGTCCTCCGCCGTGTTTCTGTATTGCAATTGGTGTTCATTGTTGTTCTGTACTCGTTCAAGCCCCGTCGTGCGCCCACACCTCTCCTGGGATACGAGGGGCATGGAGAAGGACCCAGCGGGATTGTCAACTGACTAAATCTTTTTACCATGTGTTATCTCCTGCTGTCCTGCTGCGTGCATGGAAAGCACATGCTCCCACAATTGTCAGATTCCCTCGTGCGTATGCGAGTGCTGAGTCTTGCTGCTTCGTCCATCGTTTCGTTTATCGTCATCTCCTTTCGGCCTCAACGGCTGCAGTCATTGGCATTTGCTGCCTTCCCCTTTTTGCGGTGTTTCATCGTTTCACATAGTGCATGCGAAAGTTTCGGCTGCTCGATTACGGTAATGGTAGTGGTGGTGGTGGTTTTGGGGGGAGGGGGGGGGGGGGGGGTGCGCCGAATTTCTTGACCTACCCAGATATGTTTGGTGCGCTGTCGTACAGCTTCAAATGCTTCAATAGTTTACCATTCAAACTTTCAATACTGCTTAAAAACTGCCAAGTGCTATATAAAAGAAATCGTTCCCGAACCAAAGTTGACACGATTCGATTCGCTTTAGTTCTTGGAATTTCGATTTCTACAGTTTTGGGGGTTTTCATTTTTGGCCGGTTTTTGATACTTGCAAACTGCCTTCGGGCTTATGCCAAATCCTTAACGATATGTGGTCCGACATTCGAGGACGAATATGGGCAGGGGAAAGAAGCCCTAAAAGTCGCGATTTTTTTTCTCGTAAGGGAAAAAGATAAGTGTAGGGAGGATTTGAAAAAAAATCTTTTACCTCCCATGTCGGTGATTTAGTATGAAAGGGTAGAGCTCGTCGAGCTGATTGAAAATATGTCATATATCATGCGTTCTTTGTGTTTCTGCAAATTTGTACTTTATATACGAAATGAATAGATCTTAGCACCTATAACTTTAGTAGAATTGAGCCGGGGAGAACGGGTTGCACTTTGTTTGAGTGAGTATGCAGCGTAGATTCCAACGACATACGAAGCGCACACTTATCTTCAACGAGAATTCAGGAAATTGCATTCGGTTGCGAGAGAGCACGAAGAGTACAATTGTGAGAGAGACAGGAAATCCTTTGAGTGTTTCACCTGCACTGAGAGCATAGCATTTTCGCGGTTGAAATATTTTTTTTCGGGGTATTCGCCTAAAAACTAACTACGCAGATCTTAGCTTCTATGTTCGGGGGTGGGGGCACATTTCAGTATCTATATTGAACCCTCCTATCTTCAATACAAATACTTCAATAAAGGCACAGGGAAAATTTGAGGAAATATTTTTGTCCCCCATTTTCCCCATTTTGGTGTGAAACGACGGAGCTCGGCAAGGTGATCACTAATGTGTGCATACTGTTGAGTATTCACAAAATTTTTCGCCACACCCAGTTTAATTCCCTCGAAATTTTCATCGCGGATGATTGCCTCTGCACTTAGTGGGGATTTAATACTACCGACTACCTTGTGGATGAAGCTATGGATACGTGCACTATTTTAGCATTTCTGATGCCTTTGAGAGAACCGAGAATTGGTGCATGGGGGCCAAACGGTTGGTGGAGCTCTATCAATCATGCAAGGTGCGCAGAAATCTCGTCCTTGTCTGCCAAAGAGCACTCAAAAGGGAGTCTTGGGTGCTAATTTCCGTCCCTATGAGTGCGTCCTAAGTGACGGAGGAGTTTGCGTGACTTGCTGAGACAAGGCGATATTTAGTGAACGTCACAAAGGTCTAGTGAGAAATAAGCGTTCGACAAGAACACGTTTATTAAAATCAGTCTTTCAATCTTACCATCCTGGGATCCACTTAGGATTTGGAAAGCATAACCAAAAAGAGCGGTTTCGTGGGTGTTCGACTTTTTCGGAAATGCTGCGCAATCGTCTCCATAATTCGTCATTCCTTTAAAGGAAGTTCTTCACTGCCCAAAGAAACCTGCTCGCCTTCAAAAACTTTATCCTTTAATGCATACTTGTAGATGTTTATTGCAGTAATTGTCTCATTTCGTCAAATAATCGTCTTTTTTTCTGCGAACGATCATTACTCGTCCAGCATACTACAACCAGTATTAGCTCTTCGCAGCTCAATCGATATATACTCAAATGCTCCCTCAAAAAGCGTTTGAATCATTCCTGCTACGGGACACGGGACACCCAATCCCACGCGGGAAATTCGTCACCTAGCGCAACGGCCGAGTAATTGCCGGCAAGAACCGTTGTTTCCGAAAAGGATAAAGCATATAAATAAAGACCTCCTTGGAGGTATTCCTCAACCAATTTTTACGCGAACATGTACTCCACTCATCCTGTCTTTCTCTCTAATTAGCTTTAAACGAAGTCTTTTGCATTAAGAAGACACCAAATGTTAGACACCGCTCTAAAATAGCATAAAAGTATGTTCTCGTCAAGCGCCACATCGTCGAGTACCCTCTGCACGCACAGACATACCAAAGCATAAAGAAGTTTTGCTCATTTACACAAATCCGGAAGTGTTCGTCAATAAAACAAGTGGTACTCAGCACGAAGAAATTGACGACGCTACAGGACTTAGAGACAGATCGTTGCTTTGATATATATACACAAAACTATCGCAGCCTTCCCTCATTCACAATTTAGCAACAGCACACAAAGCGGACGAGGAGCGAGAACTTCTATAGATGCAAGAACTGCATTTCTTCTATCTATGACGTCACGATAGTGCGAGGATGGCAACAGTAAAACAGTTCAACTGCACGTGATGAGATATAAAGTAAGCGAAGAAAGGATGCAAACTGCACAAGAACGAAAGCTTAGCAACCTGGCAGCAGAATTATTAATAAAACACACAGCACACCTGTATTCATGTACGTAAGTCATCATCGTCAATAAATAAGCAACAGCTACACAAGACTTCAGCGTTAAGTAAGTGGTAAAACACCAGTTCAACAAAAGAAGTTCGCAATTCAACATCCCACAGAGTCTTAGCAGTGATTTCGAACAGCATCAAAACCAATCACATGGAAATCAGAAATCACCATATACATGAATGAAACAAACAACAATTCTGCTGAGAGAAGGGAGACAATAGCGACACAGTCGAAAACGATGAACAGAAGATATGCAAGATTTCTGTATAGGCCGACCGTCGACGGAAAACAATGCACTTCCACAAAAATGGTCATTTTCCTCCCTCCCCCGCTTCGTCCAGCCAACCGCATGCATCATCTGTCCTTAAAAATACATCACCAATAAAAAATACCCATCCGGTCTTTCTGGCAACACTTCACCGACAATGCACCTTTCCAGTTCCTTCCTTCGCTTCACGAGCTGCCAGTCCATACAACCCCCGTCAAGATCCATGCTGTTTGATACTGAAAGAAAATTCTCCCAGCCGCATATGCGGCGACAGCAAATTTGTGGCCAACTAACTGACTTCACCATCGTTATGTGCATAAGAGAAAAATAATCCTTTAAGAGACAACAGGCTTAGTGGTGAGTATATATAACCCGACTTCCCAAGGTCAACTGCAGCGTTGGTAAGTTGCTACTAACACGGCACTTATGAAAATGCACAATAGGTGAATCAGTCACGGCCACAGCCTATTTCGATTGCTCATCAGACACCTGTGCGTGTTTCGACGCCGTCTCTCATCAAACAAATGGTCAACTAAATCACTGCGACAACAGAAACGAACATAATAACGAGGAAGCAACAATTTCGAGCGCAGATGTAGACGAATGAGCACAGCATACCTGAGAGTGGCGATCTATCTCTACATGTAAAGGATGAATGGCACGACTAGTGTGAAGGCCCTCCAGTTGCCTGGTGGCCGTGAACACGAAATCGATAAAGGCATGTATAATGGCTGCCATAGTTTGACGTGATGCGCAATTCGACCACACGCAATGGAATCGAAGAAAGCGTCACCTGGAATTTTATTTATATTAGCCGATGTAACGCAGATAAATGGTATTTTCCAGAAACAAATATTCAGATGAGAGTGAACAAAAAAGGAACTAAATGAAAAGTCAGAGCTTCTTACTTCGTAGATAAATTCATGCAATCGATAGATGCGTTTGTAAATCTCTTATATTGGTTAAGCACGAAATAGGTAATAACAATAACATTGCAAGGCAAAAGAGATTCACCTGCGTTTTAAAGAACTGCAAAGCGGGACCCTCGTTCGAATAATGATATTCGCCCAACATTCTGCGCGTGCTTTGCTCATCGTCGTCATCATAACCCTTAAACAACTTACGCGGATAAGAACACTTACGAAAGTTCCTTCCATCTTTAACCCTGGACGTGACGCACATTTGCTTTCATAACCAAAACCTGCACTTCGCATTGCAATTATGTTGCACAGTCATCTCTTATTCATTCAATTCGCCAATTGTGGTTATCACTGTTAATCAACTCTATCTCGCATAGTGCTTATTTCTGACATGACTTGCTTTTTAAGTACAACAGGATGTTTACAAGAAAACAAACTGTTTCGCGACTAACCCAAATTTGAAAATCTTTCGGGGCGCTTTTCAGAGATTTGTCGATGCTTAGAGATGCGGGCAGATGTTCATATGAGACAGCAGTTATGTTTGCATGTTCAGCAAGCTTGACGGTGAGAATACCCGAGCCGCCCTCGAAAGGCCAACAATCACCAGTACTTGGACCTAGTCGTCGCTGCAAGTTCAATTACCCATTGCATAGGCATAAGGGCATTCGAAAACGATATCCTTGATAGCAACAGTTAAATTCATAGCACCAGCAAAAAGTTGAGAGAATAGTGATGTAACAAATATTAACGTTTAAAAGCTATCACCAGGCGTAAAAAACATCACTTTGATGAAACCAAAATTGGAATAAGGACATAGCTGGTGAAACCAAAAGGTTCACTGGTGACCTCACCTAACTGACCCTATCCAAACTTGTTCGATCCCCGTATCTGAGTTTAGTGCACTGGAAAAAGCCTTAATTCCCCAGTTTATCTTTCTAACCTCTAACGGCCCACCGCTATATTCCACGTTTACAGATTACAGTTAAAAAACGGTGAATTCGAATCTCTCCATTGACTGCATCCACATGAACACTATGAAGTTCGACCATCTTCCACGGGTCTAAAGTTCAACCACCTTCCACCGGTCGAATGATGAAGGATGCCGCCTCTAGTCTTCATATTCGGACGCAGGAACAACGAGGATTTGAGAAAGACTCCGAATGACCACTTCCGTCATTTGGCAGTACGACTCCTTAATAATTACGTGTGCTATATTCTAGTCTACTGTTGTCACAGAGGGGCATTAAAGTCCATGGCATTCATGACGTCCAAACGCCCACTCGTTCCCTGCGTTTATCCGCCTCATCGCAAACAGCAGTGCCTATCGTGAATGCTAGTCGTTAAGAGCGACGAACGGTCAAACATGCTTTCTACATATCTGAACTATGCTGGAAGCAGTGGACACGCTACGATAGAAAGCCGCCTAATGAAGCAGGGGGAAGCAACTCAAATGTATTAAGTAGTTCCCACCTGAATAACCACCTCAGGGCCACGATGAGAACTTCTCATGAACGGTATAACGGTTCTCCACGAAGAAATGCCCGAGTACGTCCGCGAGCATCTATCTACGAGCACAACTGCACCTGTAAAGGGTTTAGAGTTCAGGCCACAACGAAAATCAAAACTTCCAAGCAAACGTAACGCTTTACTCAGTATGCAGCAAGCCTCCGTTTCCATTACTCATTCACAAAATCCCCGTCATACCTCGGAGTTGAACTAATGAGACACAACTACAACCTCGGATCGAAACAACAGAAGCGTTTCCTAGAGTAAGCTAACTCGTTCATGATGTGGTCTGACGTACGAGCAGTGAATATTTTTCGAAACGAGAAGTTCTAGGCAACAAAAAAAGAAGGGCAGAGAATGAAAGAGAAAGGAAACCCAGAAATATGAAGGATCTGATGGCCGGAACCCTTTACAAATCACGTCAAGATCAAAGCCACTCATAATTCATTTCACCCGTTCCACACCTCACCCACTCATCCTTCAGTCTCTTCCTGAATTCCTGCATTATCTTGCTCCATAAATGAGATAACTGAGATGAGTCTCCATGATTTTAATACCGACGAGCCATAAGAACGTCTTTTCTGCCATAATGAAACTTTTATCAAAGCAATAAGTTCAACATGCCGCTCCTGTAATAACGGCGGGTCTCAAAATTTGTCATAGCAAAATTAGAAACGTAAACAGAATTTTTGTTTCTGCGAGCCTCCAGTTATTAATATAAGAAAATGAACCTTCACGAAGACTAAACTCGAAAAAACTGAACAGAAAACTTTTCCTTGTAGTTGAAAGAAAATGAATAGAAAGTCCTGTTTCTATAGTTAGAAAAACAGGCGGAAATCATGTCCTTATAGCTTCGCAGCAGAAACAGCTCCCTTCAGACACGAACGCCAATACTGGGTGAAGTTTAGGGTAATTGTTCGATGCTTAAATGCCAACTTTTTACACTTTATTTTATAAGAGTTAGTTCAGGATTGAATGCTGTGGATTATCACCGCTCGATGAACTCAAAACACAGCAAATACAAAAGCTGTCCAATCATGCACTCATTTCCAAGAGATCACGTCACTTGAAAGAAAGAAATAACACCTGCGGACTCGAGAGCGAAGTCAAATTCATTCGTCTTATCGGCATCATAAGTATCGATGGCTAGTCGTATCCACTCTTTAACATCTTCTGCGCTTATTCCGTTCGTCGTGTTCAACTTTCCATTGCCGTCAGTTCGATCAGATATAGTCGACTTGAGGTTGCTGATTTCATTCCGAGTTTTTGCCAAGAAACCTTCGACTACACCAACCCTCTTAAACCGAACGCATCGCTTTGAAATATTTGACACATACAACAGTACTCTATACTCTATGAAGTTTAATTAATTTCATCTCTTAATGATTCAAGCACAAAAAATATGCAACGAACAATCGATGAATGAGAACACGGGAAGTTCGAATATCGTCTTCATGTCAACACTCCCTAATAAAGTACTGTTCTTCACAAATATCAAACCCCATTTCTTGGTTCACTGAACACATCGTCAAATAAATTTCCTTGGGCCAGCAGCACCCTCAAAATCTTTGTAATGGCAACGACCAGTGATGGGTAGGAGACTTGGCAAAAGCCACTTTACTCATTGCAAGCACTGGAATGAAACCGCTTTCTGTTGTTGCTCCGTAGGAGATTCTTAAACCCTAAACACTTCCCAGACAGGTTCAAGCTTTAAACCTGAGTTACGATCCTGAAAATTCTCCCACCGATACGCTGCGACTGCAATACAAGTCCACATTACCACGCATTAAACTGCAACGACGAGAATTCAAGTCCAAAAAAGATCAGATTAGTCGTGTCCAGCCGTCCTTGCAGACCCCCCATCGTTGTTTAGGTTCAGATAAATAGCGAAGTGCAGTGACGCGTAGTTTTGAATGAAGCGGATATCTTCCTGACAGCAGACAGTGAATTGTGTTGAAGAGAATCTACACGCAAACAAAAGAGGGCGGCTTTGAACAGCGGTAACAATAAACTGGAAGAGGAGGGAAAACTAAGAAGAAAAAACAAACAAAATCGATTCAAATGCACCAGGGAGTTTCCGCTATCATACAACGAATGATGACAGCATAAGCCGAAGTGTAATTAGACTGCACAGTAAAATCACAAAGCAAAAGGAAGTATTGCTAGGCCAAAGCACAACTTGAAAGCATCGAGACAGAAACTGACGAACAAACCTTCACCAAGCTTTCATAGTTGGCTGACATGTTGCCTCCACTGATACCGGCGAAAGTCTTGCTCAGCTCGAAATCTAGATCACTGATGCGACGATCCAAGTCAGCAGACACGCGATTTATGGCATTAGTGTTCTACAATCACAAATTCATCGCCATTGCTGCTGATGAACACCAAAAGCACGGATTCCATATTCAATCCTAAGCATTTAAATGATGCGGAATCCATCGGTACTGCACCATAAGAAGCGCGTGCGAGGGCTACGTCCACTTAACAGCCTTAATTCCAGCCCGTGAAACCTCGCGAGAGTTAGGATGGTCAGCCAGTACACGTCCGCACTGTGGAAACCTTCAGCCTTTGAACAATTCAAACCATGCGTGGATGTGGGGACGACTCGGCAGAGCGAGAAAAACCTCATAAATAAAAGCGAAAATCCTCGAGAAATTTATTATAGCAGCAGGAAGACGCATCCACAAGCGACTTGTTTGACCTATTCAGTATGTGCATGTGATATGCATAAATGAAGTTATTCGATTGTACAGTGAACGCATGTACAGATGAAGGCAAAAAAGGAAGTTATTCGATTTTGAGGTTGGAATTCGCTCCGAGTTAAAATAAAATCCGTCCACTCCAACTATATGAAACAAATTGTCTCGCAGATTTTCTATACTTATGAAACCGCAGCACACATTAAAAACTGATTCAAGCACTCGATCCGTCAAAGCTCATTTCAAAAGTCCAGCAGATTTCTTAGTCGTCATTACAACGCTGTAAATTTTCGGTATTTTGCACTTAGTAAAACGAGCTCTCTGTACTGTTTGATCCATACGCCGGTTACTAGCACATAATGCGATTGCACTTATCAGCCAAACAAAGGAACGAGTATCTCATGAATTACGAAACTAGAAACCTCGAAGCAAAGATGCTGCAACTTCTTTATGCGATCCTCTAGCCTATGCACGACTCTGTCGAGTGATACTCTATCCAGTGATTTTCGCATACCCGACAGTGTATCCTCCACTTCACCTTCTACATTTGGGGGAAATACTTCTTCAGGTGAGTGTGCTGCAACCAGACAGACATCACGTATGAGTCGAGTGGTGACCAACTCGCCTGAACACCGGCAATGAATATTATGCTCGAGCTTCGTCCTAACACCTCCTACAGCGGCATCGCAACGCGCTTTCAACTGACACAATAACGTGCAATAACGAGGATAAAATGAGAATTCAACATTCAGTTGTTCAGTTAGGTATTCACAGTTGATTCGAAGCTTCATCAATAACGTAATGAATTTTTTATAGGAACATTTAATCACTTAGAAAGTGGATCTCCGTTACTTGGAAGATGGAACTGAATGAGGATGAATAAGTGATAAACAGCTAAGGCCGAAATGAGATATTCAGCCTCCATTCTCAATTCTTCTATACTGCTTTCAAGCCTGGAGGCTAAGTAGCAAATAAAAAATGGCCAAATGAAAGCTACTTATTGCAGAAGCATCTTAACCAACAATTCAATTTATCGTTCAGAAGCTCAAATACATTGCGTATCGTTAATCTCCAGTGCACAAATCCACGGGCAAAACATGATCTAAGAAAATAAAGTTTTCCCTGCGGCTTAGAGTGAAATTCTCTTTTATTCCTTTCATCAGTAGGGGGGTATCGTGATGTGGGAAGTCTCTCTTTTGTTACCAACGCCTCCCCCTCCCCCTTGACCCTCTCCCCACCTCACTATGGCTTTCCCTTCTGTCTAGAAGTCAAACTTTAGTAGATAATAGCTGATTTCAACACAAGTGCTCTCTGCCTTATCGAATTGCTGGGGATGAATACATGAAAAAATATCAGCCAGATAAAACCTTGCCAAGCCATAAGCAGAAGCATGAGAAGAGAAAGTATGAGGCCAACCCGGACTGTCCAGTTGTTATAAACACGCAGCATTGATCTGCAAAATCGGAATGATTAAATAAAAGTTTAAAAACTGATCAGTGCTAGAAGCAATTCGAAGTTCCACAAACCTTCGGATTTATATCATAGGTTTGGAGCCGATACTCTCTTCAGCATTTACAAATCCCTGTCAAGTACTATATTTTGGAGTGTCAGACTGACATATCCTACGTCAGCCTACTTCACATTATTATTACGACGGTCGTCAGTTCGAAAACATTTCGCATTATATTCGTCTCAAAAGCAAGTATCCGAAAGTAAAACAATGAACGATTTGAAGATGAAGGAAATGAACAATGTCGCTAACAAGTTGGATTCCCCCTCTAATCCAGCGAGTGCCAACGGTTTCTGAAAACCCTTGAAGCAAGCCTCTTCAGCTTCTCCAAAAGTGAGTTTATCAGTTGTAGGGGCGGTGCCAGCGTCCACCTAAAAAATCCACTTTTACGATCCACTTCATAGCACTGCATATGCCAATCTCTTCGCAATGAATAAATCTAGGCAGCTGTTAAGTTAGCAAACTTTTATGTCTGCATTTGATGCCGTAATGAGGAACGCTAAAAATATGATGTCACATGCACTGTGGCCACTTATTCCCCCTACCGTTCGAGAAAAAACTTCAACTCCTAACTCTTATTCAGCTATAAAATTTGTGAGCCAGTCTCACCCTCAAGTTAGCGGCTGGTCACCCCTTCATTCTATCGGGTTGCCAAGTCGTTTTTCGCACTTGTTCAGCACGTCACAGGACTCACATGATAGGAAACGATGATTTTTTGCGAGAAAATGCCGACAGCAATCCGATACGGCCCTCCACCCACAGCAGTTTTTTCACGGACGTGAAGTGAAAGATTCGATTCCGCACGCGAAGAGTTTCCCCTATTTCCGCATGTGATGATAATCACTGTGTAAAAGGTATCTTATGGTTATTGGATGTTTTAGTAAGCAACAAGTTTGTGCTAGCTATCCATGCGCTCAGCACGGCATCAGGGTAGTGGAAGGTGGGAGCAAAAATGTAAAGGGCTGCGGTTGTCTCGCTGGAGAAAACAAACGGCGGGGGGGGGGGGGGGGCGGAATATCCTTCGCCCGTTTTTAAAAAGGTGGGAGAGGAGGGGAGGGGGAGGAGAACTTCGGCGTATTTTAAGTGACCCGCATGCTGAAGAACATTCCATCGCCGCTGCTGGGTGTAATCGGATTGCTGCTCAAGCTTCTCGGAGAATCCTCTACGTGATGCTACATCCAGTAAATGCAAAACGCATTGCGAAAACGAACCGGTAGATTTCTTGAAAAAGCACCGAGGAGATTCATACAACGTTTATTTATAGGGAAAGACTTCTGCTGCAGGTAGGAATACGGGCAAAGCAACTTGCTTAATTGCGTGGCAGCAACGTTTTTCTGAGAGCTGTTACAAATTATAAAATCAGCATAGAGCTATTAATCACGCTTTTAGCTGAAAAGCACCATCTACCAGTCAACGGCGCGCATCCAGCTAGTCCGAAAACATTAAATGAATCCCAAGCTCTGTGGTCGCCGCTTAGGTAACCCGTCACATCTACTCGTGAAGGGATCGATGTAAGCCCGGTAAATCTTCCGCACACATGTAAATCATACTAGTAATGTCCTTCGGAACGTACCGTTCTCTTGCGCACCTCGGTCACCTTCACCGTGCCATCGACATGACGTAGGCGGCGAGTTATTTGTTCGGTGATTTGATGACCGAAAGGACGCACCACATCTCGCGAATCCATTTCTATGTATCCCTCTCCAAAAAATGCATACACAATTAAATGAGAAAATGCAGCAGTGAGGATGGCACAATACGCATTCTTTTTATTTCAGCAAGCCAAAACACCTCTCACACCAAAAGGTCAATGGAATAATGTGTATCAACCAGTATCCTAGGCGGCCAACCGGTTAACCGCGTCAAGCGATAAATTCATTTCTTCCCGCCCAGAATTACACTCGTACAAATTTTGAGCGAACATTGGGCATTAAAGACTCGCAAAGAAGATGACCAATACAAATTTGGGATTGGGAAGCTTCCCATCAGTGAGCCTATAACCATCAAATTCCGTTGTTCCTCAACCAAAAAATATTCTCAATTGCAGGTGAAACCCCCGGAAATGTGTCCGCGAAGAATTCGTCGATTCAGTTGATCCCTTTTTTGGCTCGGATAAGCCAGAAAATTCAGCTGCATCAATATCAGGAGAAATGGCCAGTGATGAATACCGAAGCATCTACTCGAAATTTCATTGGAGCCGAAAGCGGACTCAGTGATTAATCCTCCAGGTAAACTTCCTTTTGAAATACAATTGCACTGTCACTACATTCATTCGGCAGCAAAGACTTCAGATGAGGCATGATGCGCCCCATAATGTAACTGTTCCTAAACACATGAAATATGACACCTTCAACCGCCCACCACTCATATACCATACAGCTTTACCGATCACGAGTTGCAACAGCCGAGGAGATAGGCATAAAAACGGACACATGCATGAACATGAACATATAACATCGGCATCGAGCACTCTATATAAAAATGCATAAAGTATACTAGAAGCAGATATTCTTCATATACCACGCATCTAGCCAACTCGCACCATGTCTTACAGGTAAAACAATGAAATGCAAGGTGTGGGTAACATTAGCCACAAGCGCACGCGCACAGGAGAGACGGAGAGAGACCGCGCGCGTCCACGGAGAGCGGCGCGGTAGTGGTCACTCGTCAACAAAAATGTCGCAGTAAATATGAAAATATACCGTAAGAAAACAAAATTCGAAAGATGAGTTTCAACACATTTTAAAGAGCATTGAATGCTCTATCAGAATCTCTAATAAGCTGAGACAAAAACAAGAACTTTTCTATAAGATCAATTTCTTCTATGACGCGCAGTTGCCATAAATTTCACTGTCGCGTTATGCATTATCTTATGCGTTATTTTGGTGCATTCGTGACACTGGGTTCTTATTGGTGAACTGAAGTCATGAAATGACCCTCGGCAGTTTAACGAAATAACCCAATCGTTCTTAAGTTGCATTAAACTCCCTGTGACTCTTCATGAATGGATTTTTCGTGCGATTGTTATATGCATCTGTTATGAATTCTTCACTTCGACAGCTCCAGGTTTCCATCACTTCATTTTTTTCCCGCACAGGAATACCGATAACAAGCATTGTAAGTTCGTTTGATGGTAAAAAGTCAATCGACGCTTTCAGCGTCTAGTTCATTGCACTGACATAGTTTGATTGCATGCAGCGCTTGCTCTCCGACATAGACAAGTCAGGATTGTGAAGGAAAAAGCAGCTCGAAGGCGACATGCTCCCAATTAGAATTGCGAGTTACATGGCAGGCGACCACAGGTGGTTACAAAGCAGGAAACCTTCAATGTAAGCAGTCATTTGAAGTGCGCAACTCTAGCCAAAGAAAGCCAACTTTAAGATGTGGAGGAGATCGTAATGGAGATGGGGCTCTCAAGAGCACTCGTTTCGAGCCACTAATCTAGAATGGCTGAATAAGTTTAGAATAAGTACTTGGCTCACGTGCAAGTTACCTGTCCACCGACTCGTGTTCATTCCAAGTCGATCAAAAAACCACGAGAATGAGCGACGGTGCAGTCAAAGGTGATGGCAATTGTTTTTACACCCAGGATCATGGTAAGCAGTTTCTCGCACCCGAATCGTTCCAAGGGAGAGCCTGTCGAAAAAAGTTTGCGCATTCGACAATGCAACCTATGATTAAGTCGACTCAAGCGGATCGGAAGCTTGTTAACGGCATAAGCCGCGTGCAGTGCTCAACCTTGAGAAAGTTAATGGGCACGCATTTTTGCACAGTGCAGTTAGGATGTTAAGGGCTGCTCCAAGCATGCTTATTTCGCACAAAGCCTCCTAACAATGGAATGTGGCGTTACATCAGAAGCGAGCAATTCATTCCGGCTTTTCAGAGCACTCGCGTGTTGCTCAAGGGAACGGGACATCATCACCCACATATCCGATCGATTCTCATTACCTTCACATATCGCACAAGACTGAGCTTTGGATAATTATCGCTTTGAATGTTACAAAACAATTCACTGCTTCAGAGGAATCCCTAAACAGTGCTTTAAAATGAGAGTCAGATCATAAATGAGTGTGAGTAGATTTCAGAGATGTTCATATCCACGGCCACGTATAACAGTGTGGGCGAAGTGCTGTAATGGAAACTGGACATAGCGCTGAACACTGTGGATACTCTGCGTTGGGGAGCCGACATTGACTCAATGGCTGCAGCGCTATGCTTCGACTTAGGCATCTATATGTGCACTGCGACGGACGGAGTCTGGCAAGGCTACTTTACTTTGAATACCTTAAACAGCCGTATTTCGTCGATTTCATCGTTCCTCCCATCGATGCAGTTAGCAACTCTTCCATCTATAGCGATCCTGAGCCCTCCGCATCCAAGTAAATACGTACAGGCGACTCAGCGGGCCTTCCCCCTTTGTTGCGGCCTGCCCCGTGATCGTTTTACGCCTCTTGGTTACCACTAGAAGATTTACTTAGTCCATCTATAGTCATTTAATCTGACTACGTGACCAGCCCACCCTAGTTTTCGTTTGTACATTTCTTCAACGATATCCTTCAATGCGGATCCAGAACGCAACTCTTCGTTTGTGGTGTGTTGCAGTTAATTATACTTTCCATTCGCCTTTCCATTGTTCACTGGGTCGCTGCTAGTTTGTTTTCTTCAGCGAGTGTGGTATTCCACGTTTCGCTCTTCATAGAAGAAGAGGGATGGCCGTCGAAGTGAAAAGTTCTCGCTTTACGGACATTTTTATCATTGGGTCGCAATAGATATCGTTGAGCTTGGTGAATATTAGCCAATGCGCTCTTTTTCATCTGCTTAATTCCTGACCCAAATCGCCGCTCATTTGCAAGTCTATCCTAAGTGTACAAACGGCTCCACAAGTTCGATATTTTCACTATCGAGCTTCATGGGAAACTAACGGCAGAATGCTTTTTTCATCCACTTCGTTTTGCATTTGCAAATGCTGAGCCCAATTTTCTTGGCATTCTTGTTGAGCTCGTTCAGTGAATACTGCAAGTTTTTTGGGTCATCGGCAATGAGTACCACTTCGTCCGCAAAGAGAAGCATTTGGAGTTATTTGCTGAATACATTGAAACCATCTGCAGTCTCCACCTTCCTCAAGAGTCCTTCGAGAGTTGATAAGGATGTCGGGGAACTAATGTCCCCTTGTTTTGCGCCTGTTCCGGCTGACAAGGATACTTCGAAGAAATAGCTACATCTGGCTCGATAGGCCATATTCCTTGCATCCTTTTCCTCGCCATCTCGTCAAACATAAACAGCACATCTCTGATTTCTTCCACAACAAGCTATCAATTGAAGTAGCATCAAACTCGCGATGTTTCAAGACAGAGAGAGGATCACTTGTTAAGCGCTTGTAATTGAAGCAACACAAAACTTCCGCTACTTATATAACGTCTTTTCGCCATGATCCCTATCATATCTGAGACTTCAGATGTTTGCTTCACATCTCTAGAAGAGACCCACGATCCTGTTGAGAAACGACATCTGTTGCCACTTCGAGTCAGTGATGGGGTTTCGGTGATTCGTCGAGCGATTGCCTTCTTAAATCGCTCGCGTATGTCAGCAGTGTCAACATACGTCAATCTCTGTAACGCATGTACTTCGAGTCTGCAAATTATGTCAATTGCGCGTCATATAAGAAATTGAACTTATAGAAATGTTCTTGTTTTTGTCTCAGATTATTAATGATTCTAATAGAGTTTTTAATGCTCTTTAAGATGTGCCTAGTCATTCTTTCCAAATCTTGTTCCTTTATGCACTTATAGGCCCTGATATATCGATGACCCTGCAATTTTTGTCAATTGCGCGTCATATAAGAAACTGATCTTATAGAAAAGTTCTTGTTTTTGTCTCAGCTTATTAATGGTTCTGATAGAACATTCAATGCTCTTTAAAATGTGTTGAAACTCATCTTTCGAATTTTGTTTTCTTACGGTATATTTTCATATTTACTGCGACATTTTATTGCCGAGTGACCACTACCGCGCCCATTTCCGAGGACGCGCGCGGTCTCTCTCCGTCTCTCTCGTGCGCGTGCGCTTGTGGCTAAGTACGTCGACCCCGACCCCGCAACTTCAAGAGACTTCTCGGATGTTCGGCAGACAGCCAAGAACAGGGGGACCTAGTAGAATTGCTAGCAAATATTGCAGCTCAATTGGCAGCTAACAGTATGGTTGCGTTTGTTTTCCACACGTAAGACATAGGTGTGCCGGCAAAGAGGCGGGAACGCAGGAAGGAGGTCGTCTATGAGCGGACAGTTCGGAGGTAGCGAAGTCGTCCGGTGAAAACAAGTGCTGGGAATGAGAAGTCAGCTCGTAAGATGTCACTGAATCTACAAACGCAGTTTCAGATCTGCCAGGTGCAGCGAACGCTGCAATGCACGAGAACGCGGTGCGATCGTTGGCTTTTCTAAACTGCACACCTTCGTAAAAAGGAAGAAACAAAATGTGCTGCAATATCCATATTTTCGTTTGCCTCACCCCAACCGATCCCATAAGTTATCGGCAAAAACTATGCGAAATAAGGCGTCATAATTTAACCAACCCGGTCGCTTGCATCCGCACTCCACATGAAATTCGATACTTTGTTGCCCTAGCGGTGTCTACTGGAGTGAGTGAGAACGCCGGCTAATTCAGGCGTTTGATGCAAAAAAAATCCCGTGGACTGTTTTCATCATATCTTCATTGCTGTCAATACTAATCCGTTGGAAAGAATGCAGAATCATGACAACCAGCGAAATTCCAGGTCATTTTTTTCGGGATGTGCCCATCTCCTCTACAGTCAACGATTATTGGGTCACAAAAACATGTTCAACGAAATTTCAAAGAGAACACGTCAGTTAACAGCGCACTGTTAGGTAAACCTAACCATTTACGTCGAGTTTTACAACAATCATATACTTGACTCTCAGAGAAACTTAAGTTCACCTATGTCATACTTCACAACGGGAGAGTCAAATTTGTGAGTTTATCCACCTGATATTCTCTTCGGCGTTAGTCGAACGGTCACTAAGTGGCTGCATTTAACACCGGAATGAAGAATCGGATAGCCCAGTTCTCGTCTTACCGAATAAGTAAAGAATCGATGAAAGTGGAGGTATTTCACTGTTGGCCGACGCCTCCCTCTTATGCTACTCCTCTCATGACTCTTCACAGAATTGGACTAGAGTCAAGCTTAAAAGTGTCTTCTTTCTCCACTGTCTTCGGCAAAGCTTTTCCTTGGGCTGTTGCTTTGCTAGAAGGTAGATAGGGGCAGTAGGGATCTCGTCAATCCATTCATACGGATCACTTCATATCAATAGCAACCACTACCTCGCTGTAGCGGCCCCGGTGAAGTGCGCCATCGGCAAGGATCATCGATTCTCGGGTGACCTCCGACAGGATTGCTAGATGTAGAGATGGCTTCATCGGCCGATGATCCGTCTAATCATCGTGGCATTGTTCCCATTTCCCAACTCTATCCAACGGAGCCGTGCCATCGCGGGCAAGCATCTAAAGGTAGTGCCATTCAACCGCATCAATGAGCAGAGCTGTCTGATGGCCTGCAATCTCTATGTTCGGGGAACACCTAATAAATGGCCCTCACTAGTTGACTCATCGAAGGTATCTTCCGTTGGACCATCCCTGGAACGACGGAGCGGTCGTGATGGCAGGAGAACCGGATTCCTCTGTGGTGGCTAATTTAGCACTTAAAGTTGGGGAAATTTAGATAATATGCTTCGAGGTCCAGGCTGTTTGTATTTTCTTGGCAATGATATTTCCGAAACACTGCGGATGAGGAAACTACAACCGCCAGACCCACCGACAAGCGACAAGCTATACTTGACCTTCAAGGTCATTAATCACAGTCTATGCTCGCTAGCAGCTGACAAATGAAGCGAACCAATATAACGTGTTGCGACGCTCACAATCTTTCCTTCTGAGCTTCCAGGACTCTTGATATTCCGTCCGATGATTACTCCTGAAACATAACCACGATACATGAGCAAATGAATTTTATCGTGATTATCGGATGGGTATTACAATGTCCACCCTCAACCGATTTTACTGACCTTTTTGAGCAGTCGAGTGATACTTAGAGCACACTAACGTTCATCTTCCATCAAAATTTTGATAGCTCAAAACTAGGGATTAACCTCTTCGAAGACACATTGGAAACGAAAGAAGATCCGTGGGTAGGGGTGCATAGTGACCACAGCAGCAATTTCCCCTCTAGGTCCTTCAGTGGATCGCCACATGGAGGCTCCACGCGTTGCACTCGGAAGGTGATCCAAGCAAATTGCGATCTCATATATTGATTCAATAAATATGTTATATATATATATATATATATATATATATATATATATATATATATATATATATATATATATATATATATATATATATATATATATATATATATATATATATATATATATATATATATATATATATATTGATTTGTGTGCATTGGCTGAGTAGTAATGAAAGACACCAAATGCATGTTAGACATACATGGTCCCATACATAGAATGCGAAATGCACCTCACATGTAGCGAAATGCACCCCGTCATATGATGTAAATGGTCTCTCACATCATCAGTTCGTGACGATTTGTTCTTCCTATAAGGTTGAGATGTGGGACAGATCATTGCAGAGTTGGTCTTGAATTGAAATTGAAACAGTTAATTCTGCAACCTGACGTAAAGTCACGAGAACAGTCCGATCAAACTTCGACGATGCGTCTCCTCTGAGGTGGTTGGAATATTATAAGCTGTGTGAATTGGATGAATAGCATGACGGCGTCATCCACGGAGGGCTTCAGGAGTGGCACCTGTTGACGTTAATCAAGGTGCCTGTTGGAAATGGCTTTCCGTCCTTTGAGGCGCATTGGCGGCGTTAGTCAGCTTTGCATTTTTGCGATTATTCATGATGAAAGCCTTTTGTGGAGCGTTTATGCGATCGGTTGAATTGATCGAATTAGCTGATATCTTAGGGAAATAGTTGGCCACGTGAGCAGATACAAATGCACTTATTATAGCAGTTTCTCTTGCACGCTTTTCTATTTGCTTTTTACACGAAATCATTGATTCCCTACTGAAAGACAACAACTGCTTGCCATCATTGCCATCAACGCGTCTTTGCATGTCTAGACTTTTCTCTTTTGTAGCAGTTAATCATGTTCAAATTTCTACGAACAATATCCTGCGCTTTCCATCGCCGCACTCGCGAGGTTTCGTGGTCGCCGAGCAGTCGGTTTGAATGGAACTAATTTCGAGGGCGGCGAAGATAGCGAATAAGAAGACGCGAGCAACTATTGAAAGCCACACAACGTTTGAAAAGGTTCACTATCATTTCTTTTGAGGACGAAGAAGGTTTTAATGTAATGAGAGTTGCTCTAATCGAAATTCTAAACTTCTGCCCAGGAATTCAGGTGAATGAGTGTAAGCGAAGTGCGCGCCAGTTGCAAAATATATTATTGTGTTTTCATCTGCTTTGAAGTGTGTTGACGTTTTGGATGAGAATGAAATATTTCAAGCACTTCGTGTGCATATAAGTTTTCAGCGCAAGACTATCGTGATAATAAGAAGTGCGGAACGTGTGGATCGCGTTTTTCCAGAATGGCTGCGAGAGAACTTCACCGATGCAGGTTGAGCGCTTAACTGTTGTTTTTGCAGTTGATTTTATCTAAGTGGACTTTTAAGTGCTCTACTTTCATAGAGGGCATTAACCAAATATTGGGCGAACAACAGAACAGAGCCATAAAACGATGAATTAAAAAACTAGTGGTCCTTCAGTCGAGAATGTGACAACGTGATCAAGCGTCCCATTGAGAGGTGCAGTTGGCTGGAAATTGCGATCGGTTACGGGGCTGGAGTATCGCCGAGTTGTCGTATTGTCGAGTAGAGTAGGCAAAACGACTTAATGACGAACAGAAAAAAACTACCGAGCACAAGGAAGAATAACGAACTGACAAATTCATGGTGGAACACAGTAGCCAGCGGATTTACGACACACAAGCACAAGAATTGAGGATAATAAATATGCGTCTCCGCGCTAATCTAAAATGGGCGTCTCGCACGAAGTTGCAGTGAAGAAAACTCGGGCAGTCTCTCAAGAAAATGGCGACGATGAACGCTTCCTTGCAAATTTAAATGAGCATAATTTTCGTTATTGGCATCGTGCATTTAGCCTCAACTAGTTTTTGCGTCCGAATGTCGTAAAGATGAAATTCATGACGAACAATGGAAGGTAAGACCGTTGTTGCCGGTGGATGACGGAGTGAGAAAACAAAGATGCCAAGAGCCAACAACACTAGCGGCGGTGCAAGCAGCTTAAGTACATCGCAAGAAATTAGAACAATGGAAGGAACCTTCAATATTTCCTTTCACATAATATTCCCTGAATTCTATTTTGTCCGCTTCCGATGACACTGTAGTATTTTTGGATATTGCGTAGAAAACTTGTGCTAAAACTATCTTAAAATACCGTCACCGAATGTTCATCTATATGCAGATGACCGACTTCTTTCGAAATCTCGCTTATGAAGGTGTCACTGCATATAAAAGTGCATGGTTTCAGAGGAATATATTCCAAACGATTTAAATCTTCCATCGTTCGTTTTAAAGAGACCTAATGGAATCGACGGCTATAAGGATGATCCTCCGATCACTGAAATGGGCACGGTATTGATAAAGTACTGATGACTTTTCGATTATTTGCGGGGTCAATTGGGCCTTCCAGTCATTGCCTTCATAGCAAGTGACGTCTCAGAAACTCACTTCGATAATTCTCCTGGCATCTGTTCTGCACTTTTTAAATTTGCTGCTTGTTTGCATTAACGTTCGTTTAAGCGACTTTTTAGGGTTTTGTAAAAGAGAAGAACAAATGTATAAAGAGATTCTTCCTCTTGAGGTTTCTCCAACAGAAAAAATGAAGGCGTACCTCGAATTGTATGTTTTAAATAGAAAGCGAGTAAATCGCAACAGAATTTACAAAAAGTTTTTGAAACAGAATAGTAAGTAAGCTAGTACACGTGTAGTTAGATAAGTTATACATAAATGGGTGAATGTAAACACAGTAATGGAGAGTCCAGTACGCAATTCCAATTAATTTCAACTAAAGGAGCCGTTCCGGTGCTTCAAAGGCATTTTTCAACTATTTTATTGAAGTATCCGGTGTCAACGTCCTTTTTTTGTTCGCGGTAGTTCATTGTCGTTGTAATTTTTAAGCAGAATAAATATAGAAAAGGTGGAAATGGGTCCAGAAAAGGTGAGCTTCGCAATATGCCTCTAAAACGCGTTAAAGTGCACCTGAAGAGATACACAACGTGCTGCAGAGAGTAGAAAGAAATTTTTGAGTGAGCGTGCACTAGTAGTAATTTTATAGAGTGTCTCGAGATGACCCCCGGAAAGAACTACCTCTCATTTTGTCACCGATCTGTCCGCAATTACAACATGCATTTAATTATGAAACGACTACAGAAAGGATTCTGTGGCTGACAGTCCGACGTGATCCGTTACAGTATAACATGTGCTGCAATCAGAAATTGTGTCAATTATCCTCTAAACAATTAAAAACATTTCTGCAATAATTTCGCATTTACAGCGCATTTCACATTTGGTTGGTCGCTCGCTTCGAATGTTCCGTGTTTCTCCCTTTGACAAAGTACTTGTCTCGCCAGCACTCCGATGCATTCAGACAGCGTCCGCCATTGTGAGACGTTTCAAATCCGATGTATCACTCTGTGTTGAACCAGGACTCTTTGACTGGATGCGTTGGTACGATATTCTACCGAAGTTAGTTGAACGAGTCTTCAAAGCTTGTTGAGAACGTGTTCAATTTGTTCAGCAAGCTGCTGTTTAGGCGAGGAGTAGGTTTATGTGGAAATATCTTTGAAAAAATTCGGCACTCCACACGTGTTGTGATTCACTTTTGCATCTGGCTTACAGCAACGCTTGTGGCGTTTGCACAGCGTGACAAATTTGGCAAAGAACAGTTTCAAAAGTACGTTGCACGTTATGCCTGGTTAGTCAGGTCCCCGAGAATGGGGAGCTCCAGAATCTCGATACACTATCCTGTTGCTCTGCTGAGATCACCAACTCCTGCGAACTGTCGTCTTAACATGGCTTTATGATTACGGAATTGTCGCTCCGATTTCTCATCCACCAATCCGATAAATGCGAGCAGTTTTAGCTGTTTAATGGATAACTAGGCGTTTACAACGAAGCAATGTGAAAACACTGCCAACGACCGTCATAGTCATGTTAACTGTGGCTGAAAACTGCGGTAAAAAAGAGTTTATTATTGTCGACTAGTGAATAACTAATTTTTGCCTTTCGCTGTCTATCTAGTTTTCGAAATTTCTTCGCTGACTTCCCAAAAACTTTACTGACGAAGACTCGGCTCAAGAAAGAAGCTAATCACTCCGACGGAAATACAGTAATCGGGTTTGTTGCTTTCCTTTGCCGTAAAATTTTTCAGCGAAAGGAAACTGACGTGACCTGGGCCTTTGCTGACAGCAAGCACCGAACCAATTTCTCTTGTCTGGGCATGAGGCAAGACAGTCAACGAAGCTTCATTTGCAGATTCCTCAGTCCTGCTTATCTCAAAGATGCTGGCTATCCTATAGAGCTTTCCTATACTCCTCATACCGATGAAGGAACTCTGCATCGACTCGCCGGTAGAGAATCCATTAGATCGTTCTATCACCGTGTACAAAAAACTGTGGAGTTCATCACAAAGTAAGTTGAAATGTGCTTTTTCCTTCAAGTCGTTGAGACATCTCTCAGGATCACAGAAAGCCGAATGCTAAGATGGGATCACACGCATATTTGTTGAGAATCGTTGTGACACACGTAATGTAATGAAATGGCCAGTTATTAGATACACGTTGTGCAACGATCGCGCCGGCTCCATCCCTGTATTTATGCTTGATAGTTATTTACATATTGAACATACATTCAGTAGTTGTCAATGATTTGCATACTTAATTCACCGCTATGCCAACAGTTGGAAATGAACATCAACTTCTTTCGAAATGCATTTGCAGGGGTCATTGCAGTTGCTACTGAATGCTACTCCGTGCTTCCATGCAGGCATTTTTAGTCGTCCGTTTTGCATATACAACCGGTGAGTGGCAAACAATTTGCCTGGAAATTCGCGTAAAGCCTGTTTTCGCTGCTGTCGTCCTCGATGGGTTGCGACTACCTATAATAAGGAACGAAGCGTTAAGTTAGATTTGTTTAGGGGGACAAAACCCGAGCGCATATTGCTCATATGTCACGCCACTACGATGGACGCTGCTGTGAAGACATTCAGGAAAGGATGGGTAGAGAACCTATCGGAAGCTCATATGGCTCACATGGGCACCACATACCCCTACGCGAGCGTCATCACGCTGGTACTTAATAACAAGGTTGGCCTTTTAAAGAAGATGACTATGCGCTGCTTCAACAGCGTCCAGCAGTGACTGCGGGAAGGGAGAGCTAGGTAAGGATGGATAGATGGGCGTCTTGGAAGAGAGGCATAGGACCTATCAAAGCTGTTCTAACACGTAAGAAGAGCGAAGAATCCTTGGTCGTGGAGATATGCGACAAAGAATATTGCCTGACGCTTTTTGTGTTTTCAGAGAATAAACTCGAAAAACTTTTCGTGTGAAGTGAATGCTCCTTTTTTTTATTCAGTACAAAAAACGGTTGGAAAGTGGATGAGGAAGCATAGGGAGAGAATTGTCGTGAATAAAATTTTCTCAGCGAGGTTTATTCTACTTTCAGAAATGGTCATTTGTGCACGACGCGATTCCGCCACTCTCCTATGTTGGTGCCTCAACTCGCATCAATACAACGATTATTAATGGCACACTGAAATGCTAACTGAACAATAATGTGATTGCATGCCGTGTTCAGTTGTAATTGTTTTAGTTGCAGCGATGTACAATATTGTTATTGCATTGTACTGCACTGCATCGCACCAACATTCACTTGCAAATGCTCTCATTTGCTCTCTTCATTACCACAGCGAAGAGATCTTGAACTGTTTGCCTTTTCAAACTGTGTAACTTCGCTATGTTTTGTGTGCTCACCTTGCAAAAAACGAATAAGAACTTCTCTCAAGACGTCTCTGTTTATGTTGATCGCCATGAAAGTCAAAAACGAATGTTATCCGTCTCTGGTCAGACCGCCGTGCTTTATCAACGCGTGCAAATATGGCTCATTGTGAAGTTTTGCCCATCAAAGAGTTACAGCAAATTCATCTAAAATAATTTCAATGAAACAAGTCGGCCGTCATAAATGGATGCAGTTCGTTCGATTTGCTCGCAAATGCAGCTACATTTTGTCGAAAGTGATAGGTGCGGTGCCCTTCGGGTGAAATAATGATCTCAACCTGCTTCGCTGGATGCTAAAACCATTTTTTGTTCAGCATGTTCGAGGCAGCAGTGTAACTAGGCAGACAGTGGCGATACATCGAAACAGCCTCACCGTGATGCTTTGGAGGAAAATATGTATGTGGCAATAAAATAAACTTGGTAATAACCGTTGTACTATCATTCAAGAAGGCACTGCATATTCCAGCTGACTGTTTTAATCTAAAGAAATCTCAAATATCCTAATCTGACGACATCAAAATTCTCATATTGATAATTGGCGTGATTTCTGAAAGTAAAGCGATATTTTTGGCAAGCAACTAATCCCGGCCAATTTATTCGACATATGCTAACAGAGCGTTTAATGCGTATGTTATTCACAGTTGTCACTGAAGTTTGCATAAGCAGGTGTTGTCTTCCCTCACCTCTTCAACATTACCAACCGATGTTTGATTTTATAATTTCCCAGAAACGTTGGGCAGCGTCTGCGGTTTCGTTCAGTTTATGTGAGCAGTCGCGAGGGAGGAAGTTGGTTGGCGTCGTAATCTGATTCGGTTGTTTCCTCTTCTGTTATGACGTTGTTTTGGTTCATGAGCACTCGTCCACCTCTATGCTGGGCACATATTTTTGACGTCGGTTGCTTTCATACACAAGATTTTACACGTGCACATTACTTTACTTAGGCACTTCTGATTTACGACTCGTTGCTGGAATATTTTGGGAGAAAAGCTTAGGAACGGAAATATGCGTTAGGTGGTGACATTAGATCCTTGCGCATGGAAGTACGTATTAAATAATGGCGTTTAAACTCACGAAACACTTCATACTCAGGCGAACGGCAAAATAAATGGATTATGAGATGAAAATAGAGGTCTAATGAACCGTGATATACAACGCCACTCTTCGTCGCTTGCTATGCCAGAACTCATTTCAGAAGGACGCTGTTCTATATTCATATATTTCAACTTAGCTGTATACATCGAACCACTTTTCATTGAAGACGACTGTGTTAGAAGGATTTGAAAGGCATTCAACAGCGTTCAATGCAGAAACCAGGCAAGAGTGCTGTGGAGGAAAGTAATGCTGATGCGAACAATGGTAAGCTAAAGAATCCGTCAGCCATTACAATGGCGCTTAAACTCACGAAACACATCATATTCATGTGAACTGCAAAATAAATGGATTACGAAATGAAAGTAGACGTATCCGTGCACGGTATCCATGCACATCTTCCGTTCGCTGTCGTTCCTTGTGCTTGCGTTCAGTGGTGTTCTGCATTAGGTTATGAATAAGCCGGGAAAGAAATATGGAAAAAATATGCTACATCAGCGGTGGAAGCTTCTTCGAATGAGAAACGCATTTTCTAGGAACGGGAACCTCAGAGAGGGTACTCTGCCCTCACAGAACGCGTGTTCCCTTAGAGCCAGCCGAAGGTTAGGTGGCCATACTCCAGCGCCCGGTGGCTATCACTCTGCTGTTGAACGAAATATCAAACGAGCAGTTGCAATGTTGATCGAGGTTGACGGATGCAAGCAAATAAGGAACCTGCAACCAGCCCAAAAAGAGGGGGGAATAGCACCGAACATCTGTTAACGACATTGCAGTTGTCTGTGCGTCTAGCAATCTGATATGAATGTAATCCGTTCTGCTTGTTCAAGGAACTTAAAAATACAACGCTCGCGAGATTGTATTCGGACAGTGATTGCACGGTATCCGTGCACATCATCCGTTCTCTATCGTTCTTTCTGCTTGCGTTCATATGAGCCAAGCCAATCTAGTTTTCTACTAGCATTCCTTCTAAAGCCACCCAGCAGCTGAGAGGGGGCTATCGAGGTGGGGCTATGCGTGGGACGAAATACACCGACCGTTCTGCCGTCTGCGAGGACTTAATTTGGCCTTTTCTGAAGCCATCATAGCAGTTCCGAAAATATGGACGTTTTATTGCCACGGTAAACGAATAATTTGATTTTGTACCTTTACCTCACTGAAACGATATCGTTTTCATTGCGCTCATCGTCAGAATCTTATCTACATTCCTTGAAGGATAAACCCACTGACATGAAGGAATAATATCATTCCCCATCTCTTGGAAGTTTTTTCAGTGCAGTGAAAACTATGGAAGAAAAACTCGTCACACACTCTTTGAATAACACTTTTTCATTGTTTTTCGGCTCCTAGCACAGTGGCGACCAGTCCATTTCTTATGATTAGCTGGAGCAAGATAAGGAGCCCAAAGAGTATATCATGTGTTGCAAAGGGAGTTTTTATCCTGTCTAGTTTCCCTATACAGCAATGGAAGGTCGGTTCTGAATGTTGAGTAGAAATTCCACGTTTTTCTTGCCAATCGGCAATGCTTTAATTAAGAATAGGAGAATGATGCCAATTAAAGAAATCACAACGCGCTGTCTGTGTAATATTTTTGCGAAAACAAACAAAGACGATGAATCCCAAAACTTCCTGAACTACATGAGAAGAATTGCTGGATCTCATTAACCGATGAAGAAATGACGACTTATTTAGCGTTTATGGAGGAACGTATCAGAGTACGGATGGCGATATGAAGAGCACCTCACAACTTGTCGCATGAATTCAGAGTGGAGGAGGTTAAACTCGGCCCCAATTGTCAATGAAGTTAAAAAGACCGCCTTATGTGTCTTCATTAAGGAATATTTATTTACCCATTTGCAAGAAAAACTCCAGATTTTCCACTCATGCTTCTCACCTTTCAAACGTTTAAGTGTAATATTTTAGAAAAGAAGGTCGACCGCTCAGATGAAGGATCGAGTGAAGAATCTTCCGAGTCCTCGGGTGGGTATTGTCAGCGTGCAAGTAGAAGTGATTTCTTTCTTTGTGGAAATTTTATTTTGGGATAGCGAAGAAGTTAACAAAAAGTAATTGCTCTAACTATTACGCAGTAATGCAACCTTGTATCGCAAACTTATAATTTTAGGTCTGCTTCTGCATGTTCGTTCGCAACGAGTTAGTAGTTGTTCGAACGCTCTTTAAGCTTATCCTATTCTAAAGGAATTCCGCTTGCACGCCGTCTCCGTTATGGACCTTTCGTGTCCAATATTCTAAAAGCAAAATGACTGCAGAAGAAAAGCCGAAAGACGGTCACCAGCGGCAAAATGAGGACCTTCACGAGGAAGCAGCTAACAAGGACAACATGAAGTGCAAAGAAGTTCGACCAACGACTAGCTATACAACACAAACGATCGATGAACATTCATCGTACTATAGTCGCGAGGTCGCCGAGATGTACAACGTGGTGCGGGTCGTCCTTCAGACACTTTGCATTTTGTCAGGTTATCACCAGAACGAGAAATGGCCTTCCTTGGAATCTAGCTGTCGCTGTGGAGTGTTTCTTTTGAAACTTCGGAATCCTCCAGGGGAATTGCCAGCATGGAATAGAAGTGATTCTGGAAAAGTGGAGCCTCTGGAGTAGCAAAGCCTTGCAACCTTTTTTCATATTTGCCACCCACAACGTCGTTCCTCTACAGCATATTTCACCTAATTCTTCTCCGTTCCATTATGTAACCTATTTGTCTACTCTCCTTCAACTTTAAATCCGAAACAAGTCTTCGGCTGCATTTCCCTGCGACGTCCAGCTTAAAAATAACGAACATGAGCTGTTACAAACGTTTCCTAATGAATGGCAGTGACTTTAAATGGCGCCTCAGCGCGCTATTTGCTCTGCAGTTTGCTGCGATTAGCATGACAACGCTATACTAATATTCCCCAGCCCGCAACCTCGTTAAACGAACACAGTCAGGTCTGTCTGAATTCCTCTGACAAAGCGGAGCCTTTCAACAAATCATAGCTTAAAAGTTTTGCCACACAGAGTGTTTTTTTTTTTTTTTTTGTTGCAAATAAGGCCCATTATGCACAGAAGTTTTAGCTGCAGCGGATTTTTGTTTTGTTAGGGGAACTCACAGAATACGGTTGGCACAATCAGCCGGCCCATTTTCAACCACTGAGCTGTCAATGGCCAAAACACCGGCCAACGGAAATTCTTTCCATCGAAATCCGCTATCCCTCGGCTGAATCAAACGATGGCCGACAGATGGGTTGGCTGAAATGATATGCTGTCCTTAGCCCAACAGACAGGATCGATTTGGCTTGAATTCGATAAAATGCCTTTCAAGGAAAAAATACTGAAGTTACATAACCGGAGAAATAGTGACTTCTCGGTCCTCATGTGATTCTAATAGCTTGAATTTGACTCGTTTTGATGCCAACTTCGTTCTCCAATTACAAGAATGAGAATGGATGGACTGGATGACTTACGATTGCACTTTGGTAGTAACTTCGGTAGTAACTGGGCAACGCACTAAAAGCGGCAACGTGCATTACCAAACTGGACTGAGAAACTGCACTTTAAGGAAAAATATATTAATCAGATCAAGAAGCCATAACTTTTCAAGGAATCTGCAAAGCTCACCGCAGGGTGCATCCATGGCGGGGAGGGGACTGCTGAATTGGTGTGAAGAATTGAGTCAGTATATTTCATGGGAACACATTCGCAAACATAACGTCCTTTGCTCTGATGGGAAAGAAAATCACGGAACGCGCATATTATAATCAGTTGTGTGCGAATGAGTGAAAAGAACGGTTTGTTTAAAGTAAGTCGCTTAAACACCAATATAGACCGCAAAATAAGGATAATTCCTTTTTGCTGAATTTTGCACGCCGCTTTGCAGGAGGTTAGAACAGGAGAATCGGTGCTCGACTTATCGATTCCACGCGAGATTTGCAAGTAAGTATTAGTCTGTTTGCCAGCATTATACTCAAAACGTCGCTATTTTTTGATTGATGAAATAGGACTTCGGTGAAGGCGATTAAAGAAAATCGCGCTGAATCAGCTTTTTAGATTCTACTCTCATATTAGAAAAAAAGCAGTGAAAGTGCACTCCTAAAATATTGGTTACCTACTATACACATATATCTAATACTTGATATCAGTTTCACATAGTGCAAGAAGAACAAGTTCTACCAAATAAAAAGCGGAGGGCCTCATTTACGACAAGTGGAGAAGTAAAGGCCGCAATAAATGCTCGAAGATGAAAACGAAATTCGAGAAAGTAGCAAACAGCAGCCTGAAATCATTAAAAATAACAGCAGCAGCAGCATATCCAGCTCGGAAACTAAAAGAATCATTAAATACACAGGGTGGAACGATCACGACCTCGTCGGCTCATTATGGTTCGGCATGCAGAAAGAATGGAGCGGGTAATCATTCCTGATTTTGTAATTCAGTCGACATTTGAAACTAACGCCGACGTTTTGTTCAGCTAAATGGCATGCGATGAAGAGTATTCACATAGAGTATTGTTGCGATGGAGAATAATGGACAGTTATTTGGACATCGTCACTCTGAGCCAACCAATGAATACATGAAAGGATCTCCATTCTCTGCTATTTGACGGATCGCTCTTGACCATTTAGCCTAGTTTCATGACGATTATATTCGGTAGCGATAGCAGAAAGAGCAGACATCAGCTCAAGCAAATCGAAAAAAATTACAGCCGCCTATACAGTGTTAACCGCTGCAAAGTTTTGAAAGGTGCAATTGTCGGAATGGAAAATCGAGAGCAACTTCCCTGTTACATGAGCCACACTTTGCCTCATTTCAGCATCTTAAAAGTATTCGCTAGGACCTCGATGTGCTCAGAAAGAAGCGAAGCAACTGCTAAACTCCGTTGTCTACAAGTTCATTTTTGGCAGGTATTCCCCGCCTGGTTGCGCTTGGCCACAACGGGTGATCGTTACACCCCTTACAATCTTGGCCAACCGAGGTCGGTTCCCATACGCAGTGGAGGTATGGATGCATTCCATGATGATCCTTCGATTACGAGATTCGGCGGCATAACGGCGGAACTGATCGGTCGAGAAATTGCTGCAATGAAGTTCCCGATTACTGGTGTCTATTCTTCACCTGCACTACGGTAACATTTATTGTTTGCCATCACTCTTATGGCGTTGAATGAGTACATTTTATGTGCGCAATTCCCTTTTTTATTATTGTGAAGAACAGATTTCGTTTATTAATATAAGGCGATACGAATTCATCGAATGCAAAAGTGCAAAAAAAAAAATCATTTCATCGCATTACGAAGTTTTTTTCATACTGCTCTATAAATAACAGTAACAGCGAGAATTACAGCAATTCAAAATCTTCATCGTTGCCCATTCCGTCATTCCTTGTCCATCCTTCTCCCTCTTCCCTCCTCCCTCCACCTGAGATCGATTTCAAATCAGGCGGCGATTTAAAAGATGTTTCAGTTCGTGTTAGAATATTCCATCACTCACGCATTTCATTCTCTTATACTACGGCGAATTATTATTCTCTGATCGAATACCCTTCAAAACCCTTTCTTATGGGGATGAAACATGTGCGTGTTTGAAGGTTGACATAGAGAGAGGGTTAAGAAGGTCAAGAAAATGGTTTAAGAAAGAAAAAAGATTAAGAAAATGGGTTAAACAAGGTTAAGAAAAAATAACTAATCTTGACTGATAGTTGTACGTTAACGCGACGATGTTGACGCCATTATTTAGTTTGTCGCCTTCAGTGCTCAGCTAATTTCTTCCCTTTTAAATTAAACTCAGATCTTTTCAAACAGGCGTTTCCGCTGTGATTCTAGGGCCATTTTGCGACACTCCATAGCCATCCATATGCGTATACTTCTTTGCTCTCAACTCACAATCAATAGAAGCTTCAATTACCTATTTTCGTAAGAAGTTTTTGAGATAATTTATACTAGAGTTTCTTCTCATGGTAATTTTCGTCCTTTGTAGAGACATGGACCAGCTTCTTTAAGAACAGAGTGTGCCCGATGAATGGGTACAGATAGTTGTGACAAGATGCCCGTCAACAAATCAGCACAATTTAAACACTGCATTCAAGAAGGGAAATCCCACTGCAATATAGGAATACGAGCTTGTGAAGATTCCCGATTTCCCCAGCTTTTGCTTCCCTGCGATGTCCACAATCATATGCTTCATGGATCTCCAGTTGCTGCCTCGTGTGTCATGACGGAATAAACAGGAAGAAAACATGTTAGAAAGTTAGTTGAGAAGCGATCGGTATTCTTGGGATCAGAATGCATTCGAAAATAACGCACAAATGAGGCCACTCAACGTGAAACAACTTAGCAAAGTGAGTGAAAAGTGTCGAGCAAATGTTCCAACCTCGGAAAAAATTCCTTAAACTCAAGAGATATTATTCAAAATGTTTCGAGTTTCCAGAAGGTCCAGAGGCCGAAGTGAGAATCAGAATGTGCAGAAAATATCAGGATTCGGAGAACCTTTTGGGCAGTTGAAACCTATGCTCGAGTTCATTTCTACCTATCGTTTTCTCGATGAGCCCCAGCCACATGACCTCTGGTCACGAGTTTTTTTAAGAAAGGTGTCCGGTGAAGCGCACGTGCAGTCGATTGTCCCATGAAGAGAAATTTTGCAGCAATTGTTGCCAATGCGTAGTTGATTTGTTTCTTGGATGGATTAAGATGTTTATCGAATGGTTCTTCAAGGATTATAATAATAAACGTTTTTGCTTTCAACTAGGATTTGTCAGCTGATCACTCGCTTCTCTATTCTCTCCTACAAAGGTGATATTTTTATGTGTTTTTTAAGAATGTCGCCTTAAGTTACGCGTTTGCAGGTGTATCGAAACCGCTCATGAATTCCTCAAGGTGCTCGATTCATCTGTCGGTGAGACTAAAATTGAATATGGTCTATTCGAATGGCTCGGTTGGTACGAACAGGTAGTCGAGTCGATGTTTCGCCTCTTCAGTAACTAATTACTTTCTCAGTGACATTACGGGAATGATCGCTTTGCGGAACGAACCTATGCAACAGTTTCATGAATGAGAACTTTGAATTTCTGTGCGAAATATGCAGACTGTCAGCCAATGTAACGGAAAAATAGACGGATAAAAATAGCACTATGATCATCAATAAAAAGCGTATGCCAAATAATATTATGACGGCAAGGAAAATGACGGAACGAATATTTGTCGATAATCCTTCCGTAATTTTCAAAATCTTCCTGGTCTGGGAGACGAGCAACACGATTTTGCAATGCAGCTGTGTTAGTGAAGGACATGAAGAAATGAGAAAACAATAATTGAAGCATCCGTGGATCTTCCATTTTAGTGTAGTTATACGCATAAAAACAATAAAAAGTCATTCCAAATTTCTGTGGAAAAGGTTAAGTTTCACTGGTGAGGGGCTTGACAAAATAAACTGGGAAAGGAAAAGGTAGTTGCGAAAAGGACTCTCTTGTTCCTGCTGAATGCTATCCTGCAGATGCCGCAGTGGATGAGTGTCACCGAGCTGAGGCAAAATAATTTCTGCATTGACGCCAACTATAAACCAGTTTATGATTCGGCAGCTCTGCTGCAGAACCGAGAAGAGAACACACATGACTTCTACAAAAGAAGTGCCGAAGTTGTTTGCAAGTAAGTGATACTGCGTCTCCTATACTGAATCGTCGTCGGGCAATAAATTAAGGTATTTGTAACATTTGAGTGGCGATAGGCATGCACGACCTCTCACGATGTTTAGTGGGTGCTAGAATGTGCGAGGCGACGCAACTATGCGTACGTTAGCGCGCCTTGCGAATAGTGGGCACGATTCCGACACACGGGGAAGTGATCAAAATCGCTGAGCTGGCTTGTCGTGGTCAGAGAGGTGTTTAGCTGAATTGTTGCGAACATATGAGAAAAGAGATTACGCTGTAAAGGTTGAAAGTTCAAAAAAACGGAAATTAGCTCGCCGAGTCGTAAATCAAGTTGGTCTTTCTCATCGCGCCTCCAAGTGAAAAGAAGACCTGCGCGATTTTGAGTCGATTTCTCCCTCGTGACAGGACGATATGATAAATCTTTTTTCTCCCGCACATTACTTGAAGAGAAAGAAGCAGTCTTGGTAAAACTACTATCAGTAGGGGTTGGAATTTCCGACGTACCTCTGAAGTTGGTTTTCACTCTCTAGTTGCTGGTAATTTCAAATTGATTCCACAAGTGAACTAGTAGTTTCTTCGATGTTGTTATTCGAAGCGTGCTTGGCAATGAACTGCACTACAATCTTCAGTGCCTCAATTCCATCGTGAAAAAGATTCAGGATCTGTTTCATACAAAAGTAGGATGTGATTCACATGGCGTCACCTCTCACACAGCCATCTAAAAGTTAAGGAAGTGGAAGTAAGAAGTAGTTTGAGTAGTCTAAGTCGAGAGTGGATGAGAGAATATCAACTTCGAGTGATAATTCGAGGTAAGTGGAGAAAAGACGATATCAAATTTGGAAAAGGGCATTTTCTCTGACAAAATCCCTTCGACAGTTTATTGTGCAGGCGGTCAATACAAAAGGCTGAAGCGTATGCAAAAAGGTTCACCAAGTGCCATCAATATTTCAAAAACGAAGAAGCGCACCAGAGGAGACAGTACAATATGCGCCCCTATTTGACCAACCGGCCGCATAAGTTCCCAAAATATAGCGAAATATAAAGTAACGCCTTTGTAAAATAATAGGCTCGACCGGTCACTAAAAGTTACCTTATTGTTTCGTTGTGATTCGACCGGTGCGAGTTGCAGGTACACTTTTTCCCTTCTTTGACTTCGGCAACTTCTTTCGAGTTTGACAGATCAACGTGGCGACCGATAAGAGTGGTCTCGCTGCAGTGTGCGTTATACCCACCAAGTTTTGCAGACCAACCTTTGATGGTGATAAGACAGGACGGTTTGGAGAGAGGGAGATGAACTCATGCACTGACACTTGTGCACGGACAGACATCGCCATAACGCGCTTTGGAAACGATTTTGCAGAAGCATATAAAATGAACGGTCTAGAGTGCAATATTCGTTTTCTTGAAACCTCGGCTACGAAGGACCTGTATAACCGGGAATGTCCGGTTTCAGGATTTTGTCGCGGTCTTCTGGAGCGATACTGATTATAACACACGGCCCTACGATCGACGCTTCTGTTCGGCATTTGTTGAAACTCGGCAAAACTGTACCACGTTGGGAGGAATTAGATGCGATTGGAGTTAAATATCCATATTGCTCCACGGTCGTACTAGAACAGGTCACTAGCAGTATGAGTTTTTGAATGCATCGAGCACATCGATTCTGATATTCGGGCTGCATTGTGGGAGTAAAAACTATAGTAACTGCTCTCCCCCCCCCTTCCTTCCCCCCTCCCCTGCCCCACATCTCCAACGTTTTGGTTTCATCGAAATATACGTCGAAGCACATGTATTCAGTGTACTCATTATCATACCATACCTGCACAGCACTTGATAGATAAAAGTAGCCTTGATATGGAAACATCGTCTGAAGAACTTTCTCACTGAGCGGTCAAAGCGGCAGTCGTTCCCGTGTAAGCACATCTCACGTCGGAAAGGCAACCGTACTGAACACAGAAAAGTTTCTCCCTCAAGCGAAGAGTCTAAGAACGTACGTTCAGTAATTCGCTCTGTCGATGCAGCCAGAAATATACGTAGAATCAGCGACGCGAATGGGTGAGGTGTGAGGATTGGCAGAAAATATAATTACTGCAAATAAGGGGAGGAAGATAATAGTATAGACGTAGGGAGCACAATTACGGTCAACTATTTCGACGAAAAGTGAGCTCCCTTGAGCTCCTGACCAGGGCTGCTCCCTGGTCCAACTCAGCAGAGGAATAGCGGAGTTGGATTCGGGCAATTTCCGTTGCCCGCCCCAGCTCCGCCTTCAGTTTCTTCTAACGCACCTTAATTCCATTGAGGCGTCTCGTTTTTACGTTGCTATTTCCGCCTTATGCATCACTATTTCTGCTTGATGCACCTCGATTTCCGTCCCTCGCTGGCGCCGCTAAGCCTGCTAGCCTCTTTTTGCCGTGCGACGGCTCTGGCGAGCCGCTATGAAGCGACAGCAACACTGCAATGAGGCAAATGCTTTTAGAGTTTTGCATTCGTTTTGTCGCAATCTGGCAGAAATGTGGAATATGGCCGACGAAGTAGTGGAATGCTCTCCAAATATAACTTAATGCATCATAGATAAGTTCCACTTTCTACGGTGTTGTTTCCTGCAATGCCCTCTTTCGCACATCGCTCAGTCGGTTTTTTCTTAGCTGTTTCTTTTTCAGGACGCAACTGGTGCTCGGTGGAAGCTTGCAGCGCCCTTGAAATGCGTTACATTCCTGAACCAAACTACGCAACCCGACTACAGATTCTTGCAGCGCAAATGTCTTCCTTGAATTCCGTTGACAGTGAACGTTTGTGAATAAAGCATGCAGCATTTCCTTTTTCTCGGTGACGGGTCGACGTTCTATGTTATAAGTTTGTTGATAAGATGAACCGCGCATACGCATGTGCGAGTTTCACTCCACATCTCACTCCTTTACATTGAAATGAATGTGTGACATCCACCTGCATAGGTTTTTTCGTCAAAGCTGTCTTCTTTGATGGGTTTCGCGTTTTGTGCCCCTCGTTCTGGGTATACACTACTTCCTCAATTCTTTTTCCTGCATAAAGAAAAGCTAAGCATATCGCTCGCTGTTGCGATGGTACGCGAGTCTGGATTGATCAGCACTGAGTTCGCCGACAGTTTCTCCTTGATCGGTGGATCGCCAACTTCAGCTACTCGACAGCTTGGTTGACTTCATTTATGTCTGTTTACTGCAAACCTCAAGCCTAGGTGAAAAAACTTTACTGAACGATGAAAGTACAACAGAACCGCGACCATAACAACTCGTTTAATATCAAAGCACAACAATATACGATTCATTCAACATTACTTTCCTAAACAAGCACGATGCCACAAAACAATCAAAGGCTGATTTGCAGCATATAACACTGCCTTTGATATAATGGAGACCCTAGTTACGTTCTACACAGTCAATTAGGACAGTTCGGTAATCTACAGCTGCGGGCAGCTCCGGAGTGCATTCTGACACTATGCCTGTGCTTGACGCAGCCATGAGCTGCGCAAGAAAACCTTGATGTGAGGTGATTTAAACATAGGATTATTTATATAACGGCCGATAACCACTCTCATATCATGACTAGAGCGAACTTCGACGATCTTTTATAAATCCTCAATGTAGTTACCAGTCAGTTTTCACAGTAATTGGTGACCGATGGCGAAATCTTCGATGGTTCCTTAAATCTCCTCAACTGAGTTTTTATTCCGTTTGATCACCCTCTTCCCAAAGTAATGTGGTGTCCTCCGAGAAGCTCTCTCGCGATCACTTTGGCGATAGCATCATTAATGAAGACGAATATGGAAGCTCTATATGTAGCTTATGATGGATGAACGTAAAAAATGCCTGTGAACAAATCACGCTTGACGGGATCATCCGCTTGCAGCCTAAATCAACGTTTGCAAAACGTTCGTCTTTCTGTTGACCTGTTTCACTGAATGGCCTCATTTCCAGAACATATCAACCGCTTCTCGTGACGTCCCGCAAATTGCTAACAGTTTTGCTAGGAGCATGTTGCTTACTTTGAGAAGATTTCTTGACTGCATGGCTTATGGCGACCGAACCGTATAAAATGCTCTTTGGCTGATAGTCGCTGAAGAAATTTTACGCAGAGGTGGAACAAGATGAAAGGACGCTGAATGTTGGTGGATAGACTGCATTTGTTCTTAACTAGTTCCATTCGGCTTCGGTGTGAGAAATTCCACTCCATGCAAACCAATTTAGAATAACAGAGAAAAAGATGAGGAAATACTTGGGACAGAAATAGTAGAATTTGGATAATGAACACCACTGATATAACAACTTGCTCGATTTGTAAGTATGATATGAAGTGGGCCATTTTGTTGCCCTAGAAAGATGAAAGGACGACAACGGGAGCACAACAAAAAAATGGTGACATTTCAGGTGAAAATTATACCCTTCCTACTATATCCTCCATCAGTGCGAAACGTGGACGGCAGAGAGGTTTTTGGCCTCAAAAGCAACTTGAAGGCTATTTAAATGAATAGCGATGATGGGTCATATCAGCGGCTGCCAGAGTGAGAGAAGCAAAAAGGAAACCAGAACACCTCTAGCGCCTTCATATAAATAAAGCAACATTTTTGGCAGCGTTTTTGTGTTTCACAAAAATATATCACATGTGGACTATTCGACGAATAATCGATATGTGATGCGGATGCTCGCGTCGGAAAAGCGTCGCCAGCGAGAATATTTACAGGGAATATCACCAAAGGATGCAAATACTCTCGCGGTTATAATTGTGGAAAAATTGGCGCGAAAAGTATCGATTAAGGCCGAAATTCGTGTGAAATGCTTCATACGAAAACTTGGGGCATTTTCCCTATTCGGTGGTTCATGGCATGAACTCGTCTTCGTTCTCGTCGTTCGTCACGGAAGCAAAGAGAAGGCACATGGGCGATTCAGAAGTCGTGCGAACGATTATTTTTTTGATGTCACCATCCCATTCAGCCGGAAACTTAGTCACCATTTTTTGCATCTGGGATTTGCTTGGCTTCGCGAACTGCTCTGCTGTAGCGTCAAATGGTAGATTTACCGACACCTGCAACGATAACAGGGGGTGCAACTCGACTGCTGTTAGCTCAAGCTTAGGTACGAGTTACGCATCGGCTGCAGCAATACGGAACACGCCTCGTCCATGCCTTATCCCATCAGAAAGACAACCAATCGTTTGTGTCCGGTGACAGTATGATTTTAGACAGTCGCTCGTTTGAAACTCATCGGACTTTCGAATAAATTTAGAAGGCTCGAGGCCTCGTTACACCAACAGCTGGGACCGCAGGAGTTGGTCACAGCCAAGTGCCGCTAACTGAAGAATAACAAATGAGAGACGAAGATGCACGATATGCGCATTTGCAAGCTGGTCACACAAACCAAGAACTTTGGGAAATACTTGAAAACAAGTGGGAGAGCGTGCCAGAACCGCTTACACGATGCCGGCTTTTGCATCTTCTCACCGGGCCTAGCAGTTCAATATGCGCGCATGAGCTAATAAAATGTGTCAATGATCCCTATAATGTTGCCAATTTCAAAACTGCGGCTAAGTTGTTTCTATTGTTGCTGTTGTAATTGAATGTCTATTCGTTCCACTGTTGTGGAAATTTCCTCCGCCCATACTACTATTCGCGTTAACGAGTGATCTGTTGTGATCAAATGAGCTCTCGTGTTCTCGATCATCCTCACCAAGTGGCAAAAATTCTTCGCTCATGCTTTCATTGATGTTGATGCTGATTTCTTCCCATGTCGATTATGGCTTGCCTTAGAGGCCGCAGAGGAAGAAGTAATGAGCTGCGGTCTTGCTTGCTAATCAGTGTGTGTGTTTCCTTATCGTCTCGCTGCTCATGATAAACGAGTTTCGTTACTCCAGTGAGGTCCTTCACATTACAGAAATGTCGCAGTTCGCATACTTCTTTGTATGTTTTTCCATTTCAGGACGTTAAAGTAAACAAATAAATGAACAAATGCTTCGACTGATGTTAACGCTCGAAAAGGTTTCTCGTAAATCTCCTCCTCTAAAGGTTTGTCTTTCCGTGATCGAACTGGCGTAGAACGAGAAGCAGGTAAACAAAAAACGCACACATTTCTCGGTGCCCGAAAGTTTTTAATTCGTCTTGAAGACGATGGACGACGGCGGAGCGAAAGCACAGAAGGTCGTCTAAGGTGTCCACCATACCCATCACAGTCGCAGCTTTGGCTTTGCAAGTTTATATGCACTGCGAGTTTGAATTCGCAAAAGTGCATGGAAACGGAATGCTTCTCGCTCTATCTTCCTCCAGATGGCCGACGTCTTCAACAGAAAGGTCACTGTCGTGAAAGTTTTAACTAGTTGCAGAGAAAAAAAGGACTGCAAATTGTAGGGCCATCTATTAATTTCAACAACTCGAACAAAGACAAGCGTGGAGCACAACAAAAAATGAGCATATGAGGTCGTGCTATAGCATCGGACCACACCCGCCAATTTCAACGCACAGGCTACTACTGCGTGCAGACTGAAAGTTTCGAACAAGATACGGACATTCACACACAGAAGCATATGAATAGAAATTGCATCGCTGTGCAGGAATTCGCGGTAGAACAACGCATACTAATGGTTTTTCTGAAGTCCGTCAAATGGCCACAATATGGTCACATTTATCTTCCTGTTGGAACGATGTGGTCGTTGGAAATTTCGATCCATCGCTATTAAAAACATCGGCGAAAATTTTGTGCGCAAATTTTGATGAATTTGGAGCACCGAAAATTGATGCGTAAGACGTGGAATCAACGTGATGCATATCAAAGGAGAGAGCGTATAAAGCAAATTGTGCGCGTAAATTTCCATCGTTACGATTCATTTCGCTTCAGTTAAACCATTCAGAGTGGAAAATAGAAAATGTGTGCAGAGACATAACTTCCTAGCAATGCACCTCAACAACAACCTACAAGGCAGTTCACGGGAACATAATCGCAGAAATGAGCCGAGTTTCCCCTTAAATAGCGAATGCTGAAAGAAATCCTTAAAAGGCGAACCAGAATTTCAGCTCCAAGATTCACTATCTGAAGTGAACTCCATATTGTCTCGTTTTCCTTGATGGAAATTGCACGTTCGCTTTTGTTTATGGCATACTGCGAAGTCGGATAATACCACACTGCCTAGAATTAGTACATCTTCATAGAATGATATATTATTGCTCGGAAACTGAAAAAATTGACCGTTGATGGAAAGCGACGTTTGGAGAGCCTTTCAGGGGAAAATAAAAATAAGGTTTGAAAAAACCTTTTATGTGCCAGTGTTATGCGACGAGTTTCGGGTCTCATGTCCTTAAACTTTTGGGAGATTGTAGCTTCCTTGCGCAACTCCCGACGTTCACTTCCTCTCTAAACGATACTGCTCTGGAAGAACTTTATTCTTTTCAACAGATTCCCGTTGCATTCCATGAGTAGTGATGCCTCCTATTTCTAGTTTATCCAATGGATTCTGGTCGCCAGCCCCCTCCCCTCCCCCTCCCCCTCCCCCCTCCCCATCATCTCCAGCACCGCTCTTTGCAGATTGCCGGTTGCACCATGTCGAATCGTAGACAGGATGAGCAACTCGAGCGTTTTGTTTTGACAGTGACAAAAAAACAGCCAACGGCGCTTATTGCTTAAAACTGGAGCTGGATAAGTATATAGCGCAGCACTGATGAGTGGGCGCCGATATTTCACAATTCAACATTACGGCCACTGGAAATCGGCGGTCGCTGGCCAGCGAACCATCCATCCATCAGTCGAGTGCCGCCGACGGCAAACTGACCGGCGTAAAACAGGGACAGCTGTCGATCACGCACCTGCTGTGTGGCAGTTTAGAATGGGAAAACGATTTCTGAGAACTCCTCTAATGCCTGCATGCTGCTGTTAAGAACTGATTTGAAAATCGATAAAAAGTCTAAATGCGTTGATGGTTACGGCAATTGTTTCGCTTACACTATCTGCCTGTCGAGACAATTCAAACAGTACACGACTTCGGAGAAGCCTAACGCTAATCCACTGTGTGCATTTACCCGCGATGCGACTGGTTCAACTCCAACTTGTTGGCGGCGTTTCCTTTCGTTATTAAGAAATTTTTCCGCAGTAATTCCGCAAATCGTTTGCTTCATGCAAATAAGCCTGATACTGTGATCTTGAAGGGTTTTGCTTCCTTCCTTGGTTTTTTCATTCTGAGGGGTTTTTCGGGTCATTAGTAATTGCAGATTTGTTTAAAGCAGCGCTTTTCTGTATCTCGTAAAGTATAGAGCACTTCGCCATTCAAACAGGTGTCATGGAATAGTATAGCATAGTTCAATAGTAGGGCAGAGGTCAGAAGTGCAGTTTTAGAAATTAAGAGAGAAGAATAGAAGAGAACGTAAGGGAGAAACATTGATAGCATAGACCAGAACGGACTAGTTCTTCAGCTAGCATGGCAAGTCTAGGACAGCAAAAGACAAACCAAAGGTCCAACACTGAACTCAAACTATCTCGTTATTTCACCCTATTCCATTAGTTAACGTTATGCTGTAACATTTAACAAATCCGAGAATTTCCAGCTGTTGATCCTTGTCTCGTCAACTGTCATCACGCTGCGCAATCCGAAAGCATCTTCCCCGTCACGCATGACCATTTTGAGGTTTCAAGAGTGTGGATTAAAATATGTGTTTGAGTCTTCCCTGTGAACAAACAGGATGGCGAACCTTATGCTTAGACCATTTACAGACATAAAGCACTTTCATTTTCAACGCTTCCTGAATTGAAACCTTCAAGCAGACAACTTGGTGCCAAGCGCTGCAATGCCGCATGTTTTACTTAGTGCTACGAAGCGTAAACTTTGCGTTCACTCTACTCTCTGACTTATGTTTGATCGGTCCAATGTTAGGCTATTCGCCATTGAGATGGTAGCTTCAGTCAAAATCAGCCTCGTAAAGCTCGATTACTGTGGCTGCAAACTGCTCGACTGCTACGCAGTGAGCATCAAATGCGATCAAGCAACACCACAAATGTTCGCCCAACATGTGCACCTTACTTGCAGGTGCACCATTTATGTCAAAATGCAAAGCGGCCCCTTAGGAGTGATACCTTGTTCTCGAAGATCGTCATTCTCCATTGCGTAAGGTTCGATTCATTCGTTACGAAAATAACGTCAACACTGCTGCCAACAAACAGTTCCAACCTGAGAGAGCCTCCTGAAGAGCACACTGAAGCTCCACTGAGTAAGGTGAAAGCCATTAAAAGTGGGCTAATGAAAGAGTATTCAGATTTCGGCGGATCAACTGCTGAGGCCTTGTGCGATTTCGCTCTCTTATATGTCACTTGTAGAAAAATGTGGTATGCAAGATTCTTCTTGGCTCAGTACAAGGCGTGATCAGATGGTCCCCAACCCAAAATGAGAATAGTTGCGCTGTCCTGTGTAGATCAAGTTGCATTAGTAGAGCTGGCTTCCAGTGGGGAAAATGATGTCTCAAAGCGATAAAATGTCCCGGAGAAGAGCTCAGAAGTTTTGAAGAAATTAGGAGGCTGGCTGACTGCAGACAGCAGTGCTTGCATCCGACTATCTTATGAGTATAGGTTGCTTCGGTTCTCATTATTGGAAACAGCTCCTCCAGGATTTATTAATTAGAAGATAGCCCCGCTAAATTTTTATATATTCGCGTACTTTCATTATATTATATTGCTTTCAGAAATATCGTGAATGCTAACAGCTTTCTATGGTTTTATATCCTGGAAGAATAATACTGATCCTTGCTTTCCCTGCTTGTTTTCATGAACATTGCATCAGAAAAATTACCCCTATATATTAGCAACGAATCACTGGCACGTCTTCGAAATAAAACGAACCAATGGGCAGACCGCCAGGCTTAAGGTTTGCGATAAACGGTTGCAAATACGCAGAGCTTTCCACGCTAACAATATCTTCGTTAACGAACTCAGAATATCCCGAATCCACTGAGCGATAAATCTCGAAGACGTTAGGATAATAGTTGACACGGGAAAATGAAGTCACCCAAACGGTTCGTTCGACCTGAACTCACTTCATTTGCGTGCCATTCTTCTGACACTTACTTATGTGCGAGATCGATTTCTGAACGATATTAACATTATCAATTAAGAATTTCTTTCCCACTGGAAGAAATAATCTGGACAGGTTTATAGTCTCAAAGCATTAAATATATGTAGAATATTTTCTCTGCAAGTCACAAATTCTCACAGCTCTAAAACCACCGGGTGAAACTTCAGTAACAACGACATTTCAGTGCATGCAGATTGAATGTGACACTAATGAAGTCAACTTCAACAAAACGGATGTGTAATGATAGCATATAAGCGGGCATACATCGATCAAAAATTCTGCAGTTATTAGTTGCAACCATGCCACTGCAATGATTTCCGAGTGCATCCTGTCGCCACCGACGCTGCAAACGTAATTCAGCTTGTCTACCTATCCGGGAAATCCATCATTTCAAACCTGTCTCCATGGTCCTTTAATAAAATTTCCTGACGACGTCTTTATGCAAAATTTTGAATGCATCAACCAGCGTGCAAATTCGCAATACGACCAATTTTTCTCCGTCTACATGCCGCAATCCACATAAGGCAACGTACCCGGGCAGCGAATGGAAGGGCAGAGTGTACTTGTGGAACTCGCATCGGACCCTACTGAGAAGAGCAGAAAGAATAAAACGGGCAAAGATCTCTTGTACGCTGTTCAAGCCTCGGGGTCGACGCGACCGTGGCTTAGCCAAGTCTCATTTCCCAATATGATTCTCTTAATCTGCCCGACTCCTACAGTGAAGGGGAACACGCGTCTTCTAACTGAGACTCCACAGCTTGCGATTTCCATATTTTTGTGGAGAACAACCACTTTGCAACTGCTCTCTCACACGACTGACGATCGCGCTGCGACTCTCTCTCACATGATTTTGTGGGAAAGACCGCGCAGCGACTCCTCTTACACGCACCGACCTCAGTGATATCTGTTCTTCCCTGCCCTATCATATTGCCCACCTTCTATGATCGTATGGCTGAGTGTTTTCAAGCCTATTTGGCATTGTTTGTGTTGTATTCGGTTTTTGATGTTTTGCAAATTGATCAGTTGGGGCGCCCTCCACCGAATAACTCATATTATGCCAACGATTAGGAAAGTGTGAGTTATTGGGATAGCGGACTAAATGCTTCAACTTTAAGTTCGACGCGGCACAGCTTTCTCCACTGCTCCACTCTAGCCATCTCCAGTAGAATTGTTACGAATATGCAGCTCTTGGAGCATACCAGCGTCGATGAGTGTCCTTCTAGTGTTTCTATCACGAGATGGTTGGATCGTGCGGGTGCAAATCCAGTTACGTTGTATTTGAAGTGCAACGTGGAAATTTACAAGTGGGAATTACGATCCTCTCTAGCATAGCGGATTCCTACAGAGAATAGTGGGACATATTGTATGGACAAGCAAAGGAATCAAGAGCTTTATATGAGCGTCGGTAAAGCAGACTTCACAGGAAATCCTAGTAGTGCTTCAAATTGCTTGAGTCGCAGGTTATAAAATTCTCCAAATGTGACCTTTCTTCCAATGTGATCTCGTGATTTCTCTTTTCGACTCATTTCTCTGAATAGAGTTAGGAACATTTAAAGGACGACTGTGCAAACGATCACGGTCATTCGCTAAAAGAAAAATGGGTCTGGTTGATAGCCTGAGCACAGATCGGAAGATTGCGAGAGGACGGATGCTTTATTAAATAGTGCCTTGTTGGCACTGAGGTTGCTTTGCATGACTTTCGAGGAAGCTTGAGCTTTTTTGGCTGAGAAAGGTAGGCAACTTAAATTTACTGGTCAAATTTGTCCTTTCAGAAACTATATCCTTTTGCTTTTCACAAATTATCCTCCCACGGCCTCCTCGTTTCCCAAATGCCATGCACATGATTCCCTAGTTCCATGCCCAGGCCATCTTAGTTCGTCCGAAAATGCTTCGCTTTATGCCTCAGTAAGTCGAAGATCCCTGCGAACAGTAAAACCCTTGAAGACAGCGTTCGCACTGCATTCTGTACAGACGTTGTCGCTGACTGGAAACAAATTCTCAGGCCGGAAGCAGAGTTTAGAGACAATAAGGACGGTGCCTTCCCAGCATGACACATTGTGACAAGAATCACCTCACAAAGGCACCTGCAATTTCCTCAGAGAAGCGCTTTAAGCGCCGAGCTCGCTTCGCGAGGTATTTGCTTATATTCCCTCTAGTGCTGTAGTGTCCGTTTTGTGCACACATGGGCGTGATGACCTTCGCTGTCTTCTTTCGAACAAACATTATTGGTGGGAACCACAGCAAGCATGTGCCGTGCATCTCTCTGAGGGATTATGTGCTCTTTAACACAACGCCGCTTTCTTGCTGCTGTCTCCGCCTTCGTTTCCCCTCACAACGTCTCCGTTGTGGACGGAAGCGAATGGCGGAGAGAGGTAACACATAAAGATAACGACGATAAGTTTTAGCTGATCCTGACGAGCTACGTGCAGTGTGTGTGCGAGGCAGCGACAGAACGTTACATGCTGCTGTGCATTTCGGCGTTGCAACACATTGCCCCTGTGAAACGAGCCACTTCGCAGCGTGTTTACTATGAAAGTTTTGTATTTCAGCTTCGCAAAGTTTTTCCCAACAACAGATACAAATGCAAATTGGTCCACCGAAGCGTTGAAATGACTCACTCCTTTAGTAGTCCAGAGATGTTCTCCGTTGAAAAAGACAGCAAACTCGTTTCCACTCAAGAGCATAATTTTGATGTCGTAATATTCTTCTTGAGTAAGCGTCGGAAAGTTCCTGCTCAAAATTTTGTTACCGTCGTTGTAGAATGCATGCGAATGCTGCTGCTGAAAGTACCTCGCATAAGAGCCGAAAGCACTTTTTGGTGAGAATACGCTTGTGGGCGAGCTGAGTGTTTCGTTTACGGAAGGGTTTGTTGTAAAACATATCTAGCTAAGTGTGCATCAAGCCAAATCGCGTGCACGATGATCGCAACCGTAAAACTGGATTCCAGTCTATAGGGAGCAGGTGCTGGTATTTTTTGTGAACTCTTCATGTGCAACCACGGAGCGCAGACCCCACTCAACATTTCTCGTTGTCGCATCGGCTCGCGAACTGAGACGAGAAGATAGATAATGCATTCGTTGCACGGGCATGTTTGACAGGCTTCATTGCCATGATTTTTCATTTTTTTCAAGTCGTCGAACTCTCGACATTCTGCTCTCTGTTTCGGCTAAACGTCCCTGTTCCGGCTTGCTGCCGTAAAAATCATGCAGAGGGACCGGAAATTAAAAACATAAGTCCCACCAATAGCGAAAAAAATGGGTCGGTAATTCGCAGCTTATCCACAAACCTCACGTGGCCGCTCACGTGCAACCTGTCTTGAATGGTTATCCGGTAGTGATGCCAAAAATGGCCTCATTGTGAGTAACTTTATATGGAGAAGAGAAACGTGATGAGATGAAACTTTGCAACACAGAATTCGATGTGGGAAACTAACCAAAGGAAAAGCACTCGATCAGGCAAGTGTCCAGACCTTTCCAGTTTTTGCAAAAAATGGAAGTTTCAATTCTGAGCGCGTAAGACCTTGCGATATGTTAGTGACATGAGGGTGCGTTTACTGCGTTGTTCCACTCGTGCTACTTACTGTTGTGCAGCTGGCAAGATCCAACAATGCCGTTAGTGCTATTCAATCCAACAAGATCCAGTGAGCTTTGTAGTTGTTTTCATATTTGTAATATTCCAATAAACATCATCAGATGACGAGCAAAATTGTCCAGAAGCGTCTGTGCTCGCATCCGCTCTCCAGTTATTGTGGAAAGCTCGTGCAAGACGACCTCTGTGAGATTCAGTGTACCAAATACGCGACGATCGAAGTGAAGAACCTGGTGCTGAGAACCCGCAAGCGATCTTCCAGGGAAAATGATACGGATAGGCCAACATCGGTCACCCCTCAGACGAGTAGACTGGTCCCAGTGGTTTTGTTCGATGTACGTTATTGCTACCGATGTTCACCACTACAACTCTTCTGATTCGTGTTTTCCATGTGGACAATAATCGAAGAGAAGCAAAATGCTGTCCATAATGCGATTTCGCAGAAACTCGTGAAAGGTGTATAAAAACGAGAAGTAGGGGAGCTTGATTGGATGCAGTAGCTTTTCAGATATGACGGCGTGACAGCTTCTGTTTTGGGACTCGTTCCGAAATTAATAAAAACTGTGTGCATTTATATTTCATTTGCAATTGTGAGAAATGTTGTGCAATCGAAGGCACTACCGAATAGGACATGATTTGGTAGGGTGTCACGAGTATTGCCACGACACCGCATCAAACGGCTGCTAGATTAAATGGAAAGGCAGTGGAGGCACGTCTGTACGCTTCGTGTATTTCAGTCTACGCGATAAGTTACCCACCGTTCCCTTCTGCTGTGTGGCTTGTCCTTTGCGCGCATATTCAATCAATCTTTCGCTTAATATGTGCCGCCTCTCATTCAATCGTAACTGCCATCTCGGGAGATATTTGTCTCGGGTGATCCACTGAGGAAACGCAGATCCTTTTACAATGTTTGTAGTTGCAAGAGCTTCCTTTGACGCGGAGTCACTCGTGATGTGACCCATCTGCACAATCAGAAACCTTAAATGCTCAGTGTTTTATTCACTCCCCTTGATAATAGTTGCCAGTGAGAAATTCATTCCACTGCACTACAAGAGTATTCATGGAGAACAGGCAGTATTGTGGAAGTTGTTCGAGGTTAGAATGTTGAGGATATATCCTCGGTTGTTCAATACTTCACTCGCTCTGATAGATGAGCCGTACTTATTTTTGGCAGCATCACGGATACCGTAGTGAAGGGAGAAAAATTTAGACTTGAATGCTTTATAAACTACAAAAAGAGATCCTTACTAATCAAGCGTCCTTCAAACGACGCAAAAAAGTGATATCATGCTCAGAAATTTCTGGAGTTTCCAGGTCAGGAGATTCCGCGACTGCGTCCGATGGTATGAAGGATGGAGATTTTTTGCTGCCCATCACACATACCTCTTTTGGAATTAATTTTGGATGGATGGAGAAGGAAACATGATCTTCAAACTGGTCTTATTGCTTTGGATAGAGGCTTAACGCACTTCCTCTTCAAACTTAGACCAACGAATAAAGAAACACGAGCATTTACAGGACTTCATGTTTCACTTCCCTCTAAGAGGTTCCTTTTTTAAATGAAAAACCTCAGTGCTTCCAGAACGGTTACCCAGTTGCGCTTTAATTTCCTGTAAACACGGGGGCATAAATGAAACAGCGAAACCTGAAGATGAAACCACGTTACACTGTTCACAACCATCCCGGCTTTGTGCAATTTCTTCGGCTCATGCACACTCGTTGGATAAGGCACAAAGCAAGCGATACTTACCCATTGGGCATGCAAGTCTTCGCAACACGTAGCCTAGCCCACATATAGTCACCAACAAGCATGCCTTCTTTCACGAAACACACCACATGACTGGTACCTCTGGCATGACACTTCTGCAAGTGACGCCTAGATCGATCTTAATCTTATTAGCTGCGAAAGGTGCTAACAATTGAAGTCGTGCACGTGCAATTTACTAAGAAAAAAGTGAACGATACGTTTTGCGCAGTTGCACCTTTTAACTCAGGATTGGTTCTGTTTGAAACTCTCACCAAATCGCAAGAAACCGTTAATTGTCTTGACAAGTAGGCGCTGAGCGCAACATCCTTGTGCTCAGTGGCGCATTCTACACGTTAACAACTTCTTCATTCTTCACAGACCTGATACGTGACAGCTATGCTGTCAGAGAATCGATACAAATCATCACAGAAGTGAAGACCAACCAGCAGCACTGAGTGCTTTTGCTAAGAAAACTGCTGTGGTTATCCCGTAGTTGTTTTGACGATGCATGATTATGATTCCTTAATGTGCTATCAGGATGTGATATGAAAGTGGAATCTACTTCCGCCATGCCTGCTCATTTACAGTGTGGCCAATTTTACGTCGCCGTTCGCGCCCCTATCGTCCGCGCACTGGTCATTTTTGAATCGGGCACTTGTGCTTCGGTAATTTTCACTCCGCCCACTGATCCTCTTATCTTTCACCTATTTTTCGATACGTCTCAAATCGAAAGTGCTCTAGCATTTACGCTGTGGAGATCCATATGAATATGGAACAAATGATTGCCTCAAAAAATGTCACTCTATAGTGAAAAGTAAAAGTTCTATTGGAATCCGAAGTGAAGCTTCAGTTCATTGTGCAAAAAATGCCCAACTTTTCCCATACCATCGTTTTGTTTTATTGTCTTTGCAAGAGACTGCGTCTTCCAAACGGAATTCCCCAAAAAGCAGAATGCCCTTTAAAAATCTGCATCCTTGTTCCTGTCCCTCTTCTTTCTAAGCCCTCTAGCATTGTTGCATGCTTTTTGAGGGGTATTGTTTGACATCATTTGACTGCTTGTTTACTTCCTCGTTTGCTGCGATTGTGGTAGCTGCAACCCCCTATCAGAAGAGACAAGATGCAACTTGTCTCTGAATGTTCCATCGGAACAAAAAAGTCATCAAAATTGTCCCTCACTGCTGAGTGCATCTATTCACTTCTGTATACACCAGAAAGATAGGCAAACATAAGACGAAGCCCGGAATTCGGACTGGGAGAAGCTGACCTTGTCCCACGCAACAACACGAGACTGCTGGTTTGAAAATCTCAAAACAGCTTGTCTCCCGGCATTTTCTGTGGGATACACAGCAGCGTGGAATAGCATTCCTCGCCGCAACATTCCGATCGTGTAGCATTCCCCCCTTCATCCTCGCTCCCTCTCTTTCATTGCTTGAAACACCATCAGAAGGGTCTAGAGAGAGAGCAAACATCGGCGCTCTTCTACACCCTAACAGCAACTTTATGAAGGAAATGCCTTCGGCTTAAGTAAATCTCATGCTTTCAGCAGAACTCAAAATGAAGCGATTTGTTTCAATGCCGCAGTAATAACAACGAATCAATAGTACTATTCTAATATATAACCTTAAGCAAATTTTAAAGCATCGCAGCGAACGGTTTTATTTGCAAAAGACAATGCAGTGTTTCTCCCCTGAAGCTTTTCACGAAAACCTTCATTCTCTTAGGCTTCACTCGCTTTCCCTGCTTGCATAGCTTTTATTCGTCGAAAAAGTGTAAGGCCAATAAAGAACTTAAAATAACAAATGGGCAGACCCTTTGAGCTCTCAGTTCCCTTCTTCAAAAAAATGACGAGGAAACGTCTTGTCCCTAGGCTCTTTAATACGTCCACACCTCCGCTTTCTCTTCTCCTTTATCCAGGTCTATTCACAGCGCTAAGTTCTACCTCTTGCAAACATTCATTTCGACGCACCATTCCTCAACGATTTCGGAACGCAGCTCTTTTTGATCCGGAACGAAGGAGAAATTTTGATCCGACGGACGTGTTCTCCCCTCCTTCCACTCCTCCCCCTCCCACATACTCACACACCCACCCATGCTTCTGCTTGCTTGCGCTATTCACTACAGGTTTACAATCAACACAAATACGCCATAACCGCAACATGAAGTTTTGTCCGGCAGACCGACCGATCGCACAGCTAGTGAAGAAAAATGAAAGAACTCTTAGTAAGGCAATCAGTTCTATAAACTCGCCCTGCCTCATATCTATTCGACAGAGGAACGAAGGACAGTTCTATTCAACGGGAGAACGAAGAAACCGTCCAGCATTTTATTCGTTTTAAAGTATAGTGAAATAACTCGTCAGAACCGTCCCTGCACATAAATGCGGAACGAAATCATTGTTTGAGTGCACGCGACAACGGAGGAAACAAGCTGGACGCAAAGAACTAGGACGCGAGTGACCGAGACGCAAGTGGCTAGGCCAGAAGTGGCAAGAACGCAAGTTTCGTAGTACCATACTTGCAAATTTTGGTTGGCTGGACGTTAAACCAATTTATAAAACCCAGGAAGATAGCCTGGAACGCTTCTGAAATCAAATAGCCGAATTTTGGGAGCTCACCAACGAAATATCTTCGAATGCCAACACTACTGCGAACACGGCATCCTGTGCCTCAAAAATCACTAAATCGCTAGTTACTGAAGTCGGAAGCATTGGACGGAAATCGACGGTTCTCAAAACGAGACCCTTTGGAGGGTCGGCGCTATTCACAGCTCCTAATCAACTTCCTACAGTGTCCAGCTTGTTTTATAAATAATGAGCAAGTACCGTTATCGATCCTTTAACGAAGTAATGGGTCAAGCCGAAGAGGAGAGTGAACTCAACAAACCGCCACATGATTCAATACACGACATCAAGGTGGGGAGCACGGTCACACAATAACTGGCAGTAAATATCACTCATACATATATGCAAACTTGCTGCACTGAAATGTATGAAGCATGTGAGCATCTGTGTCGGTTCGCCAGTAAAATTTACTCTTCGAAAGGGTTGCGGTCGATTTCTGACGGCTGAACACGGGGAACAGTCGAAATGATGCGAAAAACATTCGAGAAGCACGATCGACGGGCCTGCTGCACTGTGTTCTACTTCTGCAGCTTAGAATTCTCGTCATGTTATGAGGATGCAAAGGAGACGTATCTAGCGTGGTGATGAGGAAGCAAGAGTGCGAACTAACTACTGAGCATCACTTTTATGGGAATCAATCCGATAATCGTGCGAGTCTGTTGGTGGTCCAAAGGGGCGCAGGGGTTCGAAAGAAATTTATTTACTTCTGCGATTTTAATCCAGTGTTGCCAATAAACAAATGCCGAAAGGGGTGGCGTAATACACGCTCTTTCATTTCACTTATCCGGTGGGCAGCTTCGCAACTTACCAACAAAATATCCAGTGCACCTTAGGTACAAAGTTTTGCCTTCATAAAAATTATGCCTTCCTCGTTACCTTCCCAAGGCCGTCAAGGTAAACTGTGTGCTGATGGTCTGAAGTCGTTCGCTGAATATTCATTTGGGCCGTTAACCGTGTCGCTTTTCAACAACCACTCACCTGCGTATTTGACTTCTCATGGAAATGCTCTTCATCTCTTCCGAATGTGTTCATGACCCAGATGTTCTTATTGATTCTAGCATTCCGTTTGAGTCCAACATCATCAAGATTTTCCAAGAACCAAAGGTCCAAGACACAATCGGGCCGAAGCCGGACTTATATAGGCCTCAGTTATCCCCTGGGGCTGCAGAAGGGCGTATAAGTCGATCAGTGATATCATGTGAAGAACAACAAAACGAGAATCGACTATATGGATAAATGTGGTTACCGCAGTGTTAGATCACAAGTAGATATCTTGTGTTGGCTCTTAGATGCCATATCCAACACTGCTGCAAGGTCATTGGCCCCATCGTTTGCTCCAGTCCTCAGATATTGCTCAGTGTTTACCATCTCTCTTCTAAACCTTTGTTTACACATTGCTTGAATATGCTCCTGAGGTTTGGCATTTTCGCTTGAAGAACTGCATCTGTATTACGATGGTCCAACGATTCTTTGGCAGAATCGCTTTAAAAAAGAAGCTATAAGAAAGTGAAATTCATGGAGATGTCAGCCGCTTAGCAGTTGTTGAAACCCCTTGAATTGAGAAGAGCCAAACACACGCACTGGATTCTCTTACTTAGGTCCTTTCATTTTCTTAACGCAAACGCAGACACGACTTGCAACTTTGAAAGCACGTCAGCTGATCCTCTTTCGCGAGTCGTTTAACTAATCGCGGGAATCCATTTCTCGTCAACGTTGAGTGCACAACACTCTCCTGTTTCAAAAGGAGACTTCTCGGAATTCTCACTTGCCAGCTGGCTCGGAACAACTTCATTCTTCGCGGTTAACATTACCTTGCACCCCCTCCTCTCGGATCATATCCCTTTTTGTTTCTTTTTTATACTTCAGACCTCTGTTTTTGTTTCATCATCCTCTTCTATATCCTACCTTGGCGTGCAAGTCAAATCTCAGCTCCGTCTATATTTCTGCTCTTTATTCCCACATATGAAAGCGCTTTTATTGTGGTCTTTGTAACAGCATCGAAACCGAGCAGGCGAGGGCACATCCCATCCCGATTACTTTGAAGTTGCTGGGGGGAATGGGTTGACATCTCAAAAATCATGTGCTCGCAGATGACTAGAGACAGAATTTAGATGTTGCGCTTTTGAGCTTTTATTCGTCCTAGGAGATCAGTCTTCCGATGACACCCGCGACTGCATTGCATCCATCCCGATCCCGACTCTTTGCGCAATTCCTCTGTGGCTGAAATTTGCCTCCATGCTTGAAGGCAGATGCGACGAACTACCACACTTATAAAATGAATAAAATAGTGGACATTCTTTCATTTCTACTTTGCACAGATAATGAGCCCGTCTAGTCATTAAAGCAGTGAAATTTATCAGTTTTTAGCGCCTCTTGCAAAGGCTGCCAGGCATAACAATTGCAAATAGCTCTGACCAGGAAAAGAAAACCCCAAAAAATATAGCGGCTGTTGTCAAAGAGCTAAACTGTGGTATCCAAACTTCAAGGCATCTCTGTCTCGAACGAAGAGGGTGGTTGGAGTGCTAAGAGAACCACTAGTATCAAGTCTTTCATTCCCAACATAGAAAACACATCGATTTTGAACGTCCGCAAAACTCCATCGAATAATAAAACGAGTGAACAATAGAAAAATATGAACCAAGATGATCCGAACACGAATGTGCTAAAGCTGAACAAAGATTATGCACATCAACGAGTGAAATAATAAGGGAAACGAAACAACTGAAACAATGATCACACCTGCACAGATTGATCGGCCACTCACATCACACATCGAAACCGGAAGTAAACACATCGATAATCGTTATACGGAGACATGGCGGAATCCGCTTCTCACAAGCAACAGTGTCGAAGACAACTTGAGGGAAAGCCATTAATTTGTAATTCAAAGTACTATCCAGCTCTAATCTCGATTTTGCCATAACTCAGGATTTCAGACTCGTCGGTAAATCTTCGTCGTGAAAGCGTTGTCTTCGGAATGCATAACGCGCCAACCTCAGGACTAACCATGTGAAAATTTCCTCAGTCGATCCTCTATGTATATATAAGGGCTCCTGAGCAGCCAATTACTGGACATCAGTTGAAATTAAACACTCCTTCACAAAGAAGCGCAAGAAGGAACGAAGAATCATCAAAAGATGATCTGTGCATTCTGCAGAAATCGAAAGAAAATCTGCGTATGAAGGCAGCATATGAGGTAAAAATTTTTGAATGACTGAAACGTCGGGTCGGGTGCCCTTCCGCGTCATAAAAACTGTGATTCTCCCAGCCATCAAACGACCGACTTCCTCGGAAGTCACACCACCTCCATTCAACCACTGTGCTTTCATTAAGCCAACCGTTACATAATAATATTTTGAGATAACCACTGTGCTTATTACAACATGACAGCGTGAGGTTAGATGCGACAGCCTCCGAATTACAGAAAGAAGAAAAGACTGTAGTTTCTTGATCACAGAAAATGCAGAACCATCATCAACAACAGCCATTTAGTATAAGAACAGCAAATCATGTGAATATCAACTTGTGGTGCTAAATAAGCACCTTGACGAACGACAACTTATGCTTCAATGAACAACAGCATGGAAAACGAGGCCGATTAGACTTCAAAGTGTAAAATCGAAGTGCCGGTGGGGTCACGTCCTCTATATTTCTATGACTCCTTTAAATGCAACTTTTCAAATCCATTCTTCAACAGAAACGATGAGGCAATCCAACTTAAGAAAATAAAGTGCGGCCCACTTGGTTGCAATTTAAGCTTGTGAGACACGACAATTTAAGCTCTAGCATGTATAGGTAACTGTATACATGCTAGAAACTATATTCGTCGTCGCTATTTCACAGTCACCGTCATGAACAAAACAATGCTATGCAATCAGCAAAAATACATGGAGCACTTCAGCTTTTCATGTATGGCAATTTGATGCGAAGCACTTGCAGTATTTGTGCCCGCCGTGTCATATTCACTGAAAAGATAGTGATTTAAATATAGCAGATGAAACTATGGCTAAATTGGTTGCCAAATTTTACAGTTATGATAACGCAGACTTTTTGTGACTTTGAAAACCTCTGAACAGTGTACTCGAATCACTTTTTCCAGACTCTGAATTGACTTAGTGAAAATCCTTCTTCAAAATACACCTCCAACATTGACAATGAACAAGAATAGCCTAACGAAATCCAACTCGGGCAGAACGTATTGCCTTAGCAGGCAAACGTTTCGCTCGCCTCAAACTAATTCACTAAATGTCATCTGGTTTTCAATTCTAACCACCAACGGAATTACAAAATCGGCTTGCTGGCTGGCGAGAAAAGAATATAACGAAGCAACTGGCTTCTACGAGTAAAAATAAAACTGAGTCAATGCTTACGATATTCAGATGTACGGCTCTAGTTCGCTATGATGCTTAGAACATTATCGTTGGTGTTAATTACCTTACTGTGGGGTGTCGGGGGATCGTGGAAATCAACAGCAAATCTCAGGACTAGCAGACAAACTTGAGAGAGGCCATCAAGGGGATTGGTGAAGTCTGGTCGAAGAGTAAGGGGCAAAGCTGCAAAGCCCTCATAAAGTCACGTCATTTCGTTTACTGCTATACGTCACGACTGAATGTTGCTCAATTTCTGAAGAGTTGGAGTACAGCAGAGGTGCTTCGGAAGTAAGTCGAAAAGCGCTAACATTCGGAGGCAATTTCAACCCACAACGGTATTTAGAAAGAAGTTGCGTCAGCAACTCCGAGACCAACAGTCTCGCACAAGCGATCATGCAACATCTCACTCCCTTTGCAGTGCCTACCACTGCCTCTGATGTTATACCAGGATTTATCAATCCTTTCCGCGTAGTTCAGTGCACTGACAGGCTGATCCGTTTGCAACATGTCATGACACTTACTCTTTCTTCTGAATAAATCGATGGGGCCCTTGCGTTTTTTCTCCCTCTGCATACGCGCTAGTATCTCGTTTTGTTCACTACACAAAAAAACATCGAGTATTACGAGCATTTCGCTCAGCAAAACAAGCATATTCCATTCCATCACAAAATGATTGCATAAAAATTTACTAACAGTAGATATGATCATTTAGCACTGATCTCGTCTCATCAAGAATCCTTCAGCCTTAAACCGCGCTCTCAGGGTGGGTGAACGCTTAACGATATTCATGCGCCCTTCTGCCATAACAACAAATACGGAGCAAATTTATGCAAAAATGATCACCAGTGATCTGCTCTTAGCTTCTTTTGCAATCATGCTCCTGGAAACCGTAGCACATGACCAAATATATTAGAGCACTATTTCTTTGGTATATGAGCTGTGACACGAGAGGCTGGTGCCATGCTAAAAAAGAGCGAAAAGGCTCCTAAACGAATGTGCAGTGATCTCTCAAACTCGGAAATTGCCTACCGCAGGTCTTCACATCTATGTGCAGCCAGATATTCCTTGGCGAACCTCTCATATGCTTTATTTTGCTGACTCTTCCACCATTAAAGCGAAATTTTGATCACCAATTCTGGAAAAAAAGACATACAATAACGCTCACCTTTCAAACTCTCTATCAGCGCAGTGGTGTCGAGCACGCTGAACAGCAAGATGCGCGTAGTAAATAGGTGCTGGAACTGACACTGCACGTGTACATCTCGCATATGTGTGGCACAATTGATAGATGAGCGTTTCCAATTCGTCCGAGGACATCTTGTTGTCGTCCCACAGCACATGATAACGACAGGGACGTGATGTACCCTCAAATCAGCGGTCACTTTGCACATTCGTTAGCCACTAGTATTTTGCGCATTCTCATTTACCTAGACACATGTATCAACTTCCTCGCATTCGACCTATGTAACGTTGCTGTCTATCCCTTTTTAGGCCTTACCTTATATGCATTCAAAGGTGTTCTTCAAACCGAACCTTAATCTGAACAGTGCCCTATTCTTCTGGTAAAAAATCAATGTCTCTACTGCAGGTCTTTAACAATTTCTCAAAACTATAAGAATCATAAGTTCAACATCCACATGAAACGGCTACAAATCCTTCCATTTCCAAGGTCTCGCTCTCATAACAACCACTTAGGCCATCGTAAACCAACAACAAATCTTCCTAATGTCAATTAAAATAGCCCCGACAAGAAGCATAAAATTAATATCTATATCGCATTCCTCCGATACGACAATGTTAACCATAAGAAGCAAACCTGAACTCCCGAGTGACTACACATATAAAAGTCGAACTGCTGCTGGTCAGTGATGCCACTGTCTACAATCGTTCCAGCTGGTACGTTGCCACTACGTCCGCTCTGAAACAATTCCTGCTCAACATGGGCGACGATTAGTCGACACAACAATTCTATCAGAAAATTTCAGCATTTTCAGGCAAATTTATTACATGAAACCACCTTTAAGTAGGCTGCATTCCTCGATAAGTTTATGTAACCAAACTTTTAGCACAGGAGATGAAATGACCAAGGTGATCAATATCTATATCTTCTGTCTCAAATGACCAAAGTTCAGCGGAACGTTTCGTTGTAGCAATATACGTATTATTTTAATGTTTGCACCACACTGCATCGACTTCTCACCATTTCAATTAATGAATAACGCAGAAAATTTAAACGTCCTCCCTCATTCAGATCATCGGCAGCAGAAATTGATAAAGAAACGCGTGGACGCAACAATAGCCTACACAATGGGTACAACTAATCTGATGGCCAGCAATACGAAATCCTCAAGAAAATAAGCTACCAAGGTGTCCTATCTCATTGTCTTGAGAAGTAAGGATCCCTAAAATCGACAAATATGACTGGAAGGCAGTATTGCAGCTGCTAATTTTTCAACTTTCTTGAATTTTCGATCTGTCGAGAAGACCACTCTGCTTTTGTTAATTTCGGACTTAGCCCCATTACACAGCATCTTCCCTTCCCCTCCCCCCTCCCCCCGAACTATGTGAAAGAATGAAAAGAAATGATTGCAGCTCTCGATCCTGCAGACTGACATGAAAAAGCAGTAACGGACATTCCAGTCGCTGCACTACTAAGGAAAAAGAATTCTTTAGCACGATATTAGTTCCAGAAATATGCGGCTGCAAGCATCAGCTAAGCATCCACCATGTCCGTCATCCATATGCTCGAAACTGCATCGGATTTTCTATCCCATCTCATCACCATTCATTACTTAAATGAGATATGATTTCTAAACGATGAGTTCCTTAGCTCAACTACGGTATTATTCTCTTAATATTGCCTAAAAACGATATTTTTAGTGAAAACGTTTACGACTGTATATTAGTGCAGTGGTCGAGACAGCAGAAACGAACCATGTTACGGCGATCGGCGCAAAACAGGCGAGTGTGATGATTTTTCTGGACGGCTATAAATGTTATGCCCGGTTGATAAGACGATTGCAATGTTAGGCATGCCTTTCGTAGCGCAACCAATTCATCGTGCAAGACCTTTAGAGCGGAAAAAATAGAAAAAACAAAAGAAGATGATTCATCTGATAACCGAATTAAACAATTCAAGTATATCAAACAATTTAAGTTCATCAAACTATTCACGAATGAACCATAATATTTGATGAAAGCATGTCCTAACATGGCGATAAGGAATAGGATTTTACAAACGATCGCGATTCTTTCAAATTCGCAGTAATCTTGTACATTCATCAGCGCGGACATGGAACGACAGCTATAACAACAGCGGAGTGCTCGAACTGCCAATGTATGTTACCAGACAAGGGCACAATCAGTACACATTAAGTCTGAACGAAACTTCGCAACTCCGAGTCAAATAATAAGTCAAATAACTCCCTATTATATTCCGTCTCAGCGGGTTTAAACCCGCTGAGGGACGGAATATAATAGCGATTCTTTACGAACCAGCTGTACTATCATTTAATCATAATACAGACAACGAAATTAATTTCGGATAAAGTAAGTGAAGAAACATTCCCCTCCACTCAGCCAATTGACTGCGTGAGCAAAGAAGCTTGCATAAACATCGCAATAATTAGGTTTTCTAGTTATTTTTCAAAAGCTTATTCAACGTTCAACGTTTGCAGTAACGTGATGGTTTAGTTAACACGGTAACTAGTATTGAAAGCATTGTGATAAAAAAGCTTAAACAACAAAAAGCTAGATAGGAGCAGCCTTATGATCACACTCTCATGACCTCTCCTATCAAAAACAGATGTCCGAATGTTCTAATAACATTTGCAAATTGTCTCCGCCATCCTATCCACTTAGCCACTACACGTACCATCCGTTGCTATGTTGTTGTGCTGCTTAATGGATCTAAATTCGGCATCAACTTACAACTCATGGTTCTTGACCAACAGGGTTCCCAAAGGTGTGTGGTGACGTCGTATCATCAACGAGACCTCTGATTCGATCTCCGAAGCCAGGTATATATATATATATATATATATATATATATATATATATATATATATATATATATATATATATATATATATATATATATATATATATATATATATATATATATATGGAGTGACTTTAAATATCATCATATATCGTTATTAAATATTCACTGCTACAAATTAACAATATTTATATGCAAATCCTCCATCTTTGAATGGGCGGCGCACAATTACAACGTCTTCATAAAACATTTCTGAGATCTACATCCAACAAACAAATTTCGGGAGTCGTCATTCCGTGAAAAGATGGGTAACCTACGTGATGAGAGACCGACTCGGGAATTCCACTGCGGAAATAAAAAATACGACTCGGTTTGAAACGTGTTATTCGGTAGAAACGCAGTAGCAATTCGACAGCCATCGTATCCAATTCCTCTATCGACTCCGATCGTCGTTGTTGTTCTCCATCGATCAGACGGACATATTGCAAACGCACTAGTGAGCTGTACGAGCTGGGATGACCATCCATTGAAGCGACCACATGAAACAATTGCTCATTTATGGATCGATTCGAGTCAGGCGTATCGTGAGAGTGAAGAACGCTTTTTAGAGGAAAAGGAAAGGCACGTTTGATGGTGGTGCTGAACAGTAGGAAAATTTTGCAGCATTCAACGGTGAACAATTTAGAGCAAAAACTAATCTCGAAAACAAGCATTTTACGGACTGGAAATAGTCTGATAGTACAGCAAATATCCCACTGCTGTGAAGAAGTAAAACAAATTAAAAACCCCGCCACAACAAGTCCTATTTCTTAGGGTTGGCTAAAAGGGGCGCTTGAAGCTTGTCTTCGAATGTGTTGCAGCATTCCCGGCAACAGCCAACCTGAACATATATCGAAGTCCTTCCCAAACTACGCCACTTCTCAATTGAATTTTCGAGAAAATGAGCATGATATTCCTTTTTTTCTTTCAATCATGGTAGCATAACAGTCTTTATTTATCTGTTCATCACTCAGAGGTATTTCAGAAGGCTTGTTCCACAAACGCAGCAATCGAAAAGCGATCACTCTGTTGGCGACAAGGATTCAATGCTCATGTCTAATGACATCGGTATATTGCAGAAGTGGATTGTTGGCATTAGTTTGCACCGCTATAACAACGGAAGAATGCCAAAGTAAATCATGCGATTAGCAACTCGGTCCAATTTAAAAAAAAGGTGATATAAGAATTTCGTACTCTAATGCTGAATATTTCCTCCAAGCCGTGAATGATACGCTTACTTACAAACTAATTTTATAGTGTTACGACGGAAGGAGCAGAAAAGTGTGGCAGCATTGAAAATAATCTCCGCGAGTGAAGAAAAACATACGGACACAATGGTTGGCTTGCTGGGATCACTGGGAGAAGGATGGCAGAGATCAGCTCCGAAGAACACGACTGGCTCGTTGAACACAGCGGGTCGCGACTAAACGTGTGTTAAGTTCTTTTTATCACTAGCAGCAAGATAATCGATCAGCAAAGGTGAAAATGAAAGATGTTTCTACAGATAAAAATTGGCAACTTCCTTTAGTTATCAGTATATTTTTTTTAAGAGAAAGTTTTCGGGATCGGATTTTTCCGTGCATTAGGAATTATATTTTATTGTCATTCATAAACCCAGTTTTTAAATATACGATGGATAATGGTACCAACATCGGCACTTTTGTCGATTTAACGGATAGGCCAATCGGGAAAATGAAAGGGAGCAATTAATAAAATTGGTAGAATATAGCATAAAAACTAACCTGTGGCAATAAAACCGAGTTGATTCCTCCCAATTTGACGTTGATCTTCAAACACAGATTGGAAAGGGTCTGCGAGTTGAGTTTTGTCACGTGCTTTACCTGAACGCACTGCGTTGCCACACCAAGCAGCGTATCGCCCACTCGCTTTACTTCAGCTGCAAAATGGAACATCAATGCATGCTTTAGCGACACATTGAAAATCGACGCCTTTTCTGGTTATACCCACTTACAGTTCAGTGAAACGAACTGAGAGGTATACTCTCGAGAATGGAACCTCCCCCCAAATCTCTCCGTGCATGTGCCAATTTTTTAATTCTCGTCAAAGAGGGCAATCTGTTTCTGCTATGGATAATGAGCAAGCGGCAAACACTGCACAAAGCAGTAGGAATCTCATGCACAGAATTCTCAATATTGTCATCTCCCCACAACATTTTAATTCTACCATCCGTAAGTGATGAGCTTTCCATGCCAAGGAACTTAATCCAGTGAGCATGGTACCATGCTTTTTTCGGAACTAATACTACTTCGAACATTTCATGACCAAGCTGGCTCCAGAATACAACATTTATTTGTTACTCTTCAAAACGAAACCCACTGCCAAGACAGAGAAGACTTTCTGCCTCCTGACTTACCATAAATTGGCGTTTTTCCCCCCAGGATGACGACAATAAGCTGGATAGATGGAAAAGCTGACTGAATGAATTTGAACATTGGTTCGACCTGCAAATACAGCGCCTGATGAGCGATGCAGAGCTCACTGCATAGCTTCTTCCAGGAAGCTGACACTGTCAAATGCCAAAAAGATGGCAATGGGGACATATTTACACCCTTAAACGTCACAACACTCAGAAGCCCTGACGGTCCTGTCCCCCTCTGGCTCCCATAAAAATCACTCATCCATAAAATCCACGATCACACCGGCTCCCAACACTCTCATCTCTCGAACAAAATCAAAACAGCTCCCATCTCTTTTTTGCTTCAATAACCACTAGTCTTTATATAAAAGCAGAGAAATCCACCAACGTCATTAATTCATTCTTGAGTGACGTTATGTATAATCAACAAACTTAATAAACCTCCATGAAATCATAAACCACTTTGTGCCTAAAACCACCGAAGGGAAATCAATTTGAGCACCGAAAACGCGAGGCGTTTAAGAGATTCAAGAAGCCGTACACTCGACAACGAGCTCCGGCGTCATAAGGAAGCATTAATAAATTGAACTTAGAAATTAACCTGCTCGCAGCTCACAGCATATTTACAGAAGCATGGACGTGCCGACATAGTCATACCATTATCGTTTGCAATATGCTGAATACTGCCCACGAAGCTCCTTAAAACTCATTTTTCAAACAACAGAAATAGCCATAGGCTTTTACAGCAATTACTCATTCATCGACGACTCCGCTTCTGTTTACGCAGAGGATTTGAGCAGACCACAGATATTTGAGAAAAATGCCAACAAGTGCTGGCATGAAACAATCAATAGCCACGCAGCTCAAATAGGCAGTACTGCACTATCTGCATCCTGTATGGATTAAATAGCCGATCATAAGGACTAGACTTCGAACTCTGTTGTGATGACAGTCATGACAGTTATTCAGCAACGACACTTTAGAAGATGATGACCGCTTCGAATGAATAAAGGACCAGTTATCTCACGAATTCGCTCGGAAGTGGCAAAATTCTTGGTAAATAAAACTGCAAAATATGCGATAATGTTGTAGCCGACAGCCTTTATCTATAAAAAGCTGAAATAACCGACTATGGCTGGCCATGAAAATATCAGTTTCCGAAACTGAATGCAACCAGCTTGGGACGAATCCTCTCTTGGGATAGTCAAGGAGATATCTCTTTTCATCACTCCCACCGCACCCTGAACTGCGAGGCTTTATGGTACCCACAGTCCAAAGATCGAAGCATCAGTTCCTAGCTCACAGGTATTTTCTACCACTATGAAGTAATCTGCATTACTGCTGGATGTTGTTAGCATGTGCGTCCATCTGCCTCATTGTTCGCATGGCCAAGTAGCATTTAAAATGCCAATCTGTTCTTAACTGTCTTGCCATGCGAACTTACATTTGAGAAAACATCGCGGTGACAGCCGACTTCCTCGTTCAGTCAGTTACACTCATTTTTGTATTTTAAAATGCAAAGCAAGTTCATTCAACTGCTCTTTTTTAGATGAGTTCCCAGTACTAAGTACAGAAAAATCCGTCCAGGCTGGCCAATAGGTAAAAGAGACCTCACAAGCAAAGAGCCCAATTAATCGCATAAAAAAAAGTAAGGAAATGGTTCAAAAGAAAAGCATCAATCAGCTGCACCCAAGACGGCGTGTTCTTCTCCAAACTTACATCAGTGCAGCCTCATTGCACAAAGAACACTGCACGAAGCATGCGACAGCCCACGTGTGCACTTCCACACCCGAAAAGTACTGCTTTCCTCGCATATCCCAGATGCCTTTGTCGGGAGTAACTACCTGCAAATTAAGCGATGCCCACATACACATTCAAAAATGCAAACGCAAAGTGTGATGCAGTGCAGGATGTTTCTTTGGCACAACATAACTTCACTAACATAGCCAGCTTATATATGGATCCTATCTTTCCTCTCCGTCACCACAAATACTCCTTCCGCACTCAACAACGCAAACAACTGCTTTCATTATTCGAATACGAGGGCAGCCACTGATTTATACAGTTCAGTCATTTCAATAACTATTCTTAGCACTGTAGATTTTGGGAGAACAAATGAACGCCATTCACCCCCCCCCCCTCCCTCCCCTGTAAATAAGATATTGGAGGAAGCTTTGTTCGCATTCCTGCTGTCGCCTGGCACGTTTCAACTTTCGAGTGCGATGTAGTTGTTTATCAATATGTGAATATGCAAAATTATTTAAAGATTACACAACACGAATATCCAGTTAACAGAAAGTGAATAAATGAGCATGATGTGCTGGGAAAGGAATGAGTCGCATCTTGCTTCAAATGTGCTCACTGCTCAAAATTATTGACCTCATTTCGTCAACGAACTTCTGTCGGTGATTGCAATGTAGTCTGCTCGTCCTGATACTTCGCTCGAAGAATGTTCCTAAGGGAGTTGGCGGAGGCTCCCGTCATCCTCCCTTAAAAGCACTTCATCCCCTTGCTATTCCAATAGTATTCATCAGCAAAGCACTGCCTCAACTCAGTACAGCTTAGTTTCAATGATGCAATAAACCCGGAGAACCTGATTCAATTCAAATTTTATTCTAACATCACTAGAAGCGGTGAGAGATGATTTAAAATAACTGCCCACCTGTCGCGTCTTACCACCATATAATATCCGAGGAGCGGGGAGAATACGCCCCGTGACCATAGCCATATTCGGATGTACCGTTACGCGGAATCCGTCTTTCTCGTCGCCTAATGCGGCGCTCAGCTTCTCTGCCTAAATGTCAAGGAAAAGTTGCTATCAAAAGACAGCTTAGCGCCCTCCATCAAACCTAGCAGATATCGGAGGTGTTAAATTTCCTCTGTATCATTATTTCGCAGTATTCATATATGAACGTTGCGTAAGAACCCGCACAAAACTGCTGCACCTATTTTCCCCTTCTCGCCAAGTCGCATCACAACGTACGCACCGAGGTCACTATTCTCCTTTCTAGAAAGCCCTCTAACTTTTTCGATTTTATGCATATCTCCAGCAGCTGTCCTCCCAAATCCACCATCGAACAAAGGAAACAAAAAAGGGAATAGCCGTGCAAGAAAATTAAAATTAATCTGCCTTTCTGAAATGATAAAAAAGCGGCAACTTATGCAAGCAATTCAGCTCAGCAAGGTATTTCGCATTTCCGGCGCATGAGCAGACGCCTATGACGCACAGGTGATATCTTCTTTGTTGGTTCATACGGACAGAGAGATGCAAAATTCGATCGCAGTAGGACGGAAAAGAGTGATTCTTCAAGCATTGCGCAGTAGCGTATCAAATGCTAAAAGAATGACGCTCCTCCCATACTCCATTTCCTCTTGAGTCAATGAAAAGTGGCAACGATAATAATAACCCCATTCGGGCCATGGCCACAAGTGCTGCAAAAATTATCGCTGAAGGCATGAGAAAGTGAAAACATCGGAGGATGAAGAGGATTTTCATTTCTTACCACTTTGCCACTCACCGCCTCTTGTTTAAGGTCGAGACAAGCTCAGATGTTAGGGCATATAAGATGAGGAAAACACCTCAACTCACAAATTATTATGCGCTATCAATCACTCAAAGAAGAGAATCTGCGAGACCTCCAAAGTGCACAAAAAGAATTAAAAAGTTGCATGAAATTAAGCGAACTGCAGCTTTGCTAAACCTTAAGGCAATAAATTTCTCTCGTGAACAATATATGATGTACCATTCACATGTGCATACCCTCATGATGCACTATATTCGTGCAGAACATCAGAGGGCACAAAATGAAGAAGAAAGAGCAAAACCTGGAATGAAACACACCAAAGCCATTGTGGCTTGCACTCTATCCGGCGCAGATCGTGCAGTTGTTTTGATCATTGCTGAAGTTTGAGCATCCGTGAGTTTCCTCGAGCAACGCTGCCCTTTTGCGATTGTGCAAACCTCCAAAGGAAGATAAACATGTCCTTCTTCTCGACCGACTTGTAGACACGGCAAATAACCGTACCTGAATTTAATGGTCTGAGTGCTAAATTAATGCCCGTTCTTCATAACAAGGAAGTTTAAGACAAAACTGATGAATTCACACTCTCTGCAAAACAGATCGTTCGCATCGTCAACGATATCTTCCAACGGGAGCAAAGTACTTTAACATTCGAGACAACGAGGCAGCGCCAAACGCCAATTTTTTTTGCACTTTCAAGTAACGTTGCCTTCTCAAATCGACGCAAAAATAAATGGTCAGTAAGCGACTTCAAGCAGAAGTTTTCTTGTGGTGGGGAACAGCTGTCAACGCATTTGCCCACTGCGACAGCATAGTGAAAGTTGAGTAGAAGGTGGCTAATCAATGCACCTTCGACGTACTTCAGTGATTTTTACAGGCTCTCTCGCAACTTTTGATGATATTGTCAACCACACAAGAGTCCTATCACATCATGTCCATCATGCCGAAATTCCTCTCCTTCACCGATGTCCATTCTTGCAAAAATTTGAAACACTCTCAAAATAACTCCGCAGCACTATAGACTGTTTCAAAGAGCATCGACAGTAATTTTCGAAACGACGCAACGCCTCATTCAAATGATATTTAGTAATTTACGAAGAAATTTGATAAGGAACTGATATGACGAGTAGATTTCCCTTCAGATTTCGCGATGCACCCATGAGAAGGGCAATCAGACCCATTCTAATTAAGTGAACAGAGGTTTCTAAATTTTGCAACGAGGTCAATTACTGTGCGAAGAGAGACGTCGATTTGTTGCTCAAAAAGTTCGCGAACCAACAATGGGCAGTAATGAAGAACCAACCTTAGCTCGTGATTGTACTTTCGGAGGAAATATTCGGCGACTGATATCTCAGTTATGAGCCCCTTTTCGTCAGCCAACGGAAAACTGAACGAAGGCCATAAAATTAAAAAGAGTGAGTGAAATAATGAATTCAGTTACAGGTGCGTAACAGCGCAACAAAGCAAAAAATATCTATTTATGAACGATAAGCAATGCATAATGCTTAAATGAGTACTTATCCCGAGCAACGATATATTCAAAGATCGCTGAATATCTAATAGGAGTTACTCGGTGTAGTTCACTAACCGGTCGTAACCTCTTGCAATACGTTCCAGCGAACATAAGTACCAATGATATTCTCCGCCGAGTATGACGGATATTCGAGTAATGCGAAGAAATACAATTATAATAAGCCTAAGCCTTGCAACAAAAGACGCAGACAATAATACCCCCCCCCCCCCACTCTCCAGGTCCACTGGCAAGAGTTACGCTATTTTGCGGATCTCAAATGAATTTTTGCTGAGTAAATAAAGTGAAAGAAACAAAAAAAAATCAGTTCAAACATCCTAAACTTCACTAAACCAAATCTTACGTTACCTCTCCGTTCCAAATATCACAGTATCACCATGCTTATTTTATGCAGCCTTTGGAACTTGGTCTTCATTGGCCAATCTGTAGCAATGAGCTTAAATATATTGCAGCTAAGTCGAAATAAACCGAAGAGATTATCTTCTTGAGAGACAATACATTTGGCTCTACTGTCATCGATAGCACAGGTGATTCCTCACAGGTACGAAGCAATAACTTCCAAGCAAGAAATGATATTTAATCAAAGAAACGATTTGAGACATCTTTCTGTGTTATTCAATCCCCAACGATAGAAGTGCTGTTCCACATCACAATAAATGATACAAGAAATGACTAACAGCTGTGCATTTGCGGATTTACGCGTAACGTTGCATACGCGATATTTGCGATGGATGTTGTTGATGTGTGTTGTGTATATGCGTAATCCCCGAAGTTCCCGTGCCAATTTGCTTCGTTGATTATCACTCATCAATACATCCGGCTGATCAATGAAATCAGTGTGTGGATCGAACATTTCACGCAAAAAGTCGATCACGCACAAATCCTTGTAGAATGCGGTCGCTAATACTGCAGAAAAAACTTCATCACTATTATTTCAAGTTGCCAGATATGAAAACGAAGAAAAAAGCGTGGACGAACAACAAGAAGAGAGCAAAGCCCACGACCAAAAACAATAACAACGGGAAGTAGAAATATGAAGACGGAAACAAGTGCGTCCTGTCTGAAATCTCCCGTCGCGATATGCACATTCACATGCTCACGATCGTTTGAAAGTCTTTTCGCCAAGAAATTTGGTTTTTTTATCACCGCGAAACTTTGCTAAAAGAAATATCTAACAACTGCTGCCTGCATGTCTTAATGCAAAAAAGTGTTGTGTATTACATCCCTCATATTCTTCCCTTTCCTGCAAGGTTTATCCACTAAGAAATCTTCTGCAGTACATGACATTTGCCGTAGCCGGATGTTCCTTGGGGTGACTTCAGGATATCATTAAGTGGTCTTCAAGAAGAAAACTCTACTCACTCGTTCCATCAAATGTACCCCCATTAAATCAAACAGGAAAACCGAGCAAGAGCTTGAATGTATTCGTGAAATGCACTCTAACACAACAATAACCGAATGAGCACATCATGCGTTGATGCATAAGTCTGCGCCTTCTTTGACGTAAAGAGCCTTCAAAGAGATAACGTCTTCATCTCACGATAACTGCTATGTACAGTGTATGCGGAAATAACAAGGTCTCGGTTGAAGCAGAATGACGGAAAAGACAGGAAGCCGCCCACAGTCGACGAATATAACGATCGCTGCAGCACTGTTTCTCATTCCAGCATGGAGTCAGCGAGTGATAAAGATAATTTCGAGTGACTGCTAGTGAAACTCCATCCAAAACAAAGCTACAGAGTTCACGGCTCCTATATTTCTAAGCGCGATGAAGAGGCGAAAAATGCTACCTCAAAATGCCACGATCCAACTCACATAAACCGCCTCCGTACATCTTGCAAAAATGCCTTACCTGGAACGGTCATTTATACCTCATACATTTAGAGCTAGGACCGTGCACATTACTGCTCCCAAACCTACACTTTGATCAAATCAGCCAAAATAAACTAAAGCTGATTTATAATGCACCAAAGTGGCTACAAAGGTGACTGAAAAGCTTCCAGGAAATTTTCACACATTTCGATTCTGAAATGAAAACAGCAGTAGTAAATGCAAGGGACCGTCGATGTTGAGCATAGTTCCCAGCTGCGTCGGGCGGATGCTTTGATGGAAACCAAACCATATCTCGCGACCGCTTCCCAGAGCTGTACTTAGACGCCTCGACTTCTCGAAGAACGAGCTGCCTACTTGGGTGAAACTGAAGTTAGTTCACTATCACCTATCAGAAATGAATCCATAGTCGTAAGAATAAAAAAGCGGCCGATCTGTGGTGTCTTCCAGATATAACAGTAATCTCTTCTAGTTTGGGGCTCTTTAATTAGGGCACAAGAAATGTCTTCTGCTCTCAGTTTAGCAAAATGGACAAAATGGACATCACAGAGGTTAATCTAGTACGCAACGACCAATGAAGAAATTATTTAAAACAATTCAAAAGGCAGTAAAGCGCGTTCATGATTTTTTCGCTCAGTGAATGACTTTTTCCAAAGGTCATGCTCTGTTCACTGTCCAGTTCCACGCCACTCCGTTCCATTCGTTGAGTAATTTCTTAAGTGATCGCTATCTCCCGTTTCCGCACTCCAACAAGCCTAATTCATTCGTGGTGCTAATCACCGACTGTCTAGCTTATACGATGCGAGATGGGATAATTGAAATCGTTTGGAAGGCTGCAGCACACTTCTTATGACGAAGACAATCTCAAATTTGCATTTCGTACCTCCATTCTATACAAAAAAATGAAAAAAACAAAAAGCAAAGCCATTCTGTCCACGTTCTATCCTCTCACCACAGCACAGAACTACGAAAATAATCGAATCGGGGTAATTATTCGAAATTGAATTATTTAGGTATAACGATTTTGAATTGTTCAAATATGCCGTGATTATGGCATTGTTCCATCTTTTTTAGGGTTTTGTAAAAGAGAAGAACAAATGTATAAAGAGATTCTTCCTCTTGAGGTTTCTCCAACAGAAAAAATGAAGGCGTACCTCGAATTGTATGTTTTAAATAGAAAGCGAGTAAATCGCAAGAGAATTCACAAAAAGTTTTTGAAACCGAATATCCCAACAATTCAGCGATCAAAAGATCACCCGGAACTAATTAAGGGCCAAAACGAACATCTCATATCACTGGCTAATTGTATGCCGTATCGCAACGACGCCGAACGAAATGATGGCCGCTAAAAAATAAATCTCTGCTGAAACGCTTCACAAACACCACGCAAGTCTTCAACATTTCTTCCAAACGTTTCTACAAACTATTCGGATATTTCTCGGTCAGGCCAAATGTCTAGCAATTTGAGTCAACTTAAATTACAGTGATGAGCGCGACCCCTCTGCTTATGAACAGGTGTATCGACCGTTCTTTAGATGCAATAAATAAGTGAATAATAGAAATTACCGCGAATGGGATTAATGAGTACCTCAGTGAAGAATAATGTTTGAGCACAGTATGCATCGCATATAAGCCATTACGACAATCGATATTCACCTTGCGTACGAGACGTATCTTTACCGTGAACACCTCATCGAGGCGTTCCTGTGGTAAGATCACCTGCACACTTTCCTAGAATTAACCAAGCGCAATCCATCTTGTGAATAATTTACCATCGGTTCATAAATATTTGTGAACGTAACAATATTTGCAAAAACAGTAATTAAATAACGGTTGACAAACGTTTTACTACTGCTGAAAAAGAAAGTATAAATGAGAAAATATAGAAGCACGAAGAGGGGGAGTGTAAATGACTCTGCAAATGACGAACGCGAATGGCAGACTGACAGTGAATGAGAGAGCAACTCAAAGAAATTTGTGCTGAGCGTACAATTTCGGCAAATGCAGAGAAATTTAGTGCTGAGATATTTGATCACTTCCTACCGGGCATGAACGACGATTCTTTGCTCTCCAATGAACAAGAAGAATTTCGAGGGAGACAAATACACAAAAACGAAAGCGGAAAATTAAAACACTAGTGGAAAAATGAAAGATTGAGGAAAGGATTCCAGCCACGGATTGTAGAAACGACATGAGCTGAGGATAACGAATGATTAGAGGCCGAGCAAGGGAATTACGAATTTGCCGCACACCTTCAAAAAGTTCCATGACCTCATGCATGTAACCAGTGAGATCGGACAGTCCATCGAAACATGAGCAAAACAAAGGATCATAATAGCAGCCTTTTAATGTGGATGACTTAACATCAAAGATATGCAGATTGTACCCGGAGGGTAATATGCTCTCCGGTGGACACTTTGACGCCATCCCGATCGCTCCAAACTTTGTTGCGAATAAACAAATCGTCAGCTTAACCAGGTTGGTTGGGACTGTTAGTTAAAATGAGCTATGAATAAATTGCTAGTATTGGGATATGAAGGCGTGTGAATGCATGGATTTATATGTGTATAATCACCAATGGCCGGGAATGAAGTCGACGATCTACCGCAAGCATGTCTTGTGGAGTTTCCCTTGGAGCAGTGATGCAATATTACGCAACCATTTAACACAGCTTATCTTTACGAATAAAGCGACAGACACAATGAACGGAACAAATGACCAAATCTATGTTCTAATTAGTGAATAAATCGAATTGACGTAAGCAGAAAACGAGAAACCTGATCGCGATCGATCGGTACGAGTGCGTTCGTGTAAAGCTTTCTCCTCCCATCGTACACCGTCGCAACATCGCCGAAATAGCATTCATAAGTGTTTATCAGCGCTTTCATCACCTCCCTCGAAGGAATCGAACGTTAAAACGAAAAACATGTCACGTTAAGTGACACCACTTTCACAATGCTGACACTCACTTCTGACCGTCGTAATCACTCGCTCAGCGACTGTCTTTTCTTCTTCGAAATCTCAATGAGCAACTGATATCTCATCAATATCACCACTGATAACACAGAACGTGCATCGATAAGTCTTCATCTAATAAAAACGCGCATATTACCTGTTCACAGAAGGTGGCAAGCGATCATCCTCGACAACCACCTCGTACAGATAAATGTTCATTTCTGCAGCGACCGTGACAGTGAATAAATTGGCGCATATTTTAATCGGTGCCCCTAAGCGACCAGCCGCCGGTCGAGGAGCGAGAACAAATGGGTCCCGTTGATCCTTAACCTTCATACAAAAGCGAATTGAAATGTCATAAATAAGGAACATTTTTCGTGACGGGCCTGGATGAGTTTTCAGAGCGCCACCTACAGAGTTGCGAAGGAAGGGGAAAGGAGGACAGTAGTAGTCGCTGTTCGCTGTTGTAAGGAAAAACGGACACAAAAAATCAATTTCTGGCTGAAAAATCCCCCGGCTTTCTTTGATCACCTGAGGCGGCAGCCAAGTCACGACGTCAAGGGAGGGATAAGCTCATCAACGGCGATAAGCATCATTGCTGTTGCCAAACTAATCGAAAAATAAGACATTTCCGCATCTCGAGTCGAAATTGAAAGAAATCACTAATACAACAGTGGTGGCAAATTTACTGGCAAAACTAGAAATTAGGCTGGTTTTATTGTTTAACATAACAAGTTTTAACGCGGATTTTTGTGAATAGTTGCCTTAAACCGCGGAAACAAATATGTAAAACTTGATACATCTTGACTTTTTTCTCTTCTCATCTTACAAAGAAACAGTTAGTGAGCATTACTCGTGGAAACTGAAGACGTGTGTTGTCACGACAACAGAGATGGATGGGTTGGAGCACACCTAAAAGAGGCCTTCAAAGACCTGAAGCAAACAAAGCCACACGAAGCCTCATGTGTTCTCACAATTGTCCAACCAATTTTGGCACTATGCTAGAAATGACACGAGTTTTTCTCGTATGGACACAACTTTCATTTAATAGAGAATAGAGGTAATTATTGCAGGCCACTGCAAAGGAACACAAATTTTCAAGTACTGTTATCTTATAAATAAATTCCCTCACTTCACTGAGGAAATAGGTTGGCCGAAATGAATGTGGTGTCACCGATGAAGCACGTCCCCACATGGGGAATTCGAAATCTGTGAAGCGCAGGCGCAAGCATTAAGCACTGAACTTATTTCCCTCGTTGACGGTAAGCACTGGACAGCGCATCAAAAGCATCACCCCCTTCCCTCATTCTCTCTTCCCTGAATTTTCATGGCGGCGTTGAATGCCCCACTATCAAAGGATAACTGGAGATCGCTTACATCACTCGAACACCCTTCAGGGGTTGATCCGTCATCGCCATCAGTTGGAGATGATGAGTTTATTTTTCCCTTACTTCGAGGACTTCCAGCCAGAGAATACGATGCCATGGTAATTCGGACCTATAACTAAAAACTGATGGACATAACGACTGGGAAAGCAAAAACACAAAGCGATGACATGCAAATATGTGCTGTTTCTCATATAAACAACGAAACCAAGGCAGCACACAGAAAAGGTTGGTGGAGGAGAGGTGTGGATAATTTTCAAATGGCTGCATTTTAAGAACGGAGCATTTCATAGGGAAAATGCCCATATTCGACTCAGGAAATAGAGACCGACCGGATGAACCCCTAGCCAAGAAATCTTGAGCAGTGGAGCTTAGCGTCAATAATAATGATTTTTTTGCGTTCAAAAAAAAATAGTCTTTTCAACCCTTCCACTCAGGAATTTTCAAATTTTGCTAATCCTATCTCGTTCACTGCTTGGTTACAGACCCAGTTAAGAACAACAGACTGCGTGGATAGCGTTAACACCGGATTACTGAAACGGGAAACAATTCACAGCCCATTGATGCAACCAGAAAAAACATCCTTCGATTTTATGGATTTTATTTTACGTCTGAAGTTCACATATGGCCTTGATTCAAGATGATCTAAACTGCCTTGCACGAACTGCTCTTAATCCACGTCCACACAAGCACAGGTAAACTCAGGTTACAACTATGACTTTCACGGATGTTGGATTTAATTTACATCATTTTGCTTACCATCAGCAATAAATTTTTATTACGTCAATAACCCCATCTTTTCTAGCTGAGCTACAGAATCCCTCTTCGTCGACAAATATGGACATCTCGACGCAAAGAGATGGAATAAGGGAGAGGAATAAAAAAGAGAAAAAATAAAGCACATATCGGCATCAGTGACACAAGTAAATGAAAAAAAATTAAAGACGAAGGTATTACAGAGCAATTCAAAGGATTTACTTAGAGAGTGAGTTGGCTACGTTGATCAACACATCGTTTCGACGTGAGCTGCGAATAGAACTCGACCTATTAACAAAAAAGTCTTTAACTAATTAGTCATTTCTTTTAATGCCTATTCTCATATAAAGGCGCTTAGGAGTTTTATTTACCTTACATCCATTAAGTGACTCCAATCGTCGTTCTTATTTATTTATTCTTATTTTCACTGTTTCAGCGCTACTGTATAGTTCATATCGTAAATCAGCACTGCTAGCGGTTTTGTGTAGGTTCACTTCCCGCTATTTAGCTATCTAATTTACTAGTAACACATCATATTCACTTTCGGCTGATTCTGTTACAATCTTCTACTTTCGAGATATTTCAGTTCTTTAAGTCAACAAGCTTAGGAATCCTGCCGGATATTATATCATTTTATTAGGTGAGCTCTCTTAGGTCTAATGTACAGGTCAAGCACATTCGTAAGAGCTAGTTTTTCGGTACACCTGTTTCGTGAGAGATGTTTTTACGACTACCAATTACTGCTCAGAGCTAGTTTTTCGCTACCTCAAACGTGTCAGGGGTAGTTCTTTGACCACCCACACCTGTTTCGGGTAGTTTTTTGGCTACCCCACTACCAGACTATACTATTGGTAGCCTTCTGACTGCCCAACCATGTACTATACATGATCCGAGTGGTATACGAAACTTTTGCTATACCTAACCGTACGATTATTAAGCATTGGACTTGGTGAAATTCTCAGCATTCCATTAAATACAACATCTTGGTTATGTCTTATTGTATGTTCCTGCGACTATTCTTGTGTCTTGTCATGTTCTTTCAGTTTTCTTTTTTGCTCCATATATGTCCCAAATATACGTTTTAACAGCATTTATGGCCAGATTACCCAAACGTTGTACCGCCCATAGGTGGACAACGGTCACATTTCACAACAGTGCAAGTTTGACCTGAAGAGTCTACTGCTGATAATTTATTGTGGTTCACATTAGACAACGTCCAACTTGGCAATATCTACACAAAGTGTTGCGGATGCCTCACAGAGTGTTTTCCTTCCACTCTTCTAAAGAATTTCGGCGTGGTTTTGCCTAAAGAACCGGACCACAAGCAGCCTATCATGAGAGCACTATTTTAAATACGGGCTAATGCAGCCCACAATCCGAGCAACCGTTCTGCTCTGCCGTATCGACGCAGGCGCGGTGGTGTGTTTGGCACCACTCATATGACAATACACGGACCCCTACCAATATGCTTGCCCTCTCACTAGGTAATCCATCAAATAATAGGCTCGCCCACCCAATGGCGGTGGCCTTGGGTAGAACATCCCCTGCGCCCCCCACCGCTAATCAAGTATTAGTAATTAATCCTGTATCCGTTGCACAACGAACAGGGGATGCACCTCGGAATATATTAACAGCTGGGTATGAGGTGGAAAGTGACAATGCAACATGCCAATTCTCGAGTATATTTAACGATAATGACCTCACTGGCATGGTAATCACTAGAGCATGTGGAGAAAACTGTAAAAGCTGCAATTTAATAGAACGCCGCAAATGGATAACTTCCAGCACTACGGGGAGAGTTTCGATGGGACAATGACCTCCGAATTGGATTCCGACACCATGGGCACAGTGCATTGCTTAAGCTGCAGCATATGTGGTTTACACTACGTAGAACAAATATCGACGAGTCTCCGAGCACGCGTTCGAGAAAATTTATATAATATTAATAAAAGGAATATATCTAACTATCTTTAAGCACTTGCAACGAGATGACCACGGTATACAGCATATTAGAGTGTGTATATTGGAGGAGGTCAATGATAATAAATACCTCACTGAATGAGAACTATTTTGGTTCGAATTACTTCGGACAACTTATCCAGTGGCACTTAACGACAATATTAAAGGAGTCGGTAGTCGGTAATATTTTGGAACTTTTGTTTAAAGAAAATGCCCCAAGGGTGCCGTACTTTGAAAGTTATCGTTTAACGATGAAGCATAAACATGGGGAAAGGAAGAAGAAATAGCAAAATTATTAATGACAATTTCTTAAATGTCGTTAGCAATAACGCTGTCCGCTTAAATAACGCCGAGAATGCTTGTGGTTTTCGAAGGAATTTCTGTCAGCAAAGCACCGCACACTGAAGATGCTATAGTTCATCACTCTAGATATGGCAAAAGTATCAGCCACGAGATTACTTGTTGTGCAAAATGCGCACAAGTTCCATATGCAACTCCTCGCACTCGGCCACCAAAATATCGGTTATATACGCCTCTTCAACAACAGTCTTATTAAAAAGGAGCTGAATAAAGTTACTAATAAGGCGCCGAGGGTACAAATCACGTTTTCTTATAACAAGACAATCACGCGGTACCTCCCTAATTATAATGAAACGTTACATATGTTAAAGCAAGCTTTGTCTCGGTTTTTATATAACACTTATGGTTGTCATCAGTTACAATTCGTTTAAGTGTAATATTCTTCACCAGCTCGATCTCACCCAATCACTGGAAAGGTTTGCTGATGTTGCCAGCTTCTCAGCAAGAGATGAGGGCACAATTCCAAGCAGAGGTTTGGCAGTAAACAGGTTACTTGCAGAGTCGCGAGGTCGGTCATTCGTTCGACAACTATTTGAAAAGTCTATAAGGCTGCAATCGTCTGAGGCATTTTTTGCGCGGAAGCGCATTCTCAGGATTGCAAAAAAAATTTTGGAAGAGAAAATCCGGAATTTCGTGGATTGCGTGATGCTTCTTTTCTGTGGAATGTGTTGGATGAGCACCCAGTATTTAGCCCCATCCTCCCCCTCTTGGTGCGAATGTATAGCGTCTAGGACCAACGGAGAAATGGTCCGAATTGAATCCGAACGATGGTACTTTCTTCTTCCTTTTCTCAGTAGTGTAGACTGACAAACCGCTTGCGTTTTTCTTTCGTCACTTCGACTCTCTGCCACCTTATATGCATGTACCTGTATAATTAGGTAACGTCTTAGGTGTTTGCTTCAGTGTTCGCTCCATAGCCGCCGACAGCGAGCAGGTTGTTGGGACGGCGGGCCTGGTACCCGTTCTTCATCAGGCTCTGAAATTTGTTGGATTTTGACGAGCAGTTAGTTGATAGCAATTGAACTTAAGCTTCCTAGCTAACCAGCTTCCTGCTTCCGGCTTAGAGTCGTCAATTATTACTGCCTTCTCAATCGCAACACTCAATCGACGCTTCGTATTTAACCGTATGAATCATGTTGCAAGTAGAGCTTTAGCCGTGTAAGATCTGCGGGGATTCGCTCACATTGATAAATCGAAGTTTTCGTGTATTCATTCTCTCTTATGCCTTCTGCTGAATGCATATTTCTCTCTGCCTGTCGTTGTGCTCCTCTTCCTTCCCCTTGCCCTTCTTTCGTTGCAGCTGGAACAGTGAGTCGGTGAAACCGCTCCCTACTCCCCCCCACCCCTTCCCTTGCCTCACCACCCCAATTTCCGCGTTTGTCTTTGTTGTGTTCTGTGAATTACGAAACGACTGTGGCTGTTGGCGAAGATTGTTTCTAGGCGGACCGGTAAGCGTTCAGCGTCGACCTGTGTGTCATGCATTTATAGTCCCACTAGCTGGCTGCACTGTGATGCTTTCTACATTGAGGTCACCATAAGTCGACGTCAACGCGATGATACAAGTAACAGTGATGAAGCGAAACACGGAGGACGGCGACACAACGAACACGGCGGATCCGTGCAGCCGGAGTAACATCAGAGGCGGGTCCGAAACACTCGGCGAACGCATCGCGCATTCTCTGCCTGCAGTCGGTGTGTATATAACTTTTGAAACGATTATTCTAAAACAAGTATATGTGTTTTTCAGCACATTTATTTGGAGACGAAGGCGCACTATACGCCGAAATAATGCTATTTTCGCATTTTTGTCTGATGTTTTGGTCATGTCTTGTAGGTAATGGAGGCTTTGCCTTCCTGGCTCGGTGAATCGCCTCGAACGATTTTTCCACGAAAAGGGAGGTCCGTCATTCCCGCTTCCATATAAATACATATGCATGTGCAAAATTTTTCTCCTTAATCGAGGTGTGCAGATTTTCCACGTGGAGGTATCCGATTCGGTGACGGTATTATGTAAGCAAAAGTTGACATCGTAAGGAGGGAAAAATCTCAGCCTCAATATATTTAAGCCTTTGGTAGCCCTCAGTTTTACGCACGTGCTGTTTATTTATTGCGATGTTTGTGTATGAGCCATTGCTTCCACCTCCGTCCCGTGGTGCAGACGGTGTCGACGAATGACTTCACATGTCAGAGTCGTTGTACTCATGTTATGCCTGTCCGCAAGTCAGAGCATTAATAGCCATCTGGCTGTTGATATATTTCGGTATTTGTTTACGCGACGTTACTTCTATCACTTGTCAAACAAGGCACCTAGTGAATAAGTGGTGCTGCAGTGACTGAAGAAAAACGTTCCTATTTTGCACGTATTTTTGAGGTTTGCTGTGGGGAGAGGGAGGGCTGGGGCAGTAATTGCTTGCAGTTTGAGGCGTGGAAGAGATTGTAGAAAATAATTTTGAGTTCTCGCGAGTACTGAGATCGTTCTTTGCATTCTCAGAATTTTGCCCTCCCTAGTAATTTGCTAAAGGGTAATTTCCGTTATTTCAGCAAGGCAATTTCCTCCTCCGTTCCGCTCTGTTTGGTCACTATTTCCGTCCCCCTTTCCCCATTTCCGTCACCGGACGCTCCCTTTCAGTTCTTTTTTTTTTTTCAAAGCAGTTTAGTGCATTTGCTCGGTTACTTTTACCAATGCGACAAATAACCTTATTAAAACGAACAGTTTTGGAAGTTGCTCCATCGTTTTCAAAATGAAAGCGACGAAATGCAGGACTTGCATGCTTCTTTGATTTCCTGATCGTTGTTCGAGTGATGCATCTTCTATTTTTTAATGGGATTTTGCTAACTTCAGACGCAGTTGATGAGCCATCTCATGCCACGAAAGCGTTTCCTCAGATTCCATTGGCTGCCGATCAAATGAAAGAAGTCACTGAGACGGTAACTCTTGTTTAATATTTTTTCTTTGTTCGTTGAACCGAGATCTTTTTTGGGACACTGAGTTCGCATATTCGATGATATGAGGTATGCCGAATTCAAAAGGTATTTCATCAAATGGCGACATCGTTCTGCAGGTCACAAGTTTCTGGCGGAACGTAATGTGCGATATCCGTACGACAACCGTTCCCGTTTTTGCTAAGAACACATAGCTGTCAGTCTGATGAAGAATCTGATTCCGCTTCCTCCGACTTGTCATTATCTTGCTAGCCCAACCTCTGCCATTCCGATTTAGTTTTTGTCATTTCAACTTACAATCGAGAAGATGCTCATATCTTCGTTTAATGATCACGAGGTTTATTCGCTTTCATTAAAGAATAGCGACGCTTAATAAGTTTGCGTTTTACACAAACTTATTTCGGAATCGGAAACTGCATCACTTCAGCTCTTCGAGCATCTTTTCATGCAAACGTATTTGCATCTAAGAATTAGGTCTCGTTTTAATCATTCTCAGCTTTGTTACTTCATCGCTTAAAACATCAGCCATATGCAGGTTGTGTTCGGTGGTATTGCCAACCGGGGAACTTTTGATAACTGAAGCGAATAATGGCCGCTAATCTTTTTGTATGTTCGGTGAGGCTAAGCATGTGTCGTGTTCCAGAGCGTGCTGACTGGGTGCCAGATATGTGAGACATCAGGCGGAGAGGAGCCCAATTTTGGTGACGGTGAACGATGTGGAAATGGTGACATCGGCATGCCTTTTGGTTTTACAGTAATGCATGCCCATGATCGACATGAAGAAGCAACGTCTCCGCATGCCTACAGTCTGTGGATTAGAGATCCACTGAGAATGCTCAAGGAACGCGAAATAAGGTTGTTTTATGGCTTATTGGTGATGGGGACATTTGCCTGTACGGCAGATTTTGATGGTCTGCGAAGCCAAATAGTTTTTGTGATGTGGAGGGAGTTCTGTTTGCTTAGAGCTGAATTGTCCGTGTCTTCTCTTTATTACTCGAACAGCTCGGCGATCACGATAATGTGTCATGGCTCAGCCGAAATTTTCACAACTCCACTTGGTGATTGGGGCTTTTATCAATGGGGACCGCGATTAATTTGAGTCATTCGAGTGCCTTTTATACTTTGACAAAATAAGTCCTTGTCATTTGCCAGGACTGCGGCTAAATTTCATTGAGATCCGTAGTGTTTCTCGCCAAACGGATTTCTGGTGTGTGGAGCTCATCGTCATGTTTGAAAAGTCTGTATTTTACTCGACCTTTTTAATTTGATTTTCAGTTAAGTGAATAGTGATACTTGGTCTTTCAGAACCGAGGCTCGTATCGCCTCCCGCATCCAGACACTCCAGAATCTGCCTGCCGACATCGGCGATGAGGTTCGTCTGAAAGCCGAAATTCAGCTTCGCTCTCTGCGCCTCTTGAAGTTCCAGAAACAAGTTCGTTTCCTGTCTTGCACGCTTCTTTCTCAGTTTGTTCAAATTTTTTTCTGCTCGGCCTCCTGAAAATCCGGCCCACATTAAAAGGAACTCGCTTCCGATGGGACCCTCCTCCCCTTATTCGTCCCTAATTGGAATTGCATTTGTGCTTTCTTGAAGAAAAGCAAGTGTCCCTTCACCGGAAGTAGGATGGTTCTGAAGGAGGTGATATTGTCGCTGTCTGGAGGGGTGCTGAAACAAGTTGTTACTGCTCTGGCTTGGAAAAGCCTGTCGTCTATGGAGAATCGAATAGTGGAAAGAGATGAAACAAGGTGAGAGGGTAATATTGCCCATTCTCAGTGAAGTGGCTCCTTCCAATGCTGATCGATATCTCCTTCATCTTGCATTAAACGGATCAAGTGGTAACGGTTTGTGTGAAGATAACAGCTTGAGTGCAGTGCAACACTCGCCGGTCATCAAAAGGTTAAGGCAATATGATGTATGTCAAGCCGTAATGTGCCTAACCTCATAGTGACGTATTGTGCAGCTATATATTTATGCACTTAAATTTGTAAGCATTAACTAGATGTGATTATGTGGTGATGTGGTAAAAAAGCTCGCTTAATTGTGTGCAAAACATTGATGTAAGGAGTCGCTACGTAAACTGTTACATATGTGGTGATGATTCGGCACATTCGGGGTGGTATTGCAAAACGCTTGTTCACGTGGCATGCATTGCGACATACAGTGGCTAAGCACGGCGATTATATTTCACCACGAGTTGTCACGTGTTGACCCCTGTATAAGCTGTGGATTTTTTCCATTGTGGGTTCTGTGTAGTCTGTATGGGTATTGAGTGTATCGCGCTTCTCCGTTTCCTCTAATAAAGCTGCCACCTCAACTTGTCGTCCTCATCAACACTATCGTCGACTCTACCTCCTCATCACCTCGCCCATGACAGACAACATACCACTTCGTACGTTATTTGGGCAGAAATAGGCAATGTCGTTGCTGTCCATAATGATAAATGCTTAATTCGTAAATCGATGAACGTACAACAGGATATTTATATACATAAGCCAAAACAAAACAATGAGAACACGCACAGAGAAGGCAACAGAGCACAGAGATGTTTTATGCATTCACTGTTTCCTGCACATACCAATCGAGCAGCACGGGGGTCGATGCTGAGCATTGCCTCTGGTGGAAGGCCGTTCGAGCTCCTTTAAGTAAGGCAACGCTTACGATGTATACAGCTTCACACGGAGGGGAATTCCATAAATTGATCATCGAAAGTAATGGAGTCTCCCTTTGTGCAGTTTATACGGTTCTCCTGCCTTGTGAGAATGAAACATTTCGATGAATCAATATGTGTAAAACTGAATACAATCTTGTACAGGCCAAGTCTTATTAGATGTGATTCAAGCGAATCAAGATCCAATGCTGAAAGTCTTCCAACACGCTTGCTTAGGAAGTTTGCATCGTTTAGGTGCAGTTCTGATGAAAAACCTCTCGATATTCGATTGTGAAAATGATACATCCAAGACGGACGTCAGGCTTCGGCTTCTGTCCAAGAAGGTCCATTGTGAGTTGAATAAGCCAATGCATACACTGACATTTTAGAGTGTACAGAAGGAGACTACACTTGTGACCGGTATCGCTCATGATCATATTATTGTGCTTGTCGAACTTGAGTTTAGGTCTCAAGGCAATGTTATCACGTTTTAGATGCGAGCAGAGGTATTGCGCACACTGAAAAAAGAGACTACGTTCGAGACGGCGTTTCTCCTGAACACCAAAGCGTTTGGGCTATCGAAAGGTTTAATTCTGAGAGATGCCCACCATGTTGCGGAACAAGAAAAGGCACGAGCGCTAGAGTGCGAGATAAACAAGGGAAAGGCGCGCTGCGAATTTCTTCATACGCTTATCTGGCACTTTAAGAGCTTCAAACAGTTCCATCGAAACAACTGGGTATGGATTCAGTTTGATAACGGTTATAAACCGAGAGAACACTCATTTCTCGATAATTTTCTCGACGGATTGAGTCCATTAGTTCGGAGCAGGAGGTGTTCGGACAGAAAAGCTTCAAAATGTTCCTAGTTCCAACAACAAGCTTTAGGAAGGAGGTTAGACGGGTCAGCTTTCGTTATATTTACTTCTATAGTAAAGTAGTTTTTCTAGAAGAAAATATGTAACTCATCGGATGTGAAAGTGACCCATTGTTCTTAGTTGAAGAAATAAGCATTTACAATGCAAATAAGTGTATTTTGAAAACGTTAATATCAGAACTTCTTTGTTTTTCTTTTTAATTAGCCGATTTTTTTTTTTTTTTTGAAATTGCAAAAAGAAGCCGATGGATTGATTTTTTAATTGTACAACTTTATAAGGCGACTGTGTCGCACTGACTCGCAAACGAATAAAAGTGGGGGGAGGAGAGGAAGAAGGTTGTCACGCTGAAAGGTTCAAGTGGTGACTTCTTTAAAATGGCGAGTTTGAATGTATTTTCCATGCTTAGCTCAATGAGTTCGTGCTAAAATGAGTGCTTCCTGCCTTTTTCGGCTGTACGCAGTGGTTGTTCAGCGTTGTGAATTATGTAGCGGTAGCGTTCGTTCAAAAGCTTTCTGTTTGCTCAAGAGCGTTCAGCTGTATCATCCCGCTCTTCACTCTTTAGCACTTTTCGCGTTTCCCTGTTGGGTTTTTTATTGGTATCGGTGATATGAAAGTTAATTATTATAAGAATTAAAGGATTTCTTTTTGATGAGATTGTTGCTTCAGTTAAAACAAAGGAATATAAAGGATGCGGTTAAAGCGTACCACCGCAACAGCGAGAAGGAACGCACAAAAGAGCTACAGAGAAAGGAACGAACTCGCCTGCAAAGGCTCATGCAAGAGGACGAGGAGGGTTACAAGTGGGATTCTTTCATATATTTTTTTTCATTGTCTTTTTTTGAATAATTGACCAGTGTTATCATCAAAAGTTTATATTGTTCATGCAGTTTAAGTACCGGAAATTGCATCATAAATCATGTTATGGTGGAACTCATTCCTCTTTATTACCATTAACTTTACCTCTTTAGGTTTTCTTTCTGCAGCAACCCTCGTCTTTTGGAAGTGAAAGTTTGATAATCAGATAAGATGAGATGGGGACTAATATGGTTCGGTAATGAAATGCTAGAACGATGAAATTCAGGCAACTGCTGGATGAGAAGAAAGACAGGCGTTTGGTATACCTCCTGAAACAGACCGACGAATATGTGGAAAGTTTATCGAATCTTGTCAGACAACGAGCAACTAATTTACAGATTAAACATGCGTCAATATGCAAGGGAGTTGCCGAGATACAAGGTAGAATCAGAACTACCTTCAGTATCATATTTACGTGTTTTGCATCATTTGTTATTTTTCCCCGTAAGCTGTCCTCTTCCACTTCCATCTCCTTCTCTCCGTTCCTCGCCATGTGAATTCAGCACTAGATTTCAGCGGTTTTTACACGGTATTATCATATCCGTCGAAACTGATTACAGTTGCGGGTCGTCAGAGCTGCGGCTTTGCATTTTTTTAAAATCTGTTATGGTGTTCATCGGAGGTTCTCGGTATTGTTGGCTTGTGTTGCTTTTTTAAAGTTGGAACCTTGGCTGATTTTCAGTGATGCTATCTCGGAATATCATGGAGCTTCAGATTATTAGGACTTTGGTTGAAACAACGAGCAGCGTAATCTCAAAAAAAAATCCTTGTCCAAGCGCTGACTAGGTAGCCTTTATTTCAGCAGTATTTAAAATGTCATCTTTCTATGTGAAACGTTTTTTCTCTTGCAAAATTCAAATCGTTGAAGTGACATCATACTTATCTTTTTCTCGAATGCTTCTTGCAGCTATTCTGTGGTTCATTAGCTGAGAAGCAACTATCCTGAGGGCGATTATGTGGAACTTACCCCTCCAGGTGACCGGTTTAGCAAACTCTTAGGACCTTTTTAGTTGAACTTTTTGGTCTTAAGCCGATACTGAATATGACCCATTCCGAATTATTCAACATTGGGGCAGCTACTTGAGGGTGAAAAGAAACCTCTCATTTGCAGGTAATATGGTTCGCACAAAAATTTTTACAATTATGTTCTTTGTTAGAGTAAAACTATTGCGCTTCATCTTAGTGCACGGATAGGACTCGCGTCAATCATTTGAAAGCTGAATACAGCCACGTTCAAATCATTAGGGACCTTTATGATTAATTAGTGAGCTGTTGGCCAATAAAGATATTTGATGTCTAGGTGTTGATGGGAATAAGTATGCAGCTTCTTTCAGGAAATGATTCGAGGAGTGTTCACGTAAGTATTCGTGAAATGGCGACAGACAAATTACTTCCATTGGAGGAGCCATCAGAGGTAGACTATATGTTTACTTGCCTTGAGATTTATTCTGACAGTGAGGTTTAGGCTTTCTTTTGTTGTTACTTGAATGATCCTGTTATCTATGTTTGATTGGTTTTAGCAGTATTCGATCGGACCCATGGTTGTTGTGTTATATTTTGCGGTAAGTTGATGTACCCACGAAACGTTTTAGACGATTGTGAATTGCGCCGATATACTTTGAACGAAACTGATTCAAAAGAGATGGTGGCACACGCTGATGCCGCTCTAAAATAGGTATGAGCTAGAAGTCGAGGACCGTATCTCACCGAGTGGACTCGATGAAGCTAGTTTTTTCTGATTGCTCTTGCCGCAGTGCGCAGCAAACATGGCGTAGGCGAGTCGTTCAGTGGTAACAAAGTTGTGCTGGATCGCTTTCGTCAACAGTTGCCTTACTTATATGAGGGTGCAGGCTATAACGTGCTATCCCTTCTGTCTCTCTGGTCACGGTACTGTAGAAGTGTTGTTCTATCGCGGATCCGGTGACATATTGCTTCTTCCATGTTTTGTTTTCTTATTGGTTTATTTTTCTCGATTTATGTGCAGCTTTAACTCGAAATGCTAGCATAGCTTTTACATCGCTTGCGTTTTCCGGACATCAGCTTCCGTCAAATAGACTAATAGCAAACTTTTGAATATCTGCATTAATTAGTCTCTCAGGAAGTTGTGACTTAACGCCATTGTCTAATGCATAGCACCATTGCAGTCCTTTAACGCGATGGTGGTCCGAGTGACTGTTAATGCCAGTGTAGTCCGAGATATGTCTAAGTTTATTGCTGCTTAAGGGTGTTTTCTACCAACTAAATCGCTTTCTGAGGTATAATGTGAACATTTCCCGTTACAATGACGTAGGTATGAGGGTGCTTTTTATTTACAGAGTGTGTCGGCTGGAGAGGGCTCTAAGCTTGATGGCGTGGATAAAGTGGTACCACAACTCGGATCTACTGTGTCGCATGTGGATGATGATCTAGAAGGTAATGCTTTTTTAGCATCCTGTTGTTTTATAGCTGCGCTGCAGTCATGAGCCAGAAAATTACTTTTATGTTGTGAGCGAATGATAAAAGGAAAAAGGAACAGCAAAAGCATCTCAGAGCATGATTGCTTTTCAGGGGTATCGGCGAATTCAGTGCAGACACACAGCTGCGCAAATACTGCGGCAGTGCATTATTGTCTTGAGACTTATTCTCTATAATGGCAAATTCAGTGCCGCACAGAGGAAGTTCTTAACAAGTAGAGTGATAATATTCCAACAAATCCATTCAAAGAGTAGCAGTTAGATGTCATTTTCAGGAATGTGCAATGCGAGTGTTATGGAATGATCTGATTTTGATGAATCAGTTCCATTGGTTTGATAGAGTGTTCGTGGAATTGGCTGCTTAATGCCATACATGTACACATTTTGATATTTTTGTGGCTTTTAGTGAAACGGCATAGCATCTCATTACGAAGTAGCACGTTTTCATTCGTTTTACTTTTTATTTTCTCCTATAGTAATATATGCGGTGATATTTTTGTCCGTTGGCTTTTTGTTTTTCTGCAGATTTGAGGGGATATTCATCTTGCTCGTTTTTCTCTCCCTCGCTTTGATGTTTCTCCGAGGCGCTTTTGTTAATTCATCAGCGTACTTGCCACTTTTGTCCGATCATCTTCGTTTCTTATAATTGTTGGTTATATTTCTGCAACATTTTAAGATTTGCACTGCATCTGAGAACGCTACTGTTTAACACTCGATTATTGATAAAAGCGTTAGCTATGAGGGAACCCATTCGGAAATGATCCTACAAAGATATCTTCGTTTTTATCAGATCCGTCATTTTTTTAAAGCATTTCTCAGAGAAAGCAAATTTGCCCATTTCTTTTTTGTCTTATTTCAATAATCGATCAGATAAGACCGAATATTGATCATATCGATTTATGAAAGGCTTGGATGAGGAGGCGCGCAATCGAATGATCATAGAGAAGGCGCGAATGGAGGAGGATGAATATGATCAGAAAACTAAAAGGCAGAGTGAGTCATATTATGCTACCGCCCACCGAATTAAGGAAGAGGTCACTGTGCAACCATCGACGATGGGTGGTGGCAACCCTACTCTTCAACTGAAACCCTATCAGGTGATCTTTTATTTTTTTATTTCCTTGCATTCCATCGTTACATAGGTTTTAACGGATATCTTCCTTTACAGGTGCTATAAGGCTGTACGTGTGAGAGCATGGCAGTTCTTTTTTATAGTGAGCATCAAAATGATGGCAAACTCAGCCAAGTGTGGTAGTGGTAATTTCGGTGTAGTAAAGGACGACTCTAAGTTTTGCCTCCTCCCATTCTGAAGTTGAAGGCCATCATCAACTATATACATTGTACAACACTTGCTGCTTCTTTTATCATGTGTTGAAGTTCCTTGATTTCATTCATGCGCTGATTGTGTTAACCTCATACATGAAAAAACAAATGCCTTGAAAGGCCTATCCCTGATCAGGTCATGATGCGCCTGGATGAAGCACAGAAAAAGTTTGGTCCAAATGTTGCAAGGTTTCTGGAAGAGACAGGATCAGTATCAAGGCGACTTGCTTGACAAGAACTCTTCATATTGCCCACTTACTATTGTAGTTTTCCTTTATTTTCACTATGCCTTGTTCATGTTAGTTGTGTTTTTACCTTATTTGCCCAAACATTTTTGTGAGAGAGGATAGGTGGTCGTGGTTTTACGCTTTAGCCGGTCATTTTTATTCTTTTTTGGTAGGAATTTGAAGTGTTAAGTGATATATTATTATGGAATGGTGAAGAATACAGTGCGTTGTAGATGTTTTGATTTGCAGTTGAAAGGTGTTGAATGGATGGTATCATTATTCAACAATAATCTCAATGGAATATTGGCCGATGACATGGGTCTTGGCAAGACTATTCAAACGATTGCACTCATCGCTTATTTGATGGAAGTGAAGAAAGTCAATGGTCCTTATCTTATCATCGTTCCTTTATCGTATGTTTCTTATTTGAATTTTTGCATTTGTTGATTCTTAGCTCTCACTAGAATTGAAATTCGAAACTTCGCATCTGGTTGTTTATTTTTAATGAATCGAGCAGCTTCTTTCTGCTTTGCTGCGCAATCCTATATTCTATCGGTATTGATTGTTTCATTATGAATTTCGTATGCATATAATTTACTACAGAGAAATATGTCATGAATTATTTCATTTGGTTACTTCTAATAAGAAGAAAAGAATCTTTGTAATGTTGGTGACAATAAAAGGACACATTCCACATTCGGACGCATTCACATCATAATTTGCAAAATCAACAGAGCTTCACAGTTTGCGTTTTTGGAGATGTCTTGAAAACCTTGCTGCCCATATAATCACTTCATTATTTCTTTGTGAATAGCAGAATTGCTGATGTTTCTTTAATAAAGGGTCAGTCATTTGGCTTTGTTTTAATGGAAACCCCTCAGAATCCTTGTATTTTGAAACATCAAAGTTAGTTGCGCCGTTATCATTATAAGGCGCATGAAACCCCTCAGAATCCTCGTATTTTGAAAAAAAGTAGCAGCGCCGTTATCATTAGATCCTAGAGATTTCTATTGAAGCACAATATTTTACTCGCTTCAAGTATTCATATTTTTGTTGTTGAGTGATCTGTTATAATTAGATGAGTTCTTGTGATCTCTGCAGTCGTTGTGATCATCATTTTGATGGCGGGTTGTTTTACTCACACTTATGTTGATCTCTCCCACGCGGATTGTGGTTTGCCTTTGGGACCGTAGCCGAAGACATAAATAGGCTGCGGTTTTGGATGCTGAACAGTGTGTGCTTTTTTTATCGTCTCGTGATGTTGATGCTCGCAGTAGACGAGCTTCTTTACTTCGCTGAGATCCTTCACACGCCATTCCAGAAACGGTCACAATTGTAATTATCGATAGCATTACAGGACGATTTCGAATTGGGAGTTCGAGCTGGAGAAATGGGCGCCCAGCGTAGTCAAAGTGGTGTATAAAGGATGCAGAAAGATGAGGAGGACATTGGGCGGCATCATATTGCGTGAAATGTTCAACGTATTGCTCACCACATACGATTATGTTCTCAAAGAGAAAGCACTGCTTGGAAGAGTAAACCGTTATTGATTTTCTGATTCAGTTTTCATTAAACTTCAGTCATCTTCAGATCATTGTGAGTGACGGGAGAGAGCGTACATATGTTTTGTAATTTCTGACGGCTTATTTGTTTACTATATATATATATATATATATATATATATATATATATATATATATATATATATATATATATATAGATAGATAGATAGATAGATAGATATAGATAGATAGATATAGATATAGATTAATAACTAGAATCCAACCCCTTATTCCTACAAGCCATTTATTCTAACGGAGCACTCTTTTAGAAGAATATGTGATTGGGAGGGAGATCTATAAATTTCGCAACGTCGGCGGAGGGGTGCACTCGTGAATCGTATTTTTCAAACCGTCTCAATGCGTAAAGGAATATACGCACCCCAGTGATAACAGTTGCAACGTAAAGCTTAGAATGCTTTTGCCCGATCAAGCGAGGGCATGTGTAATCGAAGGAGGTCATGTAATCGAAATCGGTGCATGACTTGCTTGTCATGTTTCCAGGAGGAACGTATGACCGAGAGGAAATTTAAGCTAGAAGAGCTAATAGTCTATGTTTTATCGTGTGGCCACTTGAAAGAACGATGGCTGAGAGAGCTTCTGTGAATCTGCAGATTCGTTGGGAGTACATCATAATAGACGAGGGACATCGTATTCGAAATCACGACTGCAAGTTGACACGAACTCTCAACGGATTCTTCAACGCACGACATCGCCTACTTCTGACGGGAACGCCTGTGCAAAACAAACTGCCTGAACTGTGGGCACTTCTCAACTTCCTTTTGCCCTCAATCTTCAGCTCATGTGACACGTTTGAACAGTGGTTGGTTCACCCGCTTTATTTATATTGTTGGTTCATTTTTGTTCTTTATCTATAGTTTATTGTTAGGGGGAGGAACAAAGCTTGCAGGGTGGCATTTTCGAATCACATTGATCCCATTATGGTTGTGGAAAAAAGTCCATGTTTGATCGGTTCTCAACCAATCTTTTATCAGTACAACGGGCTTATCATGCAAAAAATTTCTATTTGTCTTCAAATGTTGCTAGTAATTGTTATCATGTAAATATGTTGTCAGCCAACCCTTGATACGTGGGATCATTGAAGTGCTCCAAATGTTTTTGTCTTATTAAGGCAAGAGTTCATGTTCAATTAATATAGTGAGTGACTCCCTAATCCATATAATCTTTAAATGCGTCTTAGCCACTTTACTTTTCTGACCTTGAAATGATGCATTTTATGCATCGCGCCTTGCCTCGTTTCCCCACACAAATAGGTCACGGCAAACAACGAGGTGTCTTTCCCATATATTCTCTCGCTTCCCTGATACATGGCATCCTGTTTCACTGGGCAGCGCCTCGAGAAAGTTTTGTAAGCTTATTGTTCCTGTTGTGGGCCTTTGATTTTATTAGCATAGCGAATGATCTAAACAATTCAAAATTATTTTCCGGTTCAACGCACCGTTCGCCACATCTGGAGAGAAGATTGAATTGAGTGAAGAAGAAACGATGTTGATCATCCGTCGCTTACATAAGGTTCGCATTGCCCTAGATTTCTGCTCGGGTCGCCTCTTCCATATTCTCTTTTGCTTAATTTTTTATCACAAATATTGTTCCTCTGCTGTGGCTTTGATGACATGCTGCATGGTGGTGCTTGTTTTCGTTGTTTTCGAGGCAAACAGCATACACTGCGGCGTTTTCAGCTTTTTTTTTTCAGGTAATAAGGGAATTAGGATTTCTCAAAAGAGCTTTGTTGCATGTTGACCTCATTTGGATTCGAGTGATTTTTTGGTTGTTGCTTGATGTTCGTAGCGTACTTAACAACTGGCTCTTTTGTTGCATCAGTTTTGGTTGCTTGTTTCCGAGCATACAAAATGTTTGAAGTGCTTAGCCTGTTGGTGATTCCAACGAGCATCCTATGCGATGACCTCGGGTGTTTTACGAATGAGATTATCTCGCCATGAAGGTTTGTCTTCAATCGTCTGTAGCATTCCACATTGCGACTAACACTCTGTGGCAGAGATTGCAGCTAGGTTTGTTATATCGCTTCTATTAACGATTAAACCGTTCGTAGGTTGGTGTCTTCTTTTTTTGAATGCAATGCGATAGAGAAGCGTGACCAGTTGAGCGGATGTTCGTAAAATTTTCATGCTTTTGACATTTTTTCATCGATCCTCGCATTATTTTTGATTATGTTTTATTTCATATATGTTTAGGTTTTGCGCCCATTTCTACTTCGTCGCCTCAAAAAAGAGGTCGAAGGTCAATTACCTGAGAAGGCGGAACATTTATTGAGGTGTGAGATGAGTGCCTTACAGAAAACTCTGTATCAACACATGCAGAAAGGTGTGCTTATCGACAGCAATAGAGTGAGTCCTTTTATTTCCTTTAGATGTGCTTGTTGTATGCATTTGAAGTGATTATTTTTGCTGGTTTAATTCAGGCATCGGCCTGCATTGCGTTCATTTCTTTACTAAATTCAGAGAAATTGTGATATATGGAGACCTCGAAAATTCGCAAATAATTCTTAACATGTTCCAATTATTGGTCGCTTCTTATTTCTCTATTGTATCGCCGATTCCACACTCTGTGTTTGGGTTTTATATTCTCTAAGTTTTATGCTTTCATGCAACCATATTTCCATCATGATAGATTGTTTTCTTGTTGTTGGTGATCGTTCTGTTGGATAGATGCTTCAAGGCTGTCCACTTTGTAGATTGGAGGTCGTCTGTTGGCAAATACCGCGATGCAGTTGCGGAAATTATGCAACCATCCGTTTCTCTTTCAAAGCATCGAGGAGGAATGTCGAAATTACTGGAAGGTACCCGAAATCTCCGGGTTAGCCGATATGAAATGTTAATAAAGCAGTTATTGACCCTGACGTTATAATTTTATCTGCATCAATCTCTCTTGTTTTCAAAAAAATTTTGACATTTACGGGAGGAAGAATTTGCCATTTTTTCATTATTTGCTATAGTGTGTTGTTATTAATCATCAAAACTTGAAAGATACGAGCGTAAAATTGTCTCAGGCAGTTGACGGCCAAAATGTTTTTCTGCACTGATTCACGCAGATGCGATTTCATTATTAGCAGCTGTTTGATTTGAATTTCCTCAGTTCCACGTCCGTTCTCCCCCGTTCTTTTTCACTTTCTGACCGCGTCTCACTTTATTTGCAACTTGTTAGTTCTCTCGTCCCATTTAATTCCTTCCGACGGCTTTTCTAAATAAAGCGATGTTTTCAGTGCAGAGTAATCGCTAGAAGGAGTGTTTTCATCAGGATCGTTGCTGTCACGTTACGGCTGTATTGACCTAAATAATCGTTGCTGGTATAATACCCAACTGATTTGATTTCAGAAGGGATCTCTATCGAGTTGGTGGCAAATTCGAACTTCTCGATCGTATACTCCTCAAGTTGAAAGTGACTGGGCATCGGCTGTTGATGTTTTGTCAAATGACGTCATTAATGAGTATTATGGAGGACTTCTTAATCTATAGGCGTGAGCTTTTCTTCTATTAAGTTCCGTTCATTACCCTTCATTTTATTTTCTTCTCTGTATTAATTTCATTTCAACCCGATTTTGATTAAACGCATAAAGAGTTATTATCTATTTTGCCGTAGAGAGTTTTCTTATTTGATCAATGGGATGTCTTACTGTATACAATTAATATGTACAATTATACATGTATCCTTCGTAGTATTATTCAAAGTTCACCGTTACCCGCCCGAGTTCTACGCGGGCACTACACGGCATATGAACACGAACAGTAAAAAAGCGGTCTTCTGACAACATCAAATGTTTTCTGACCATTCACTTGGCCAGGGCTTCAAACATCGCCCGCGACCACGGGTGGGTTTTGAGGATGGGAAATCCCTCCACCAGCGTCCTGGTAGCATGAGAAGCTCATTGGGCCATGTTGGGGGAGAGGGGAGGGAGATAGGACACATGCGCGCTTAAGAGGGAAAGGGAAGAGCCATTCAAGTGTGTTTTCAGAATACAGATATCTTCGCTTGGATGGAAATACGAAATCGGATGATCGCGAGAAACTTCTGGACCTTTACAATGCTCCACAAAGCGAGTATTTCATTTTCCTCCTGTCGACCCGTTCTGGCGGTATTGGTCTGAATCTGCAGAGTGCAGATACTGTCGTTATCTTCGACTCCGACTGGAATCCTCATCAGGCACATATTGCTCGCAAGGCCTTTTATTTTTCATGGTAGAGGTGGGAAGGGGGAGGGGGGGTCAGAGATGCGCTGCTGTGTCCTCAAACACAGGTAACTGTTCTACTTCCTAGTCTGAAATATTTCCCCACGAACATCGACTTGTGAATTTCTCAGATGAAATCTTATATCGGCATTAGCAAGTTTGAAAAGCGTAGAAATGTGCCGATAAAGAAACGCGTGAAGTGCTCTTGTTTTGTACTTCCCGTAACCTTTCCATGAGGTTGCTGTTCCCATAAGGGTGTTGTTCGGGGAAACCAGTCACCGGCCTAAATAACGCAGTGGTGAGATCCCGTTGGCATTTTCGGTGGTAGTGTATAAATTTATTCTTCTATTTTAATTTTGTTTGTGAATCGGCATCTGTTTTAAGTTGTCCAGGGCTTTGCAATTTTTTCCGTGGTGTGCCGAATTGAGAAATAACATTCGTGCGTTGTATGGTTTCCTGATTCGGAGAAACACTCCTGGATTCAATGAAGTTAAAATGATGTGATGGGTTGAAGGCATTTCCAGTGTTCCGATGTTTTCTGTGCACTAAGAATATTTTTTTTGCTTATTTGTTGATATATCTGACGAGGTAATCACTTGAAAGCTGTCGACATCACATGGCATATTTGTTCGTACGGAATGACAAAGTACCGCAGAGCGATTTTTTTTTGTGTCGCAGTTTCTTATGAAGCATGTAGTGATCTGAAGTGACGGACATTTATAGATGAATGAGCACATAAGTTTGATAGAAATTGTGTAGTTGCTTCGAGATGTATCGTGAACGAGAACCGTTACCCTCTTCCTCCACATCCTCAACACTGCTCGAAAATATCCAGTAACAGCGGCAGATTTTAAATCCGCAATGATGGTTTCATGTGAAATCCTGTAGGACAAGCAAGCAGAGAGTCGTGCGCATCGCATAGGTCAATCGCGAGAGGTACGCGTACTTAGACTGATCACCGTGAACAGCATTGAGGAGAAGATCCAGGCAACAGCGAAGTGCAAGTTGGATATAGACAAAAAAGTCATCCAAGCCGGCAGATTCGACCAGCGATCTACTGGTGCCGAGCGACAACAGATTCTCGAACAGATTGTCAGGTTGATTTTGCATATTCTGTGATTCTGAGCTTGGAGGCCCGCAATGGACAGCTTATGAAAGTCGTCCGTGACCGGGATTTGAGTCCGCATTTTGAAGCCCACGTGAGCTTTCCTTCATCGAGGGTGCTGAACTCAGAGCGTTCCGTGTAGGTTTGGATTCAATGTGTTCGAGTTTTAGCTGACAAATGTTACACAGGTGGGTGATGGGCACACGTAGTTGGACTGTTGTATGGGCTTCGTTGAACAAACTGGTATTGGATGATTCATTGACGTTGTTACGACATGGGAACAGTGGTTTAGCGACAGCTCTGCTATGCGAAGTTTAAAATATCGTTAAACATACTGCAGTTTTTGTATGCTGAGTCGAATAGCAGATTGTGGTATGCAATTCATAATAATGCACCAATTGAAATAGTGTTGCTTGCCAAGCACTTGATGCTGCTGATATAGCGACGTTCATTAATGCTGTCAATCTTGAAGAGGTGCGAATATCGATGAGACTGAAAACGAATTTCAAGACGACGAGATGGTCAATCAAATACTCGCTCGCTCTCACGACGAATTCATTTTATTCCAGGTAACAAGGTCAATGAAATTCTTTTGCGGCGCAAATTTTATCAGTATTTTTGTATATTAAATGCTGCACGCTGCATATACTTGCTGATATTATAGTGGCATTTTCTCGATGGTCAAGCGTGTCAGATAAGTGTTGCCCGGTAATGAGAAGTAGCCACATGAGGACACTGCTTTTAATTTGAAGTTGGGGATCGGATGGGAGAACAAAGTTGTCTCGATCAGCAGACGGCGGTGATGCGTCAGTAGAGATGTACAAAAGTGAGTAGTATATCTTTGTGGGGTGCTAAGCCGAATCTTCAGTGCATAATGTTTATCTGATGATGAGTCAAAATATGTCTCCAGCTTGGGATGTCGTCGGTGCGTAGTGAAAACCACTGACGTGGGCACATGTCTAGCCTAAGAAATGTTGTCATTTCTTGTTACTTTTTAAATGCAAATTTATTTATTGGCTTTCAAGGCGAATATTCTGAGTTTTGTTGCTTCACTTGAGAGCATGCACTCTCAGCTGCTCATCTGAAAATGTTGATCCGGTTTGTTGATCCATAAGGATTTTATTGGCGAATTCTTGTTATGTAAGGAAATGGATGGCGAACGAAGTATCCGGCGAAGTAGTGAACATCGTAGATGCCGTTTGTTGACAGATGAAGAAATCCCGGCAAGCATCGTTGAGGCGTCACAGAAGTTCATTCGAGAGGAAGGCGATACACATCTCACAGTAGAACCCACTGCCAAGAGGCAACATAAGGCGATTGATTATTCACAGGTTGGCAAATATTTGATTTTCATTGCTATTTGGGATCAGGTGTCCGGATTTATCTCTTGCACATGCACTGATTAAAAGAACAGATTTCGATCTGTTCGCATATCGAACATTCCACCTTCATAATATCTTTTTTAAGCGAAATTGATGAGAAGTGTCACTATTTTTCGCGTATTTTGCTCGTTTTCCTTAATTTTGCTGTAACCATTACTGAACGTTTTTCGATCAGGTGTTTGGTATATGCAGGAAGCAAAATTCTTAGTGAATTGAGAAGAGATGGCGTAGTCTCGGTGATCATTCACTTTGCTCGATAAACATGTTGTCTACGTTTCCAGAGATGCATACTTCAAACATTCCTTGAGTATGCTTGATGAAGGTTAATACCGAAAGATAGTTATTAACAGCAACGAACAGCATTAGGTTTTCATCGGAGTTGGTACTCGTTAAATTCAGGAGCCGATTATTGATTCAGGATCGCATGTCTGATCGAGAGTGGTTGAAAGTGGTGGAAAGTATAGGCGAGAAAGAGCAAAAAGAGACGTATGAAACGGGGGACGTGGAACGTGGACAGAACACTCGCAAACGTAAGTGGTGCGATGGTAGGTTCATTTTTAGCTTATTACACTTTCTTAACTGTTGTGCTTTTCTGTAGGTGACTTTTTTTTGGATGTATTTATCAGTAGATTCAAGAGCCGACTACGGTTCAGAGTCATTGAGGATATGGGAGCGGGTCGAAAGTGGTTAATTTAAACGACGGCATGTCGCTTGCAAGTTCAGTAATTTACTGTGGTGACCAATAGAGATATAACTATGCTGAAGTTTTCGAGGAGCGAGCGAAATATTATCGTGGACCTAGTCGACTGATTGCATTACTGCGTGAAAGGAAATAGGTTTTAAAAAATGTTGTGCCTTAGTTGTAGGATGATTCATAATAAATACTAAATGCCGATTTTGCAATCAATCATGACCGTGGCGTTGTTTAGCAGTCGTACGTTGATAAACACAAAAAATGGCTCTGACACAAAAAACTTACATTGATGGAACGAATGGTGAGCGCGTTGAATAGAGATGCGTAGGTGTGCACAGACCGACGTTAATAGTTCTAATCGTTTTGCGAAGTTCGCATTTCTCTTTATGAAAGGGAAAGAACTCATTCTGTCGCTTTCATATTTGATGTATTTCGTGACTTTGCGTTCTCCTCCATCAAAAACGTCCAAAAATATAGTGAGCATATATTGGAGTGTGGCGCTGTTGCAAGAAAAATGCTTATGTTGATTGCCGCAGAAATGTGAAAAGTGATTTCAGGTGATGACAAGTATACGGCACACAAACGAAAGAAGGTTCGTCCAGAGATGACCACTCTGCTCAACACACTCTACATTAAAATGACCAACTACAAGGCAGTGTTCGTTCTCATGTGACCTTTATTATTAGTGACAATTAGCTGGGAGAAACTGCTCCGAGAACGATACACTGTTCAAAAGAAGTTGCTTGTGCAATCCACAGGTAGCGATGATAAAAGAACATGCTGCAATCAGTGAGGTATTTGCCAATGTTTTGGCAGCGACTAAATAGCGGATTGTTATTTATTGAAGACTGCAAGATCGAGAGGGGTATAGAAGGAGGAGATATGTGCTGAAGGATAATTTTTGGGACAAGGACAACACAATAGGCTTTCTTATTTTTGATTCCTAGGTATATCATTTGAAGCAGTGTTGTACGAATTGGATGTTTCATTTGGGAGTTGCATTATGCTACCGTACTTCAGAAGAGTTTAGCTGCGAACAGTGAATTTCGACTCTGCGACAAAAATTGTTGGGGGGGGGGGGGCGGGCTAACTGATAGTGACCCATTGAGACCTTCATCTCGTCTCCAAATCTTGACAGGTGGAAAAAGCAGAGAATATAGCATTCATTTGTGGAATGGTTCACTACATTACAGCAACGGGCGCAGGGTAATTGCTGCGTTGGAGTGCCTGGACGCGCAAGATGGGTTTAACTGCCGTTCTGATATCACTGGTAAGTCAATGGGTCTGAACGGAATGAAGAAAAAGATCGAAAGAGGTTCATATTCGAGTGTGCAGGAAATGGGCGATGACCTGAGGTCATTCTGCAGCAACGTCAGAGTGAGTGATGTCTACTCTGTAGCAGATTGTTATTTAAAAACATAAATGGTTCAATGCGCTTCGTCTTACTTTTGCGCTGTAGGCAGTCATGTCTGCTTGTGTTGTACTGAACATATATATATATATATATATATATATATATATATATATATATATATATATATATATATATATATATATATATATATATATATATATATATATGTGAAACGCAAAGCGGAGAGATACATGCGAACTTTTTGCTCTAAAATTTAACCGCTCAACGTGCGTGGGCTATTGCTGTACGAATTGCAGGAAAATCGTCCATTTTTAGGTTTCTTTGAGGTTTCTAACACCCAAGGGCATTGTTTCGCATACATCTTAATCCCTAGCAAATAATAAAGGTGACCAGAATACATAAGCTTATACCGTCGCGGTATTCCAGCTTTTTTTTTGTTTGGCTGTATGACTACGCTGTAGGTGGTTTATCTTACTCCCACGCATTTCCAGTAGTTGGTTTTCACATCATCGGTCGTTGTGCGCTGACTAAGTAGCATAGATTACAAAAGATCTAGGGCACTTCCTCTGTTTTCTGCTTTAAGCATCGATCTCCATATTCTCCTTAAATTTTGCATTCTATACATGGCGCATTTGATTTTCGGTTAGGCACTTTTAAGCTTTCTCTCGTTTTTTCTGAGTGGATGACGTTCTGTAGGTTTAAAGGAGGTACAGTGCATTGTAAGAGACAGTGATAACGGAAAACACCAGTTTCGCTGTGGAAGGTAGGAGAGCGTTATTTACTATTTTTCGACAACATGAAATGCAGTTTGCGGTTGCCTAATTTGTTGTGATGGTTGTTTAAAATGTTAGTTAATTTTCACAGAAGTGTGAGGTAATCGGGTCGGATTCATTCAAAGATTCCGTCCTGTTGGAGGATCTGTGGAACGAAATGGTGGACGAGATTCAGCAGCCGTTGGTGAGTGGGACGACTGCTTCCGACAAGCCGTCAACTTCTCTCACTTCTACCGAAGTTGGTGCTTTTCGTCAGCGGTTCTTTTTGCTGTCAAGGAAGTAAAGTATCGAAAGTGATTCGGGGAGAACCGCGTGTGGAGGGGAGAGATATAAGTATGTGGCAAAAAAATCTTAAGTTTGCGTGGGAGGAGGAGGTCGGTTCTGACGGGAGTTGAAATCTTGTTTTGAGGGCGGATGACGACACAGTTGAATGCGTTTCAAGTTTTGCCTTTTCGGATTTCCGGCAGTCGAAAAACAGAATTGTGGGGGTAAGGACATTGATGACTACAGACCTCTTTGTATAGGAGGCTACCAAAAACGGGGAACGCTCCTTAAGTCACTCTTCTCTTCAGTACCGTCTGTATTCGACGCATGAACACTGTTATCAGAGACTACTGTGGAGAGCACAGAGGAACGACATTTTACCGTCTAATAAGAGGTATTGTGATGAGTTGAAGTCTTCCAGGGTGTTTTAGAAAAGCGACGCAAACGGTGATAAAGCATCTTCAAGTAACAACAAGCGTCCAGGGAGGTCGATTCAGGTTCGTTTCTTTCTTCTCAGTTTTGTTCAGTTTTTACCTGTCGAGAATCACACATGACTGTGAGCATGACGTGGAGGTATGGTGATTTTTCAGTGCTGAAGTTCGCTAGTATTGTGGACTGTTGGTAGTATCAGCTGGCTTGTTCTGTATGGGATACTGGCATCGAGGAACGGAGGGACGGTGGGGAACGCTTGAAGAAGTTGAAATTAGGTGCTCCGTTGATTTTTTTTCGCTCAGAGACGACGACGCAAACAAAAAGGACTTATTTCCCGTGTTCCCGCATGCTGTGAATGCGTGCTCTTCGGTTAGAAAACATTACGCTTATTCGTCGTTTCTGTGGTTTTTGAGTTCTTTTTCAGGGCGATGCTCTGTAATTTGGCTCAGTGAGTGCGAATATCACCACAGTCCGTGGTGCCGTCCTTCCTTGATGCGTTCGTCATATGGCGACGACTCTTTGTTATCGAATATTCGCAAATCAGCATAGCAGAGAGTTCTGCGATGTGCATTGCTAAGCGGCCTATCGTGCACCCGATGTAGAAGTTGTCTTGTGCACCCATGACGAGAATCATTATTTTTTATGGCATTGTTGGGGGCATTAAGCTGTCTGATAAATTAACGGACACTCCTTTCTCGCATGTGGCGTTTACTGATTTCATAACTTTTTTAAGGTCGTGTTCATCCGTTCATCATGTAATGTGGCCGAGGGGAGGGGAAGTGTCGTTTTTGCGCCCTTTGCGCCGTTTTTGTTCTTTATTTCTTGTTTCGTGGCTGTTTTTCTTTGGTTGTTGTCATATATTCGTTGTTGCATAATAAATCAGCAGACATGATATGATATGATGTGGAGGGTTTGCCTAAGATGTTCTAATTGTGACCGTTATTACATAAGTTTCTCATGCGGGGCGGATTGTAAATCGGATTAAAAATGCTGTGGGCGAAATGTCTTTCTGCTGTTTCATTAAAAGGTGGAGAGGGTGGGAGAATATTGCAATGACTGCGTGAAACAAGCTGGACGAGGGAATCGATGTGTAGTCGTTTAACTCTCCAACACTCGTTCGATTTTACGTGGATATTTCTTCTGTTAATATTATATGCAGTAATAAGTATCCCACATGACCATTTTTTGGTTTTTATTACGCGGACATCGTAGCTAAAGTCTTTGTTGTATGCGTGCGATGTTCGTGTTTGCGTGTTGGCGATTATGGAGTGGCTGAATATTATTTAGCTAGCTCTTGAAGTAGGTTTTGCTTCGTTGAAAAGCACTAGTCTCATCAGTTTGATCCGTGACCAAGCCACAAAGTAGTTTTTTGCTGCCGCGATTTCATCTCACCGTTTTGCCTGATTTTATCTCTATTGGGCCTCAACTATGTAGGTACACGTTGAGTTGTTATTATAACGTCCGTTATTTGGAATTTTGCTGTGTGCTGTTGTGAAAAAATACTCGTTGTATGCAATAGTTGGATATTCGGCATATTTTGTGGTCGTTAAACCTATTATGCCTCCGTTGTGATAGTAAGCAAGAGCATTCCGCCATCGCTGCAACGGGGAAAACAAGCTTCCAGAAAAGTAATGGCTCTGCCGACAGATCTGTGTTTTGTGCAGGCAATCCACGCCCTGCGGCACATTGCGGAGGTGGTCACATAAGGCGGGTATCTTTTTTCCTAAGCGGATGTTCTTTTTTTTGTTTTTTTCTTCGTCAAATTCTGATGTTTCCGCGTTATTTTTCGCCAGTTACCTTCGGACACGTTGATTATCACTGTCAGTCCTGCCATTTCCACAAACAAATAGCCGTTGTTTCTCGTCATGTCAGGCATCGCAGAGACGGCAACGCTTTTACATCTTCCCAACAAGAGATAACCAAAAGCACTTGTCGCACTTGTCATCATATCAGGGCAACGTTTCAAGTGTACGTTTTTAGTACTGAAGGACGTTTGCAGATTTTCAGAACAATATGATAAGCGTAGTATTAGAATTCTTGGGCAATATTCCATCTGAAAGCAATTAATTCGGTACTCTTCATTGTCCAACCTGCCGACTGCTCACCTCGAAAGACAGCTCCACTCTGCCCAGTTTATACAGCAAGAAAGCACTCTTAGATGTCACAATGCAATGACAAAGTTGTCCTTCAAGAAGCACCGCAAAATCAAACCGGAAGTTAGAGGTTATGATGGAAAAGAATTGGAGCAAATTCTTCGTTTCCACTTAGGGTAGTGAATTCGGTTGTCTGTTAGGTCGAACAATTCGGCAAGCCGCACAATAAAAGCGACTATCAATCCGAACGCACAAGTAGTTAGCACTAACAAGAATCAGAATTCGAGGTCTAATGTATCTGACTTATCCACAGGTTTCACCTCCCTAAGCGCCTGCTTGTATGAGTGCAGTTCTGCTGCGTACATCGGATGGTTTTTCCAACGCATCTGAAAAAACATTGATTGGTTACGCTCATTGCTACGGCTCTTGTCCGCTACACGTCACGACGGTTTCATTGCGTGACTGTTTTCAGTGTCTGCCATTCCCAGTTATCGTCCTCTTATACCTTTGAACTCTAGCAAAAAACGGGTTTGCTGTTGTATTATGCTTCATGCATTCTAATAGTTCTCTGAATCTAAAATCACTTTTAAAAGGCGCATCAGTTTCACTCGAATGCCAACCTGCAAGAAACGCCACCCGCTTATTCGATCCCGTTTCACACTGCACTGTCTTCTGGTGGCTTTTGCATTGCGCAAGATTGTCGAGACTTCCTGCAGGTTAGACGACCAATATGAGTGAAGCAAAAATGATTTATATCAATGTTCAAACGGTGCGATGCTTCAACTGGGAGGAAGCGAAAAACTGAAGACTTATTACTTAGGTGTTATTTCCTGCTTTTCAGATAACTCTCTGTACCATCCCGTCCAGTCTTCGAGGTGGTTGAAACAGTAGTTTTATTGGTTATGAAGGATTAATGAGCGTGGGTATCGGGGATATATTCTTCAGTGAACAGAATTTTTTTAGCCCGCACTCTTCTACACTCGATATTACCAGCACCTTTCGGTAGTTTCGTTGGATTATAGTTCATTGCCATATAGCACAGCAAGTCGGCGCTCCAGTATAGGTATGGTGCAATATGTTGCAACTTAGGTGACAGACGGAATAATCAAAGAACGCTGACAAAACATAGTCAGACGGAAGAACGCCATAATGTCTCCCCATTGCATCCCCGCAATGCAAAACGCAGTGCTCACGTTTTAGTGACGGGATGACAGGCCTTTGTTCAGTGGGCATTAAAACACAGTTTGAGTGCAATGCAACTTCACGTCGTATTCGAGAAAATGAGTTAAGGCATGCCACCTGATGTAAGCAGTCAAGGTGAACAGACCTTGCCTGCAGCGAGTTTAACGTCTGACCTCAGACCAATGAAAAAACTCTGTTACCTTATAGTAATTTTGGTCTGTTTCTGTCCACTGCTCGAAACCTTCAGGCATTTGCTCTCGTTTCTTTCTTCGATGTCGTCTAGACCCGTTCGAAGACTTTGAACCTTTTGAACCCCTCGATCCTTTTGATCCTTTAGAGCCCTTCGACTTCGAACCGCGAGAACCTTTGCCCTCAAGAAAATATGACAGCTCTTGTGTTTTGCAGTGAATGCGAATAGTAACAACTTCTCGAGGAATGATGTTTCAAAAGAAACTCCCGTAGCCAGCGCTTGGAGATAATCATAGAGCGTTTATCAGCGCGTCTCTATTGATGTCTTCGAGTCTCTAGGACGGTTCTCATATCAGACTGCGACATAAAAAGTTTTCAACTGCTAGCTGCTATTGATACATATTGACAGCCGTTGACACATGAAATTTTGCTATTGACAGACTGGCAATGAAGTTTTAATAAAGATTAGGTAGTTTAACATGAGCATTCGTTACACCTTAATGTCCACCCGAAAACCCCTGCCCGCACTGTTTTCTTAAAACCTTTTCCCTTGCACTGGAGCAACTTTTCGCCGCAGCTTTGATCAGTGAAATACTGTGGATCGCAATGGCACATCACAAATGGCGGAGTGACGGTCGCGAGTGAGAATACCTATAAAGACCCGGATTATGATAGTGATGGAGACTGGAAGACCTTCTGCATAAACAGAACAACGAAATTTTCTGCATAAAATTACGCTATAAATCCGGTGCGAGCAAATGTGCACTCCAAGGATCCCGCGCGCGCCAGCAAACAGCACCGGCTGCTTTCACGTTATCGAGCACCTTTCCTGTTCTCAACTATCAGCATCCAGATGGCACTTATTACGGCGAGTGGTTTGTTTGCACATATGATGGAAAATCGCACTCGCTACCATGGTCGTTTGTGTTTCATCATTTTCCGACAAGTCGCATACAGACGCAAGCCTTTGAGCGCCCGCGTTACGTCATAGAAACTCCAAATAGTACCAAGCGAATCGGATTACCGTCGGGGTCGAGCTCGTGGGAGTATGGCCAGTGGGAGCCGAGACTCCTTTCGAGGAAGAGCTCGACAGCACGGCAGCGACTCCGCTTTCGGTTGCTTTGCTATCTTTCTTTAGAGTTCCGCTTGTCTCTTTACTCTATAAAGTGCTTCTTGCTTACGCGAGGAAAATCCTTCAGAGGCAACTCGCAATGTGCACCAGTTATACAATTACAGATGTAAATACAAATACAGTTAATTTATATTCTCATTCATGCATATGAGTGTCAGCTGAACTATTCTTCGAGATTTGGAATTGCTCAACAAATAAACAGCTTCCGCATACACGGAACAAACCCTAAAATATAACACTGACATAGCGCCTTTCTTCTAAACGGTGCAAAAAGCACGTCAGTAACTATCCTCTTCGATATCCGCACTTAATTTAGCTGTGCAAAAATATACTTGATAAATAACTGTAATAAATTAAATGGGTTTAAAGAGCAAGCAATAAATGCCCTCTTCAAAATCATCCAGACTTGTGCAGCATAAACTTTGAAGACAATAATCATCGACCAACCGCACCTCCATCTTTTGCTTCACCTCTATGCACTCATGAACGCCACTGGCAGAATATATTAGTCGATTGACTGGTGAACCGCCAGGCGACCACGCAACGAGCGAGCAATATCGAAAATAAAAACAGCGAATTATGCGAGCGACTGAATTGTAAAATTATATATACACATATATATATACATATATATATATGCAAAGCAAATTCCAACACCAAATTTTTGGCACGCAGCCGATATATTATGCAATAATTTCTTCCCTCCTAATCTAGAAAAGAGGGCGCCTGCTGGCTAAGGTGACGTGATAGCTTACACTACCCCGCTGGTCGGGGAGAGAGTTTTCATGCCAGCATGTTGCCTTCTGAAAGCTCTTCGCGGACGTCAACGAGATATTTGGAGCCCTCGCGTGGGCTGAAGGGCTGAAACAAGCTTTGTCATTTTATGAGACCATCAACCTAATTCGTGTTATTGTGTTGTATCATGACCACAGGAAACCGCATTCGATTAGCAACGTTTGAGAAGCTACAGTCTTGGCTTATTATTGCGTTGGAACGCAATTTGCCCGATGTGGCAGGTGAGGTCGAAGTCCAAAAGGAATGCTTGCAGCATACGTGGTGGCATGCATTTGTCAAAGTAGCTGCTATGATTGTTATTAAAAGACTTGTTAATAAACAAGGCCCGTTCCGGGGATGGTGTGAGAAATGAATGTTGCTAATGTTGCACTATTTCCGAGTAAGCAAGTTTCTCACATCTCTCGCACGATACCACACATTTGAACTGTCGGCACCATGGCGAATACTGAAAAATTCTGTTCTGTCAGCGAGAATTTTTCGAAAGAAGCCATAAAAGCGTTATGAAACATAGGCTCACTGACCTGTAAGATAAAACAGCGAGGTCGCCGACGATTTCACTTTTTGTCGCGTCAAAATTATGAACATAAGCGAACTAAAACGACCGGTTATAACTAGAATTTCTCGCAGAGGATATGAAATGTTTGGAGCATCGCCGTCTGCAACAACACATCACACCATACAGCTCGCTAATACCGCAACAGTTGTTGCCAGCGCCCTTCTTCATTGCTCCCATATATATAATCTCAGAGGCGAGTAAAACAAATCCCTGACTATAAACATTTGCCTATATTTCCATAAATCCCATCTGAAAGCAATATAACGATGAATTGAAGGCAGTGTACGGGCTCCCTTGGCTCCTTTTTGCCTTCCGCAAGACTAATAAGGTTCACAGGGAGATGACAGCAAAGTGCTCTTTCCTCCATGCTCAAAAAGTAATGCGTGACATTGGACGGGAAAGGAAAACGAATTTGAAAAACGAATAAGAAGCATTCCATGGCTATATGAATAAGGTCTGTTGCCATCAAAGTGAATCTGGAAGCATCTGCCGCATATCTGCACCCTCTAAGGTAGAGGTGTTAGGCAAAAAAGGCTTTGCAGGATCTAATCATGAGCTGTGTGCTAAAATTTATAGAGCATCGCACATTGATACCGCATGAACAACAGAGAAAAAGGGGCTTAATCCAATGCACAAGATTTTGTCACGTGCTTTAATCTCATCGTTTTATCACAAATTTCGCTGTTAACTCAGTGCTTTCATCGTAAGGAGTGCGGTGTTGCCCTGAAAAACTCCGAGCTCTAACCTTCATGCGCTGTCACGAATCCCCCGTAGGATGCAGTGGGATCGACTGAAGTGAAATAAAAGAAGCGAAGTATTACAGCTAATGAGTTTAAAGCATCCCTTTAACCTCATTACCCACAATCGCAGGGTACATCGGACCTCAACTTCACTTGCTAAACTTCGCCTCACGTCAAACTTTTTAACACTCAGGACCTAAGACGACGCAGCTCAGCTGCCGCTCCCCCCATGCGCATCCTCACAACTAATCTTAAAATTCTTTTAGCAGCTCGGTGGTCATCACACCCAAACCGATAGCACATCGGTGCCGCCATTTAGACTCCACCTAGTGAAGTTAATTGTCGCGTTGCTTACCTACAAACACAGCTTGAAATCGAATTGAAATTTACCACTTCGCCGAAGTATTCCATATAAAACATCATGAGGAAATGTCAAGTAAAATATGCGACGATTTCATCACCAAAAGAAAAAAGACTGCAAATAGTTGTTGCATAGGTACAATGTGCAAAGACATGCAGCTGAACGAGTGCAGTAATAAAACGCTCCGACGATAAAACAAAAGAGAACTGTGCGTAAATGAGCACGAGGCCGCCTCACCACTGTACCGCCAAGGTATATGCATATAGAACACTCGCACAAAAGTATACAAGGATGCCAAACATATTCGCAGCACATGTGACGAGACGGTTTTTAGACAGACAGTTAAGTTTGAAGAGATAATACAAGAAAAAACAACAGAAAACTGAATCGACGTGGTCTCGCCCATCTCACACTTCCTCCTGCTCTGTGTACTCGGTCTCGTGTTCATCGGCTAGCTCGCCCTCATCATCGGCCGTTGCATCCTGATACTGCTGGTATTCTGAGATCAGGTCGTTCATGTTGCTCTCGGCTTCCGTAAACTCCATCTCGTCCATACCTTCCCCAGTGTACCAGTGAAGAAACGCTTTGCGGCGAAACATGGCTGGAAAAAGCTACTGTAGATAAACAGCCGCTCACAAACATCCAGGAAGCAGGTCAAAAACAGTGCACCGAGATTTAACATTCCGGTAGGGAACATAAAAATGCGGATCTTTTGCACATGAAAGCACTCTTTTGTTGAAAACATAAAACATAAAAACTTTCTGCACATAAAGCATTAAAAAACCACTCGTTTGCACTCTCTGTAATTTTCGTGCCTTATTAATTACATGCAGCAGCTAAGCGCACGCGTGGATGCCAATCTGTCTAGCGTGCTATAAAAATTCACGTCCCACAAAGGTGTAATTACCTACACTTCGGGGAAGTGCTTTAAGCTCAGACTCATCTTGACTGATCACCTATCACGTACATGCTCTGAAGCTTGCAAGCCAAACATGCTTGAGAACCAATCGATCTCCGTCAGAAAAACGGATGTTTTTGGAGGATTCGCGTAGCTGTTCGGTTACGTTTCAAAGCACAAGAGGCACTGCATCACTATTTTAAAAATTGCTAGTGCTGTGCGAGCTGTTAAGGTATGGTGCTCCAAAAAACCGATTAGTCTCTCCAGCGTATTTCCCACACGTTTATAGCATTAGAAAAACGACGTCAACCTGTGCTCCAACAAAATGTGGCCGGGGCAATTACTAACAAAATTGAGGTAAACATACGCATCTGCGTGTGTTTATTAACATCGGCCCAATTCATGGCAATTAGCCTCACCAAACTATCAATCAGTATGACGGGCCGTCCATATCCATCTAATATATCAATTGGTATATTCTACGATGACCTACGGACATTGCCAAACATACCCCGTTATCTATGAAAGAAGCTTACCAGCAAACTGTTCCGAGATGCGCCTGAATAGCTCCTGTATGGCTGTCGTGTTGCCAATAAACGTCGCACTCATCTTCAAACCTCGTGGGGGAATGTCACAAACTGCCGTCTTGACGTTGTTTGGGATCCAATCAACGAAGTATGTTGAGTTCTTGTTTTGGACTTGCATCATTTGGTCGTCCACTTCCTGAGAGATAAAAAACCTTTGTACCATATCCTTCATATAAACCGATTGCAACTGCCTACTACCTCTAATACGGTCAAAGCCGCATTCCCCTCCCTCTCACGCTATTCATCTCTAATACCAGGGAGGTGTCCTCTGAGTCTGTCACAGCCACCTTCCTTCACCTATCGAATATGGTCAAGATAATGCAAGAGAGACCACTTACGCGCATAGACATGCGTCCTCGAAATATCGCCGCCACAGTAAGATATCGGCCGTGACGTGGATCACAAGCGGCCATCGTGTTCTTGGCATCGAATATCTGAAAACAAAAGATTACGCTCTAAATCTCACTGCAGATATTGTCTTGCGACTAAAAACTTCGAGAACTAAAGTTCAAACTTAAACCACGTATTAACGCAGCATTTTCAAGAGCTCCGGATAAATACTTTCGTTACACCACATTTTATAATCTGAGCATGCAGGTCGAGTGTCAAATCACCACTGAATCCTTAAAAATCATCAACCAAACAGCGTGATATTAACCTGTCGCGTGAGTTCAGCAACGTTGTGTGCTTCGTATGCGTCGGATCCTCGAGCACAGAGTGGTGCAAATCCGGGTACGAAGAAGTGGAGTCGCGGAAAGGGCACCATATTCACAGCTAATTTGCGTAGATCGGCATTCAGCTGACCCGGAAAACGCAGACAGGTGGTAACCCCAGACATCGTTAAAGACACTGCAATAAACTCCGTCCGGCACTGCGACGGGTGACAAAACCCCGAAACTGCACTGCTCTGGTGAGAATTATACAGGTGCACACTGAAGCGTAGGCATAATGCAGATCCATTTTTAAAAAGGACTAGGATTAATACAGGCCAATGAGCTTTCTATACGCAATAGTAACATCCAATCATTTTGCCAAAATGACAACTGAAAGATGATATGACATAGAGCCGCATTACAAAGAGGTCAACTTCTGAAAATAGAATTAAGACCTACATCGTAAAACATCAAGAAAAAATGTAGGGCATTACGACTTCATCCTCCAAGAAAATCCTCCGATTTCGTTGCTTTTCAATCAGCAACAAAACTAAAATGTCCCATCAATATTCAAAGCCTTTGGAATGACCAGCTAGCTGGCTCTCATCCACAACTTTTATAAACAGAACTTCAAGAAAACGTGAAGAAAAACATGAAACGCACCAAGATGGTTGAGATCTCCGTAGGCTGGATTAGACAACTTCAGCGTTCTCAGGCAGATATCGTATAATGCCTCGTTGTCGATGCAAAATGTCTCGTCTGTATTCTCAACCAGCTGATGCATAGACAACGTCGCATTGTAAGGCTCCAGCACCACATCGGAAACCTATGGATGAGCTTTCTTGCACTTTATATAAAGAAACAAAAAGTGATGCGAGATGTGCATTCCACCGAACATTACTTGGCCATCCCAGCTGTAGGCTGGATATTCGTTAAGAATGATCGTATGTTGTTACAGATCACCTCACTTTGCTGTCGCACCTGATTACTTATTTCGTTCCTGATGATAAAGAAATAAGGCAAATTCTATCTCATGCTCCCCTCATGCAAATGAGTGAAATCGGCTAGCAGTGCTCATTTTTAGTGAAACCAGGCGACAGAAATGCGAATCTTGCAAATATAACAGAAGGCTTATAGGATCCATTTGCAGTACTTTCATTTCAACTGTGACGGAAACTCGGCCTTGAACCATATATGAAAAAATTGCAACATGGAACTCACCTTTGGAGATGGGACGACCGAGAACGAGCTCATGATACGGTCCGGATACTCCTCACGAATCTTCGAAATCAACAGCGTTCCCATACCCGAACCTGTCCCTCCACCAAGCGAATGGGTTAACTGGAAGCCCTGAAAATCAACACAACAGCTGCACTTCACCTCTTCTGCGCTCCCGCACATCATCATCCATGCCTTATATATGAAGAAAATAGGAGACACGCACACCTTCATGGTCACAAGTAGTGATCAAGCTCAACTGCCAGAGTCTTCCCTTCCAACTCTCATATTATATTTGAGGGCAAGTCGATTGCACATCTCTTGCCAACAAACGATCATAAATTCTAAGAAAGTGATTTGCAACAACTGAGCCCACAGGAGTGGGAAACGCTAAGCACGTGGCTAATGAATAATATAGAGGAAGAGATGCCAAATTCAACAAATAAAGATATAAATTCTCAAACACTAGAATGCATCCAGTCTGGGGATGTGAAAGAACATATGTCAGAAAGTCTCGTTTCCCACCTAACCATACAAAATTGATTCTGGAACCAAATCTTCAGCAACTGTTTCTGTTTTCCACAGACCATAAGTCCACATCGACCAAACCGAATATGTACGCCTAATTAGGTAATTCATCCGCGCGAGTTGCACTCAATCATAAATTCGACTGCTTGAATTCTTCCCTCACAAAAGCCTTGGAGCACCCATTATCCACGTGCCATCATCAGTTCCACGACCACACGTTCGTATCGTGGAAAAAACAAGACAAATCATTCACACCTGCAGACAGTCGCAGCCCTCAGACTCTCTACGAATGACTTCAAGTACGTTGTCCACCAATTCTGCACCCTCGGTGTAATGTCCTTTCGCCCAGTTGTTGCCTGCTCCACTCTGACCGAAGACGAAATTGTCTGGGCGAAATAAACGTCCGAATATACCGCCGCGGATCGCATCCATAGTTCCAGGCTCAAGATCCACCAAGACTGCGCGTGGCACATATCTCCCGCCTAAAAAGTCATCCCTCAAATTTTAGGACACAAGAAAGCAAGTGCACAATAAGACATGCTTGGAAAACAAACGCTACAACAGCGTGAAAAATAAAAACGATATGAAAACGTGAGCATGACGAGGAAACCCTCTCAGATTGCTTAAAGGAGACATTCTCTAAAAAACCTTCAAAAGGCGAAGTGCACTCTCAATACGTCGCTCTCTGCTCTTTCGATGGAAACAATGTTTTATTCGCGGATCTTGTGACGGCTGGGTACTCACGACAGGAGGACTCTTCCGGCGATAACTATTGCTTTGTTTTTCTCACGGCACAGTGGGACAATGCTTGAGGGATATTTTCTGCTCAACTCCTGCAAATATCGTCCTTTCTTTCAACGAAAAGTAAGCCCTCATTGTCACCTTTATGCTTAAAGTGTGCAGTATACACTGCCAGGGCAGGCAACTCATCAGTGCTCAAGGCGCCCGTCGTGGCGCAGTTATTGTGGGCTATTACCAGGAAACGACCTTTTAGCATATCTCTAAAGTATAGCCGTGTGACTCTTCGCAGATTGTTGCAGTTACATGATGTATACACGTGGTGCGAAAATAAATGCCATTTCGCTTCAAACACCATCCAATCCAACGAGCAAACAACGTTTAGGATTCCTCTTAGCAACTAAGAGCGGCAAAGAAAACGAGTGGTTCCTGACAAATCATTCTGCGATTTCCGCCGCAGCACGCCCAATAAAATCACAATGGAATTAAGACGTCATTCCCACACGCCACTACACAACCCCAATGGAAAAAAGGCCAACATACCATTGCCTTCAGTATAGTAGACGTTGATACGCTCCAGTTGAAGGTCGGAATCACCGTTGTAGGATCCATCCGGCTGGATTCCGTGCTCTTCAGAGATAATCTCCCAAAACTGAAAGCATATAAGATTGGTGAATAAAATGCTAGGATCTGCAAAAAGTGAAATAGGTAAAATAATGCCCTTAGGGGTCTCAGACGTCAACAATCAAAAAGAGCTATATCTAACAACCTCCCTTAGACAACTTCCGACTACACTGGGAAGAAAATCCAAGTCTCTGGGTGGAACATAGCAACGCGACCTCCCCCCCCCCCCCCCCTCTACCCATCATTTCCTCTAATATGACGGAAAAATTACAGCTATTCGTATTACGCAATTTCCTGCCGGTGCCGAAATAAAAGCAAGGAGGAACCCGCCAAAAGCGCCGAAAGCTTGCTCAAAGACATGTTGCTTTAAATGCGCTTTAAAAATCAAAAACCCCAGAAGTCCGTTATGACCAAACGAACTGTTCGAAATCAATGTATTGATTACGCATTCAACTGGCATGTCTTTTGCGCCAAAGCAAAGAGAACAATTTCGATGACCGCGGCAAAAATCTGTTGTCCCGACCGGCGCCTGATTTAACCGTCAACCATAAGGGAGGTGGATTGGGTCCGGCCCCGGTCCGACGGACCGCCTCTTTTTACCTACCCAAGGAAGTCTGGGCAGTCGCCAACGTCACGGACTGAAGGCCGTCATCAATATCACATCCGACCTACACCCCTGCCTTGAAGAATTATAAAGGACTGTACATTACATTAGCTTATTTGCTCCAGCATGTCAACGCCAAGAGCAACATCCTTTAACAATCAACGCTCCATCTGTTACATAAAGAAGTTCTAACGCTCAAAGCACCACGTTCAAAAACGTCGAATGCCACACCTTCGATCCAATCTGGTTGCCGCATTGCCCCACTTGGACATGGACGATCTCTCTCATCTCTACTATAACGACGGCCCAACCACCACAAATTCCACCGCAATAGGCAGACCACACCGATCCTCGCGCACCAATGCACAACGAGATGGATGCAGTGAGCGCCCACTTATATATCCGCGATTCTCAAACAAACCACGCCCATAAGTTTTCTCTCTCTCGCCACCCTCTCCGAAAGCCGTGTTCTCTCGGAAACGAGTACACCACAGAACGTGCACCGATCACAATTTTAGTGAAAAGCAAACTTTCATGTTGCGAATGTTTGCAATCGGAGGCTTCCAAGTGTACGGTATAGTAGAGTTCATTCGGTATTGGGAATTAACAGAAATGAGTGGAGTTCCATCTGGAGCTTTGTCATTCTCGTTTGCTTCTGTTGGGAAGTGGTTCGTCCAGATTTACTTGCGGTCTTCGTTATTGGCCTTACGCTATCATTCATGGATTCGCTGAGCGGTTCTTTTCTTCATGAAGGTATTTCTTCGAACGCTTCTGTTCCCCTATATGAGCGCATTTCTGAGTGGCCTTTGGTGGTCGTTACAATGAGGTGAACCTGACAATTCCGCCTCTAAAAGGGTGCTGTTTTAATTTATCTCCTCATTCAAGCCTTTCAGCTTGTTTCTCAATAAGAATTGGGGCTCTTCTTACTACTGCGTTTCTCCATATGTGGGTTAAATCTGATCTAGGTGTCGGCCGTGGTCGCAACCGGCACTGGAACCGACGGACTTAGTCCGTGGTCGTATGGGCATGGTTTAAAGCCGCTTACAATTGGGCCACCGGGTGTTACCTAACTGAGATAGCGACAGGATTTGACAGATCTGTACATGAACATGAGCTAAGGCTCGCGACTGAGGCCAAAGTCGTGACGGGGGCCATATTCAAAAAAGGTCTGTGTCTTTTGTTTCTTCGCCTGGTTATCGCTAGAAAAGCCGTGAAATTTGTATGCTGCGTTACCTCTAATAGCTCCTCTGTCCCCTTCGCTCTTCCCTTCGTTCCTTCCCCACTCACTTAATCGTGAGGAACCTCTCTAAATTTGTGACCGAAAATGCGTTATCCACTTAAAGCGGCCGCTTCGATTGTCGACTCATAAAGGTGGCTCCTTTTTACAGTCACGAAACTTCGCACTGCTGTTTCTAGAAGCTTCCGACAACTTTATGGTGGCTCCATAAACTTCGCTGCTCCGAGCGTTGTGCTGAAACTTGTCAAAACTTTCTGAATTTTCCCCTCAGTGAAATACTTGGTTCCAGAAGTCATCTCTAGGGGCTCCTTTCGAGATAAAAAGCTAGTAAGGCCAACTTGCCTCTTTCAAAAACTTAAACGTGTTTGAAACCAGGCCAACTCGAAAATTGGTAGTTTCTTGCTGATTTAAGGTGATGGCAATCACAGTTCGAGTTGCGAGAATCAAATGTATGCTCTGTTTTTCGTAGACGATCCTCTCTTGCCAGTATCATCGGATTCAGATGCGGAATTTACAACTCTGAATGCCGGAAGAACACAGTTTGATGGTAATCATTACGCGAAACTCAGAACCGTGCAGCAAATCTTGAATGCGGGATCGTCGGGATCACCTCCGATGCTTTCTTCTTTTGAAGCTAACAGCTACAGTGCGTCGAATAATGAAAGCTTAGCGGCAACCCAATTACAGATCAGTCCACTCGGCGTATCTACATCAGGTTTGTGCGATTTACTCAGCACACACAGTAGCAGTGTCGCTTTTTTAGAGTTGGGAGCTTTTGGTGTTGAAAAGGCTTTTTTCGGGGGAGGGGTTGGGAGGAAATGATTATCTGCGATAAAATAATTGGAAGAAAACTGAAAGGTGTTGGTCGCCGTCACCGATCTCCGAAGTGTTTTCGATTCATAAAGAAAAACACTAGTACAAACCAGAAGTTATGCAGAATTGCACGAAAATTTGTTGTTTTTTGTTCTACACGATAATTAGCGATATGGTCAGTAGACGTTTCATCTACTCAGATTCCATTGACAGTTAAACGTGTTTTTGCTAATGAATGAAAATATTCGCAATCGGAGCGCTCAGGCTATGACAGCAACAGCTGAGAAGGTTATGTTGTTTGCCGAGAACACAAGAGGTTGAGTGTTGGAGGGGGGGGGGGGGGATGGAGCCTGTGGACGATGTTTTTATTCACCACCATTAACTTCTAGCGTGTGCATAAATAAATGAAGAAATAACGCTCATATCTAACGTATATGTCATATTTTATTAACTCTATCCACCAATGGGCCAATCGAAATATGCAAATGTGATCGCTTGGGAACTTATCTAGATGAAAGGTCGAGGTGCAGATCTCATGAGCGGCGCTGTGCAAACGATGCTCTAGTGCCATTATTGGAAGCGGTCCGTTGAATTCGAGGAATTTCAGATTATGGGACATCATCAACTCTCTCACACAGCAGTTCTTCGTTTTCTTTACCAGATTCAAACAATAACTTCACTCCGCCATCAGATCACCCGCCAACTGTTCGGGATGGTATGTTTTCCACACCTTTTTATCAAAATCATTTCGTTTTCCGTGGAAACAACTGAAGAAAACGAGAGGGAAGAAGTTCCTTTTTCGTTTCTGATCATTTTGCCGTGGCGATGGGGGTATATTAAAGTTCGCTGATCACTGTTGCTGTTGCAAGCCTTAATGCCAAACACATCCACGTGCTTCAAAAACAAGCTTTCGATCCTATTACAAAAGCTCAGATTAGCTGACTATCATTCCACTTCCTCTGTGACTAATTTCTGGATAGTTTGGTTCATCTGTATGTAAATATATAGGCACAAATATAAATATAAATGAAACATGTATATAGATATGCGTAATCAGCACGTATCTATGTACTTCTTCTTTTTCTCTGATTTCAGTGCATATCTGTGAAATGTACTGCAAATAATTCGTTTCGTGTGCACAGGTAATTTTGCATGCATAATTATGCAGGTAGAAATATCGCAGTTTCTGTAAAAAATAGTCTTTTCACGTTTTACAGGTGCTGTGGCTTTTGATTGGAGGCCGTTGAAAAGTTTGTTGTTGGGGGTGTTTTTGCACCGTGGCCCGAAACCTGTTCAGTTTAACGGCCTCTTCCTGCAGAACTTATCGAAGCTTGTTTCGCAGCTTTAGTTTACAATCGCTGTTGCTGGGCTGAAGATTGCCAGCAAACCCTACCTGCGCAAATGTGAAGACGAAGACTGAGACTAGTTCTTTTATTTTTTTCCTCTCTTAGGCTCTGTAAACTGCTGGACCTCAACTTATTTGACATTGTGCTTTCCGTCCTTTAGCTCCATAATGTTAATGTTCCCCTAAAGCAACTTACTTTTGTCCATCTCAGGCTATATTTTCGCTCCCGTAGAGAAGCGTGCCGAGGGGCGGGTGTACGATATGCGCTTTTGCATTTTGCACACCTAATTAACCAACTTTACGGGCTGCAAGTGTAAGTAAAATTAGTGAAATAGAACACCCAGCAGCGGCAAATTTCGTTTTCTCTCAGACAGTTCGGAAGGATGATATCGCATAATGCTGAGCTTAAGCAAAAGATGACGGTTGCTGCACTTGCAGAGAAAATCCGTCTTTGAATCTCGCATCAGAGTTGCAAAAATCATCAGAATAACAGTCGGAACTGCGGGAACTTTGAGTGAAAAAGAGAAAAGATTGAGCCGATAGAACAACTTCGAAAGTAATCACTTGAGAGGTAATGCAAACTGCCAAGAGATAGAAGACCTCAGAAGGTGGTAACCATACAAGTTTTGAAAGTTGACGTGCAAATGAGTTGACGCAACACCCGACGTTTCTAGGGAATGCTTTGAAAAACGGTAAACAGGTTTAGTTACTTCAGCAGAATTTTCTTATAGTTCAGAATTCACTTTGAAACCGTGCAAACCCAATTTTCCTTTCGTGCAGTCTCATATAATGAGGTAAATTTTATTTATCTAAGGGTAATTTTTATCGACGTAGTGCTGTTGATCTAAACCAAATGCCTCATTTGTTATGCTTAAAGGTGTAATGCTTTCAGAGTCTGATTTTGCGCTTAGGTTGAAGTCGAGATCACGCTCACCAGAGTCGTATCCGTTTATGCGAATTAAAGCAAAAAGAAACAAGTTAACGATTGAAGAGGTTATCGATTCTGATTCTCTTAAATTGAGATGAAACAGAGCTAAGCTTAGAAGTTCGTCAAAAAAGGCTTATATTGCTGTTTAGGGAAGCAGTTTACTCTTTCATGAAGCAATTTATAGAAGAAATATTTGGACTGCAGCTCGAGTTCGATCTAAGCCGCTGCGGGGCTGAAATTGAAATAGTGGGGTGCGGTTTAGAAGTTTTGCAGGTATTGAGAAGCACTACGAACGTATCTTTCAAAGTAGACACATTTTATTTCATTAGGACATTGACAGGTGATAAAAGCATTTACCGTTGATAGTTGAGGGCAGTGATGGTGTCATAGAGCTGACGGACGAAGAGAGAAGCATGCTTGCTCTTGAGGGATACGATGTTCCAATGCGGCTTCCGTTATCCAATGCCGAACAGAAGGCGCTTAAGGCTGTAAAAAGAAAGATCGCTAATAAGGTTTGCGAAAGCCTAGATTACTTCGTTATGCAAGTGCTGAGGAAATTCTTGTTAATTCGTGGAAAAATTGAGCAAATATACAACCTTTCTTGACGACTTATGCGCGTGTGAAGGAAGTTTCCAAGTTTTGGGTTTATGAGAGCATTCTGAAACGGATGTATAACCGCGAACCCCAAATCTCCTCACTGAAGGAGCTTTTTTTGCGGTGGCAGTTATATCTAGAGCATAGGGGAGCTTTTTGACATGTTGTTACTACTTTCGGCATTGAACACTTGCTATGCAGTTTGTAGTGATCAAATTTTGTGGAACTTTCCAAAAAATTTGAATTTCTTTTTTTCAGTTTAGTAAGCTAATTCTAGCGAAACATGCAAAATTCTGTCCGATTTTTCAAACGTTGTTTCGGTGTCATATTGTTAAAATAAGACGGGAAAACAGTCGTAAACAAGAGAAAATTCTAACAGGAAAAAACAACAGAACTTCTTTCAAGAGGAGCTTCAGAAGCATCACAGCTCGGCTACGAAGTACAATACGAGCAACATGACAGCCAGGATCGTTATCGCATACATTTACCATTTTTTAGCAGCACGAAACCGTGGTCTTTGCAAATTCGCGACTTTATAGAATTGCTTGCCGAAAGCTCTTTGTATATTCATGAGTTCTAAATAAACCTGCTAATATGGTTGAAACAGATCATGTGTAGTATTCACCAAGTTCATCTAAATGAATATTGATACAGTCGAGTCTTTTTTTGATGGATAAGTAGAATGTGGCACAGCCGCGTGGATTAGTTACGTGGTGTCTGCGGGAAGGCGTGGCACGGGATTATCTCCGACTGGGTACGAATGGATCTGACCCTGTAAGTCTGCAGGATGTAGGAAGGATACTGCAGCACTCACGAAATTTTTTAAAATCAGATGGTTCAACGTTCAGAGATAACCTTAACAGTGAGCGTATTCAGGAATCAGCACGCAAAAGTCGTCAAAAAAAAGAACAATATGTAAAACAATTGGAGCGTCAAAATGAAGAACGTTTGGCGGAGTTCGAAGCTGTGAAGGCTGAGGTTGTGCACTGATTTTTTGTTTTTGATAACTTCAGAGTACGGTCAGTGTCTTTTCTCTAGTAATATTTATTTACCATTTCTCTGCAGAAACCGGAGACCATAGCTGACGATGACAAGGTAGGTTGTATTTCTTGGATGGGTTTCCACTTTGCAATAATCTTTGCATTGTTCTCAGGCAGAACAACTGAAAGTGATCAACAGACGCCTGGCCGCGAGTCTCGAGAAGATGGTTGCAACTTTCGGTGAATGTGCAGCGGATTGGTCCGGATTAGGTGCTGTTTCACTCATTTCTTTCCCTCTTAAGCACATATTTCAATGTGTAAATCAATTTTCTCATCGGTTACAAAACGAGCCTTTTCTTTAGCCGAATAGCCAGTAATTACTTTTCTAGCCATCAAGTCAAATTTTTTAGATGCGATTTAAAGTTGGGATGAAGGTGGAGGATTGATGATGTTGACTGCCTAATGAAGGAAGGTCTTCGCTCTACGAAATCGTAAACAACGTTTTCCGACAACAGCGGCGAAAATTGGGTAGGAAAGCACTTTATTCTCGATACTACTGTTTATTGCATCGTGGAACGCTGTTGTTCTTTTCGAAAAAGTGTTTTTGAGTTGCGGTGAGATTGGTACTTTGCAAGAACAGCACTCATAAAATACTGTCTACCGAATCACCCCACACCCAAAACAGTGCTTCATGGATGTGCTCTATGAAGACATTGCTCGTTTGACCGAACCCTACCGTCTACCAGCAATGCTTATTTAAAAAGCCGTGCTTTTTATTTCTAAACTGATAGTGTAAAATGTATGGGATAGGCAGGTTGTTTGGCTTTGCTGTTAGTGCAAACTGTGGTGTTTTGGATTTCATTCGAGGAATCCGCAGCCGATCGCTGCTTGAGGGTTCTTGAAGGGCTGCGCCAAATATAGCTTATGGATAAGTGCGCAATACTCCATACCTAGTTTTCCCATTGCTGTAGTACGCTTCCTTCACTAATGTAGCTCATTGTCCTTCTCCTACCACTGAACTGCAATTCACTAAACTAAGGAAATTTGCAACCTCACAGTGCAATGCGGTTTCATCAAAGGATTGCGTTTATGTGATCAACGAATGAACTCTCTACGGGGGCGAATTCTCAGGTAATCCACTTCCCTTTAGTTCAGAGTTGTTTTGCAGCTTCTCTCAGCTCTCTAGCACAAACCCTGCTCTCCGCCCTACTCCGTAGCTCCAACGCTGATGTTTTCTTTTCCAACTGCCTACTGAATTCGTCGATGCGCAGTCGTTGTTCGGGAGTAATGCATGATCCCATTGTGTTTATTGGTTGCATTAATTCAATGGCTTAATGAAACGCTGGTGATCTAGTCTTTTATTGTTTCGTGTCGAAATTATATGATGAACGTTGCAAGGGTTTTATATGAAACCAACTTTAAGAAGGGTTTTTCCGCCAACTTTGCTATTTCCGCCACTCATCCTTTGTCTATTTCTGTAATCGGATAAACCATGTAGAGAAGAATTTATTATAGGGTCACGAACTGAATGAAATTGTATTCGCTATAAGAAACGCAATAATACATCAGCGTTCCATGTGCAGGTGAGCTGGTGGCTGCTTGTTTTGCTCATCATTGCAATTGGGTGACACTCTATCGCCCGTGTTTCTGTTTGTCATCCCCGTGTGTTGTTGCCCGAAGATGACCGCCATTGTTCACTGTTTTTCATTTCTTTGATGGATGTTTTATGTTTTCTCATCTATTTTATTACTTTCATTCCTTGAAGTTTTCATTGCTTTCTCTTATTTCCTCCGAAGAGGGCACATCTGTTGCTTATATGTGATGTGTTTTGTTTGAGCAGAAGAAAATCTCTCCATTTTCATGTGATCTCTCTTTAGAAGAGTTGCAGTTGAGGGTCTTGTTCTGTGCTGAATTAATGAAAGTTGTCGATGTTGTATCGAGTTCGGTTGGTTATCTTTGTTTATTATGTTCCCCACTTTTATAAATGAAAGCTAATTTTCTTTGTTTCGGTTGTTTGTTCCTTTGGAGATATGAGGGCCAGTCCATCGCTTCACTTATTTTCGTTATTTCCCTTCTTTTGAAAACTTTTGTCGATAAATATGTTTTTCGTTTTCCACCTCTAACATCACACTCTGTGAGCGGCACACTCTGAACAGGGAAGTTTCCAGCATAAGCAGCATTTTTCTACGAAGTAACATCAACGATATGCAACTTTATGGGCTTCATCTATAATTGACAAGTATGTTGTAGTTAACTTCCGCACTGTTCCATTGTTTCAATGGTCTTTAGCAACAAGTAGTTCTTTACTATTCACTTCGAAAACAGCCACATGGTTTTTCCTGCTCGGAAGTGAAACTTTTTTCGGAGCTTTGTTCTATTTCACCAGCACAAATACCTCTTCAGTGTCTTTAGTAGCTCATTTTTCAGCAGTGTCGTTCTACTATTTGTTAAAGAAAGACTTCACGTCGATCTGATCCTCTAGATGCGCTTCGCCATTCTTCCAAACTGAGGTCAACGCATGAAAGGGCCAAAAACTCAGCAATTTCATATAAGTCGCCAGGAGACCTAAAGACTTGGAAGTGCGCAATTACACAGGAGATCTGCCATGGATATTTTCCCTCCTTGATGATTCTTGCCATCGTTCCTTTGAAAAAAAAAACGTAAGTGACTGCTGGGGCAAGTCGGGAATCAACGACCAGACATCCTCAGCAGTGGGGCCTTTGACTCTTTTTTGAAACTGACTTGTGTCGCAAGCGCGAACCAAACCTTGAATCACCTGCAATTGTTTGCATACAAAATGAAATTCAAAGCGTCGCATCGTTAGTGCTTTCTGGCGTTGTTCTCACCACACATTCTGACGCCAAAATGATTCCCAATGGAAACATAACTGTTCTGCGTATTTTATTTCAAACAAAGAGCCCCTCTTTGAACCACTGTTGTAATTATAGTGCATATCTGACAACAGGTAGAAAACATATTTTATTGCAACTTTGATAATCGATCCGTTCATGTTACTACATAAGAAACCGTTTGATTTCAACAAACACTCCTCCTCGGTTTTCTATACTTCGTCCCCGCCCAAGTCGCCACATCTCTTAACCGAGTTGAGGTAGTTCACCTTTGTTTGCGATGTCGGGACCCATTTGCCGGTCACTGACCCCAGTGCGGGCCAAACTGTTGCAACACTTGGCGACCGTACCACACTATGAGGAGATACCAGGCAACGTAGAGTCACTTCATGAGCTCCGGAAGGAGCTCGTAGATCATATCGCCCGGGTGATCCTCGGTGGCCTGAGGTGAGGCACGAACTCACGACCAGATTATGAGCTGATTCGCTAAACGACTGCGGTTGTTTCCTTTGTGATTCAGCGTGTTTGTTTAACCGAACATATACGAGACACGCAACGCAGAAAATCTATGAAGTATTTTCTTGTCCGGCATGGGAGTACCTTTTTAAGTCATCATTAATGTAAGAATTACTGGGAAAGAACCTGAAGAACACATTACTCGGTTAAGTGCCGATCTCCCAGATGAATGGAATCCTCTAAAGTTAACACATTACGATTAGTCAGCCCCTTATCCCACTTCTAACTGCGAAATTCATTTCCGATGAAGAACATATCATTCAGATCGACGCCGCAGCCCCAGCACAAGCAAGCATTACTGCAAAGATGCAATGTGCCAATCGTGAGGATGCCCAAAAATCAAATGCCTTCTTCCCAATGAAATCTGTGCATTCCAACCGAGAGAGAATATTGCAGCATGTCAGTTTTAGGAGCAATTTTTAGAACATCTCTTCACACTAAAAGAACTCGTACTTCCTCTTGAGACACATGAAACTCATCTTAACGAGAGTGGTAGAGCACTGGAGGCACAGTTTAATATTCTGTGTCTCTGGACGCACAGGTTACCTCCAAGGGTTTCAATAAGCAGCAGAAAAAAATACATGTGAAGTAACTGAGGCTATTATTTCCGGATGCTGTAACTGTCTCTGTGGAGCTTCGATAACTGCATCATGCAAGACTAGTTTCGGAGTAGCAGTGGCACATGTAAAATGTGACAAATTACAGTTTACTTTAATGTGTGCAACAGCCCCAAAACAAATAGAGTGGTACTCCATTAGGAGAAAGCGGGATTCCGACCACTTGTGATGTTCTCCGTCCAGGCGGAGAAACTAACTTCTCCCTTGAAGGAACTCATTTCATACCTCGTTTCCCCCTTGAATTCTTTAAATGAAATACATTTTCAACTACTTCTAAAATTTTTGCTGTTCTCGGTTTTTTGTTAATGTGTAATCTTTGTATTCGAAAGTATTTTTCTCGAGGGAAACTCCGCGAAACGAAATTACTCTCGAAAATTACAACAAAATTCCCCCCTCCCTCCCCCCCCCCCCCCGGAGTGTCGCAATCGCGAACCAAACCTTGAATTATCTGCAATTGCTCGCATATGTAATAAAAATCAAAGCGCTGCATCGTTAATGCTTTCTGGCGTTATTCTCGCCAAACACGCATTTCTCAGGGAAAAATCAAAATTTGAGTAATGGCTTGGCGCATTTGGAACAGTCCGTTGACTCGAATCGAGGAGTGGCTGAAAGTAGAGGAGAGCGAAGAAGCTGAAAAGAAAGGCCTTATATCAATAGATTTTCAGCACCTCTTAGTCTCAGTGTGGAGGGGGACTGATGGAAGAGGGGAAGAAGAAATCATCAACTTCAAGAGAAGCAACTTTATTCCTGGTTATGCTGGTTTCTTTGCAACTTAGTTCCCGTTGCAATCGCTTAATTATAAAGATCAAACGTACGCCCAAGGATTCTCGTGTGATATCGTCTGAGGACACTCAAATTACCATATGAAACTTTTGGCTGTTAAATGTTAATCGAGAACTGTGGTGCTTGATCGCAAAGAGACCTCACGCAGCCCATCAAGTCGATTCCAAAAGAAACAGAAAGCGCACACTGAAGTTTTAATAAGTGCCGTTTGTAACAGTTTGATTGGCTTTTCAGTAACATTAAATGTATAACGATAAAACGTATAAAGATGCATTTATTTTGATGAAGTGACGTCCGATTACAACGAGTGACGATTGAAAAAGGAAACGAAATTAAAAGAAGACACTTAAGCATACGGAATTCAACCGAATCATTACTCTGTTCTCCACTACCCCCATCCCCTACATCGTCACAGATTTCAATACATCCTTCCACAAATTGCGAAGTGGCTTCTAATGCACGAGATTTCTTGCCCAAGGAGTAACGCAAAGATATTTTCCCACCCTACTTTCAAACCGAACTTCTGCTTGGTTCCTTTATCCCGCACAAGTTGCCCTTGATGCACCTTCTCTTATAAGCTGGGACCTTATGCTTTCCAGGGCTCCGTTCGGAGCTTATCCGCTCATGATCCCTTATTTAATTACCCCTTTTTCTACCAGATGTGTCAAGTGGAAAATCGCGCCTTCGCCTTTAACACCGCTCTCTTTCCTGATTTGTTGCGACAGTTTTTTTTAACGAAAGAATCCTAATTAACCTCCCACTTAGTTAGTCACATTTATTGTCATTTTCTCTTGAGAGCATTTGCGAACGGTGGGAACGTATTTCAAAGATAACGATATGCAAATATGAGAGCACATTGCAAAAGTTGAGGCATCTACCTCTGACTGAACACCTTTGCTGCACATATAACACCGAATAGTCTTCGCATTCCACTTTAAAACTCACTTATTTTCTCATTGCTCGGTTGTTTTTTGAATGAAAACAATTCGAGGAAACGTTGAAGAAAAAAACAAAGAAAATGTTTGCCTTAGCCAAATATGTTTGAGTATAGTTCTGTTCGATACGTTCGATAAAATGCTCGTCACTAAAACATGTGAGAAGTGAGTTCGCCAAAAAACACTTCAAAATTCCTAAAATAACAGGCAACACAAACGACCTGAGGCGTCTTTGATTTTATAAAAGAGTATTTCCTAACGTGTCGACATCATTATTCATCCACATGGCGTCATAGCTTATTGCATCGTAACTGATTCACACGGCACCATAGATAGTGAGGATTGCAGTTTTTAATATATATTTGTCACGTTTTCGGTTAATTATCTCTGACAGTGTTTTATAGCAGCATATGCGCTTTGACGCCCATCCGGCCATATTTGCTATTAGCGCACCGATCCGATATCCTGGGGTGGGCCCGAGTCGGTACTAGCAACAGGTGGAGGTGCTAGAACGTATTGTTCAAGTCCAGGTTTCTTACGAGCGTACTCCATGAGTGCTCTCTTTGCGGTTGGTCCGAGACTAGCACGTACCGCAGTTCTCGTAAGCCAATTTGTGCTGGAAATGGCAGCCTCACATCTACTACATGCAACCGGCAACGATCTCTGAATGCATTTCAGGGCATTTCTTGAAGTGACTGAGCTAGGCCTGCCCTACAGAGCAAGCAAAATAAGCGGAAATCAGCAGAGTGTTGTTTTGGGAACATCAAGAATCAATTTTGTTTCTAGAGTGATGAAGTTAGATAACAATGTTTTACTGAGTCATTGAAGTTATATACGAAGTGGAATTTCAAGGTAGTAGTGACCGAACAGTGGAATCAGCACTGCATGCAAGCCTTCTCAGTGGAAATTATGCAATCTAAATGCAAGGAATGAGCTAATTGGATAAAATGAAGGAAAGATTCTCGGTGAAATGCAACCTGCTTTGAATGCCATCGGTAATTCGTCGTAATCGAATGATTTGTACGATTGTGAGAGCGGCGAATACTGCCGAAACGATGTTGATCACTGTTGGAACAACGAGAAGAAGAGTTGCCCATGCTTGTAGTGCAGTCGTTGCCTGGGCGCACGTCACCTTCAAACTATAAACCTTCATCGCATGCACATTCCTTAGACCACCTTTTACTGAATTACAAATTTCAGCAGAGATGAAGGCGGTTTTATACCGTTTGAAGTGAAAAGCTCGGTTCTTTTCTCGCTCTCAATAATCGGATGCGTTTCCTAGACTGTGATCATATATGATCGAATTACAAGGATAATGAGGAATGCCATTTGCAACATCGAATTCGGCAAAGTGGCAGACACGTCAATTATCAAGTCAGTAATCGAAACCACTAAGTAGGGTCTTTTGCAGAACACTAACAAGTTGATCATTCGTTAAAAGTTTGCATTGTTTTGTGAGCACATTCGTTCAAAGGCATAAAAGTTTCATTCCAATTTCGAAGAGCTGACATACATTTACGGCCTCGCAAGGCGTGACGATGAATAAAAGAAGAAACGCACCGCACCAAAGCATCGAAAGAGTCTTTATTGGACTGCCGAATAACCGCTAACTTCTCTTAAATATGCAACTGCATACTTCGGTGAGATTTTGTTTTAGTAGTTTATTCTTTGGACAGCAACATTGCTTAATTGATTGCAAACTACTCGTTGCTAAAACAACGTTCATGAGGTAATGGTGACTATCATTGTACTGCTATTCTGAGAAAGTATTCATGGGATGAGGGATTATCGTCTTATGACGCTTATGGCGTACTAACGAAAGCAATATATGCTTTGTTGGCTAATTTGCATAGTCTTCTATTATGCAAATCGGCTTCAACCGCCATGCAATTTGGCTGCTTACATTGAATTGTTTCAATGAAAGAATGCCATTATTTGTGGAGGTGACTATAAGGATGGCGGTTATTCGAGCAGTTCTTCTCCTCCATTTCAGCGCTTTCGTCATCGGCGCTTGTAAGGATGTTTTCCCATTTGTTTTCCATTGAATTCATATGAGTTGTTTCAGGTGAAAACATTGACGTCATTTATTACGACTGAATTCGTGCTTTCCGTCCCATAAGTATAGATCGTCGTAGAAGTGAGTGCTATGAGCAACGGTTTCTATGCCTTCAGATTGGAGGATGCTTATGATTACTTCGCAGTATTCATCGCCAACATTTGCAATTCAAAAGACTGTGATCGGATTTTCCTTTTGAAATAAAGTGTTTGGCACTCTCATATGCCAATCGCTGCAGATCTTTAATTGCAACAAAAAATTCTTGTTAAAACTGTCTCACCTCTCACGCCACATTCGGAGCTCTTCATCTAGTCCGCCTGATATAAATGATAGGGCGAATATGGCAGATCCCGACATATTTTGAAGCACAAACCGTGAGATGTACTGTGGAATGGCGGACGATCAAATTTTGTTAAGATCTCTCAGGTAGAAACCGATCCCAGAGGATTCACAGTAATTCCTACTTGTCGTTGTTAAAAGAGTAATTCGTAGGAGTTATCGACTGTCTCTAGCAGAAAACGAGTAATGCAACGGTAGCAATATATATTTGTGCACACTATGATGAACAAGTCAGTTGCTCATAACCATTCCTCGTGCTCGATGCTGCACTAAGACGATCCTAGAAACGGGTCGGAGCACTATGCGTCGATGAACGTTTGCGAATGTTTGTTGTTTGGGGGCATACTTCCTGTGGAAATCAGCTCGTGCATCTCACATAACGAAAAACCATCATGAAAGGGTTTATGCTTCTTTCGGTGCTATCAGCAGCGCCCAAAAATTCTTCCACCGAAAACGCTTAAGGCATTTCAATTTAATTGTACGTTTCATGATCGATTCAGTAAGCATGCTCTGTCTCTTCGATTCCCACGTTTAACCTTTTCCATTGCTTTGCTTCAGTTAGTTATCAAAGTGGCACTGCCAATTATTCTAACAGATGTAAGCAGTTGAGTCCTCTTAGATAACACTTCGACAGAGATCAAAGATTGTGATGAAGTGTATTCCATAAATTTTAAAATTTAAGTAAAATTCATCCGGCCACCGTGGTGCATAGAGCCTTGGACGTTTGAACCGAAAAGCGCGGAATGCGTGCTCCAATTCGTAAGTTATCGTCTCTCGTTTCGTTTGAGCATTCATTAGGTTGCATCTAAGAAACGTTTCAAAATAGCACGTTATATAATAAATATCTAATTAATTAACGTTCCTCGACTCAACCGATACGAGAGAATAAAAGCGAGCTCTGAGCATGATCATAATACTACCTCATATTTCTCGTTGTTTGTGCGATATCGCTGCTATTATCGAAGGGATGCGGTGACCTAAATTTACTTCTTCCTTCATGAGCTTGTTCATTACCGATTACCGGTAACCAAATATCAGGTGTTTTTTAATGTGCGTGAACACATTGCGAAAACGACGCCTATTTGTTCACATATTTGGGTCTCCAGTCGATAAACACGCCTATTTCGGTCCACCTCTGTCTCACTTTACCTCGCAAATCTACTACCTCTCAAAATCTTCCTCAAATCTCTCGGGTTCTAGCCTCGCAAGGGATGAAAATCCCTAGTAGCCAATGCAGTGAATAAAATATACCTTGCGGATAGAATAGATAAAATGAGTCTTGCGGATCTTGCAAAACAAAGTGGGTCTTGCGGATTATAACAATCGAGTGCGGATTGAATGAAATGGATGTCGCACATATGCTCAATGGCGGTTAGCAGTGTGTGTATTTTTAATCGCGCCCACGTATGTATTGGTCACAACAAGGAATGAAGAATTTTGTGGCTTAATTGCAGGAATCTTTGGGCATAAAAGACGACGAAGTAAAAGATGATATCTGCATCAGCTTCGGCTTCGCTTTCGACCCTAAGAGATTGAGCTGCATTCGCTATAATGGTTTTTGTAAGCTAATTTATGAGTGTTTTTTGTTCACTTCGTTAAACTTACAAACGCCTGCGGCACCTCACAGCAACAGGGATTCTTCTTTTATATTTTTATATATAGTCTGCTCGCCTCTGATAGAAGCATTTGCTCACATTAACTCAGCAAGTTGAAGAACCTCCGTTCAACCGTGTATGTATAGGATTGATCCTTTTCGTGGTTCTTCTTTGAAGGCGGCTCACCTGTCATTTAGGTGGTGATTGTGGCAAAATCCACGTAAGAGGTTTAATGGTAAGAATTTTAGATATAGCTGAGCAACAAATTCGGAACTTCACCTGCCGAGACGAAGCAGCCGAGTAAATCGTTCAAATGAATGGCATCAAAACGATCCTATCTATGAAGCGCAGCATTTGTGAAATTTTGAATAGTCTTCTAATGGGATTTTTGTGGTCTTCTTGCGGACAGTTCCAATAAACCCCAAAAATTTCATTGCAAATAAGCGATGAATCTCGTCGGATTCCTCCTGCGGATAATGAATACGACGGCACATTCGGTGAAGTCTCTAATTGGGTTAAGAAAAATTAAAAGAAACGACGATATAGGCAATTGAGTTTTGTGTCTGAGAATGCGCAAATCCGTAGGCACTTATCGCACAAACATTTCTCTTATTTATCTACAGAGAGATTTCGTAAAGCATGGAAAGTTAGAAAAACCGCGATTTTTGAAGTGCTCGGCAGCGTAGATTTTTTGTCAGTGCATCAGCGAACATAGTCTTTACACGGCCACCTTAGATAACAGCTAAGCGGTTCGCCTTAGATATGAATCTTCATGAGGTTTTGCTTCTAGGAACCATAGGTGATGGGTGCTGACCACATCAGCCAACCTTAGAGAAATTGAGCAACACTCACTACAATATTTTTTAATGAAGTGAAAAATAAAATCCCATTTAACCATGCGCGTTATATAAACGAAGAATGTGAAGAATATCACTGTGTGACGTTTTACCGTTGAGATTCTTTGAATTTCCGAATAAAATCAGTGTCGCGTTTGCTGTTGCACTTTGTGAAGGTAATGCTGAAAACAAGAAGTGAAAGTTGAATAACGAGAAGAACTTGTTGCTCATTAGTTTTTTCGCTACTCGACGAGTGGGTTTTTTTGCTTAGAGGCGCTTGTGTTTTCCACGATTTGCGATAGAGGTATTCTTTGCGTTGCCCTCCCCTCAAATTTGCAATTTGGTTGTTTATTTGCATGTTTGTATGTCCTACTGATGAGCGATATTAGCGCTTTTGATTTCGACACTTTTAACTACCGGTCAAAGAACACAAGTGTGAAAAAAGGTTAAACCTGCACCAATGAACAGTGCCCGTTTGTCCAAAATCCACTCAACGACATCACACGGTTTTCCTCAATCGCGTCAAGGAGCCGTTTCCATTGCGCTCTTAACAGACACTTGCAGTTCCACCTTGATGGAGGGCTAAACATATTTATGAGGGAGAGCGGATTCATATGATACAAGAATCGATATTTCACTGTGGCAAAAAGAAATAGTCACTTTCTCGATGTGAACAGTGCTCATCTTCGAGCAAATAAACTCATCGACGAATGTTATTATCCCATCGAAAAGCAAATCCATTAAAATTTAATGGGCAAATTGATGGCTCTCCGTTCTATAAATGTACGAGTTTGAGATATTTCACAGAAGAATTCCGTGAAATATTATTGCACCCGTAGAATATTCGAGATGTTTCACCAGGTGATGAGTCATTGCACGTTTCAACAACGACGTTGCAAAATGATATTCGAAAATTGGGTCAAATTATTATGGGATACTAGAAGCACGATGTTTAATATAACAGAATTGATTACTGACTGATTTGCTAGTGAAATGAATCAGTGCTACCTTCAGTGGAACCACGCGCAATTTGAGGGTGTCTGATTTCCTCACTGAACGTATCGGCGCTCACTACTGGTACCGTGTGTGAGCGATAAACTAATATAAAATAAAACAAAAGTACAAGCGACAAAATTTTCTCTGGTTATGTTGTGTGGGTTGCCACGAGACTCAGCTATACACGTATAGCTACCGACGTACATGCGAGAGTAAACAATTTGCTTTTAGGCGTTGTCTTCATGGTTGTCTTATTTATGATGCAGTTAACGAATAAAGGTGAATTTTAGTGTGAAGAGCTCTTTTCGGTGCCGTGGAACGCGTTGCAAAACTAAGATGACAATATGGTTTTTCGAGTAGTGCAAAGGAGGAATGGTGGTGTCGTTCTTATGAAGGAGGCTTAAACAATAACGAAAATGTCACCTCCTTTCCCATTGAAATTTGTTTCATAAGAGGCCTGTTGCTTCCTCACAAAACATTTCAGCGACCTCACTGATTCGAAAGGTGTTTCCATTGATGGCAACATTTTGCGCATTTCTATCGTCGTCTTTATGCCAATGATTTTAAAAAGCGTTCTACGAACCATTGGTGTTGCCAATGCATGTTAAGAAGCCGATCGCTTGAAATGAAAGGAGCTGCGATACTGGAGCAAGGATTTGGCATTTCGATAACTTCTCGAGAGGAAATAAAGATTTAACCGATTTAACTACTACAGTGAAGAAAAATAATGTTTATTCGGATTGTGCGAATGATTCATTGCAGCAAAAAAAGAAGAAAACCCATAAACCAATGATGCACGCGAATATAGCAGCAACGTGATCCAGGAATTAAGCAGAGGAAGGTAACACATTTGCTGATTATGTGTAGACAGCGACAATAGCTTAAAAGAATGCAACGGACGGAACTAATCAAAAATCACGAGAATGAGGTGAGAACGAAAATGAGAGATTCGGAGCGAAGTTAAAATAGAAGGATAACGGACTCAAATACGAGTAAGTGCTTGCTCTTAGGTCAATTAATTCGAGGCTGCTCATGAATATAGGAGGGTTCTGTGCTTCTGCAACCTTAACTCATTTTGGATGTGGACTACTTTGAGCTGAAAGCTGTGAAGAACGTTGTTGGTGGATGTTTCCAGTGGCTACAGCTGTGGTGAACGGATCAGAAGTCAATAACATATGAGATCAATAAAGAGTAAGGAATAATCTTTTTTCATTACTGATGGAAACCATGCTTCATCGACTGAGAAAGGTATAAAAACGCGTTAGCGAGACAATTGAATGTAAACGCAGAACATCCAGGCGCGTATGACTTGTGAAATGAGCATAATACTGCTCAATGTTTTCGGTTGTTTGTTATGTTTTCAACTGAAACTCCAATGGAGGTTGCAGTGTTCACTACTGCTTTTTGTAAGCGAATTGACGAAAGAAAAGAGACGAATGCAAATGAGGTTTCTTGGGAATCGTCGTCTCGTTTACTGACTACGAATTTGAACATAATTGAAAAAAAATCTATATTTAAAACAAACTGATATTAACAATTTGCGAAGTATCATTTCTTAAAGTACAGCTTAAGTTTTTCGTTCGCCCTCAAGTTCAAGAAACAAGTTCAAGGAATCAAGGAATCAAGTTCAAGCTGACTAAAAATTTTTTTAATTTCCAATAGTTCGTATATACGGAATGGATTATCTCTAACATCGCAATTCAAATATTCGCAAAATGAAACATTCTGAATAGTATAACACCGAAAATATGAACGACAACAATTGGAAACGCTCTCTTTTGTTGAATTGCTCACTAAACTCTACTGAGCAAGAATGTTTGTTTGAGGCGATCGGTTCCCGTCGCGTCGTGTTCGAAGTCTGCAGTGGGATCGTAGATGGCTTCTTTCCGACAAAGAGGCATAGCGAACCGCCTGCTCATCGTGCACAACAGCTCATTTAGGAACGCAGCCAAGCTTATGAAAAGTTTTGCAAAAAAGGTTTTTTTTTTCGCCAACTGAAAATCAGCTTTAAATCAACCATCCTAACGCCAAGCTGCAATCCGTCCTTTCTTTTCCGACAATGCTGGCATTCGTGACTCTGAAAACCAGGGCTTACCAAATTCATAGCCTCTGAACATGGAAGGCCCGAAACAATTCTCAAAGCCCGAAATTATACGGGACGAACGGCATCGGCAAGCATTTATCAGCACGATGTGCTGCGTTGTACAACATCGTAGGCACCCTGATACAACTTCCTTGCTCATAAAACCGAGAAAGGGACTGATGCGACGGATCGCGTCATCTGCCCCGTACTTATCACCAAATTTTTCAGTCGCCAGTCGCGTTGGACTTTTGTGTTACCTGCCCTATAAACACTGCAAAACTGCTTCATCGTTTGATGTTCAAGCAGAATGCGACAGTCTCTTGTCTTTATTGAAAGTTTAGTCCGAAGTTCTGTGCCATCCTTTTGTCTCTCTAAACAACATAGCAATAGTCGCCGTTTTCTTCTGTGGTTTCATCAACCTTGCAGAAGCGAGTGAGATTTTCTCGTGAATTCAAGAATCACATTAGGGCTCCGAAAATCAGGCGCCGTGTCCGAGACATCAAAGACATTCGAGAAAGTCCGAGCTCCCTCAATTTCGCGGGCCTCTAAATAAGATTCCGGAACTCACGAGGGTTAGGTCTCATCAACTTCGGAGCTGAACAGAATTTTTTCGGATATCACAGACATGTCATGTCTTCAACGGTTTGCTTTTTCTTTCTGGATATCTCTAAATATATATAAAGCACTCCTTCTTGTTGCAATATTCTCCATATGGCACAACAAGTAAAAATTGATCTGGAAGTGATGGAAATACAGTCGAAATCACATTTCGAATCGCATGCCAATCCTGCAGCCGATCGGCGTTTCTGCAAGACGGCTTCGAATTTTGCCAGCAATCTGCGCACTTATCTCTGCAAATTTTGTCTGAATAGCGTGCTCGCCGTAGGACGAATAAACTCAGCAAAAGGTTTCACTCATATATGACAGTATCCGTTACTGTTTCATAATGCACCACAACACCCATCACATCTCTGCACTTCTTGGAAATATGCGTTCGTGTGACATTTGATGAAGACACACCCGCTATCTCAGCAAAAAACTATCGTCCGATTAGTTTGACATTCGCCGTTCATAAAATTATCAAAATAGCCGTCAGAGATGCGAAATAGATTTACGCGAAATCACCTTCTGAATGGTGCACAGCTCGGCTTTGCGTCGAGTCCATTCACGACGTCTCAATTTATCTCTTATGTAAGTGGTTGGCTGCCTGAGTTGAATATGAAAGTTTTCGAGCGGAACTGTACATGTTGGCTATGCAAAGGCTTTTGATGTGATCTGTCGTGTAAAGCTACTCCTGAAAGTGAGGAAAACATGGTGCCGTTGGCTCGATATCTTGAGCGGGCCGGAGGAGTTTTATGTGGATCAGGTATTCAAGTGAGAATTGGAGATAGCTACTCAACTTCACGTTCAATTTATACCGGTATAAGAAAATGTCTTGGGTGCTATTTTGATCCTCATGTATCCTTTCGATGGTTCTGATACATCCAGAATAGTATTAACGTGCTTGCTGACGAACTCGAAACCTCCCGTCAATTGAATGATCCTTGCTGCGACTTCCATATTCTATGAAAGGACCTTTATGCTTGTAGCAGTCGATCAAAACAGTGGTAGTTAAATATTTCCCATGAAAAATTCCGTGCAACTGATATCAAACTTTAAGGTGGCTGTTTTCTCAAGGTCGCAAATGAAGTGTTCTAGCAGAGGTGATGCTCGTCAACTTCGTCTTATAATCAACCGTCAACTCCAATGGAGGTTGCAGTGTTGACTATTGCTAAAACGTCGTCGAAAATTGCAAACTGTTGTTGTCCGTGTTTCAGCATAGATAAATTGAGTACTCTCGCAAGGCCTTCATCAGTTACCGCCAACTCATTTTGCAGTAGTGTCGTCCTCTGTGATCGCTTTGGTTGGCTTCTTTGGGAACGTTTTGCACTACTTACTGTTCAGGCACACATAGTTTTTGAATGCTTTCCCATAGGTGACGTTGAAATTAAATCAAATAAGATAAAGGACGAATGTCACATGAAACTAAACGTCAGAGAATCCTTTGGTTTGCCGAATATGGGGAAGGCTCCGTAACAAATTCGGAGAATTAAGCATCCTCTCACCTCACGCAACGAAAAATTCGCGTATCGACAATTTTGTTAGAAATATGAGAGTGATAAAAATACGCACCTTATCGAAATCTCCGAAGTTTCAAAGAATTTACCTTTTGGAACGATCCTTCGATAAGATTTTCGATTGTTTCGACAGCTGTTCTTCTAACTTGACGGACTTCTTTTCCTGAAGATGCAAGATCTCCTCGTCTCTAGTGAGGAACAAGGACGGCGCAGCTGCCGACGTTTTGAAAAGGTGATATTTACAGAACTGAGTTTACAGTGAAACGAATAAGATACCTGTTAGCGCAATTTCCTAGTAAAATGGTGGCTTGTTTGTTGCTCTCAACAAGTGCTTGAAAAGATTCCTCTTCACTGATAATGCGCATCTTTTTACGGCAATTCTCCAGCTTGGAGGAAGTAGTGGAAGCAAAATGAACGATGAGTTTCGTAGTGATCTATTTGAGAGAGAGTTCCACAGGGGGTGCATTGAAAAAAGACTGTCGTGAGGTTCGTGACACAGAGATGAGATTGAGGCATATATCAAGAAATATGACCTTGAATTAAGCCCTTCTTTTTGCTACTATTTGTGTCGGAACATCAAGCAACGTTCCTAGACTCTATATCACTTTGATGTCGTGAGGGGATCCAGCGAAGTGTTCCTTTGTCCGACATCTATACCTCAGAAAATGCTGAGAGTGACAGAGCTTTCAGATTCACTTTGGTGACAACAAGCCTAATATCCCGCTTGTTTCTTCAGCTACTTTTCAAGTCAAATTCTCTTACATAATCGTGTAAACTTCATATTGTCGACTTTATGACGGTTGTTCAGTGTCACAGTCTTACTTAACTTTCTGCTGCAAGATGCTGCTCAAAGACCCTAATTTTCCACGGCCGCTTTCAAAACACCGAAGCACAAAGTGAACTTTGCTTTCCGCACGTTGCATTGCGGTTAGGCGAGTCGGGTGGTTGCTTTCGCCGCAGTTTCGGGTGTTTAGCAGCAGTTTGGAGGGTCGGGGGTGTAATTTTGTGAACGTGTGCTCTTCGCACTTTGCGGAACGTTGCAGGTATGTGTGCGGTAAATGTTGCATGCTACCCTTTATAAGGAAATCAGTATGAGTTGGTTTAGCATGCCGTAGCTTAATGTCTCCATCGAGTTGCATTCGATCAGTGCCCAGTTGTGTGACGTGGTTTGAGGTGGATCTGGCAGAATTTCTTCACTGAATGCAGTTCGGGCTGGGAGGGATGCAGGAGTGGTGCTGAGTAAACTCTATGGATGTTCGGGTAGACGAGATCCATATAAGTGACAGTAAATTACGAAATAGCGCACTGAGTTCTCTGTGCGCCATGATTATAGGCTGGGATTAGGTGCTGTGGGACGACCTAGGTTGTCAGGATGCAAGGCAATAGCTTTTATGGGAACGGAGTTGGTTGTAGTTGAGTCTTGATGACTTCTAAGTTGAATCGGATTGTAATATGCGCAAACAATGCTAAGTTGGAACGGAATTGTGTCGAAGAAGCCAAAGGTGTTGAAGTTAAGCCTGTATCTGTTGCGGTGGTTGAAGAAGCCACAGATTCCATCGATTTAGCTGTTGTGGTTCACGCATAGAAAACCAGCAGACGGCAAACAGAAAAACAGACCGACGCCTGCAGAAGTATGCTAACGCATGGGTGTGACGTTATTGTGACTCGCTTTTTGTGAGGTTTTGAAAGTTTGCATAGAAGGCACATGTGGAACCCCACTATTGGTTTTCTGCAGTTAGTTTATACATTATTTTGCAGAGATTGTTGTGCTCTTTGAGATTGAGCATTGCATGTGAGCCCCTCCTCCAATTTTGGGTAAGCTTGATAGAGTCTCTTAGGCGTACCGTTTTTACGGAAGAGTGTTTCGTGCGTTCTTTCAGATTTTTTTAAACGTCATTCTTCTTCTCCACTTAGCATTTGATATAAAGGAAATATGCACATGATTCTCGAAATAATTGGACTGCTTATTTTTGTTTTTGATGGCCACAGCAGGCAACGACTCTCATCTTTGAAAGTTAAGCATGTGGGACGTCCGCATTGCTTTAAATAGTGCTCATCTCTGAGTACCGACATTTCACTGTTGCAGACGTATCGCCATTCGGTCTCATTGAGGTAAGAGCGCATAGGCGACGCCCATTTCGAGTCCTTGCACAGCCACAAGCAGTCTAATCAACTATGAGCGATAAAAGGTATGCTTGCGCTTCTGTTTTGCAAAATTCACAAGATTACGTAGCTATTTGTGCTTTTGCTTATGTATAGCAAACAAATATGTGTGGATATGTATGCATGCATTATGTCGGAAAGTGCACTCATCGAAGTAGGTCATTCTTGTGGAAGGTGGAGGGGAGAGGCGAAGGAATGCGTTTTTCTTATGGTGACTTTAACGAAACTAACAAATTACGAGGCTTTCATGTGAAAACAATATTTTGGGACCAGGTAGGCGACGTTTTTTATGGAATATTTTAGCTTAAGCAACTTAAGTGCATTATTTTCAAAGCATTCTCGTCCATTTTCCAACGTTCCAAATGATTGGTCACTTGAAGAGCACAACATGCTTCGTATGTATTGCTATTACGAAAAAGCCTCCTTCCGAGGCCATTTTCATCGCCTCCTTGTCACAAACAATGTTTTGTGCTACAAACGCTTAGAAATAAACTCCAATTTTTGCTCAGGATAGTTGTTGAGATGTGTGTTAATAAATAACATCAGGCGATAGAGATGGGAAAAGCTAGCGTTACCATTGAGATTGCCATCATCTCCCTTAGTATCTTTTGTGTGATCAGCAACCGTCGTAGGTCTTGTATTGTTTAGCAAGAAATGCTATAGAACTTGTGCTTGAACTTGTCAGAGATCGAGGTCGCAGTTGTGACGATAATTAAAAAAAGCAGTTTAGAGGCTCATAAGCAACCATGAGTCGGGCATTATAAATGATGTTCATATTGCATGCCCTTCTAGTGTTTCAGCTGTCCGCTGCGTTCACTAATAAATTTCACCGCTCGCACGTTTCTCCATTTATGGCCAGTTGTCTCATTTCATAAGAATATGAGTATGATATTCTGATATTCTTTATCGACTTGGTTGTTAATAACCCGGCGAGTTCAGGTTTGCGACGTTAGATGCGTTGAACAAGGAAGCGAAGAGGTCGAGGAGCCGAAACAGCAGTGGGAGCTCGAGTGATGACGAAAAGCGTCAGCAGGGCTTCTACGTTGGTGGTAGTGAGCACAGGTATCCGCTGGTTGTTGTCACTGTATGTGTGGTATATTGATTTTCTTAAGAGCGGGGAAGGCGACGAGATGGTTGATTCGTCGAATATTTCGTACTTTTTTATTTCCCATTATTTTTGCGCTCAGTTAACTTTTTACTGTTTGGTAGTGCTGTATGCTGTGCGGTTTTTCGAATGTAATACAAATTGTTCTATAGAAAGCCCTAATTTATTTTGATCTGATTTCCTTATTCAATCTTTTTTGATTGGATCCATATGTTTAGCGAAAAAGAGTTAATCACTCCTTAGAGGAAACAGAACGAAATTTTGTGGAAAATGTGCTGAAAGGGAAATGATAAATATTGCTATGAGAACGACTGATATGTTCTCTAAAATTAGTGGAAAACTGGCTGATTTGATAACTACAGTGTTTCAGTTGATGAGTGAATCTGAACAATTTTCATAGAAAGCCTGAAGCGTGAAACTCAGCTTGAAGAATTGAAAAGCTGATTCGTTTACTTTTCAATCGGAGATCTTTTTTCCTACCGATGTCCCAACATTAGCATTCGCACGGAGTTTCATATGAAGTTTGGCCAAGAGCAGAATCAGTCCAGAATGTGCAAAGAGGGGTATTAGTTTTCCTTAGGTAGTACTATTTATAGTTTAAAGATATGAAAGGTCGATTTGGCTGAATGGGTCGACGATCGTTGGCTAAGTTGCTGCTGCTTTTTGCCCGTCACTAGCGTGGTTGCCCGCAAAAAATCTCCGCACAATGAAACAACACCAAACTTCAGTGGACAGCAGGTCTTGGGTCCGTCGAGTTCAGGACGCTCGCGTGAGGATATGATTACCAAAGTGTTCGATGCAGCGCGTGCACACGGTGCCGAAACGCTGACGCCCGAAGAGAACGCAGTTGGCGGTACGCAAAGTGCGGTGAAGTTCGGGTCGGGCTCAGTGGGCTACCGCCTTGGAGACTCTCATCGCCCATCGGAAAGTGTGCCTCCCGAACAACCTGTGAGCGAGCAACCCGAACAGGTAAGTCGTTTCTTGATCTTAGTTGATTTTCTTCTCGAAGCGGCAGCATGGCAAAACATAGCTCAGAGTAAGTTCGAGTTAAAGAGTGTGTAGTAACTTGGAGCATGCCTACAGTTCGAGGCCTTGTGTTTTACGTTGTTGTTCTGTCGTTCTCATTTTGTTTGTTTGTGCCAAACAGTTGTTTGTTATTCTCTTTTTTTGCGTTGGTAACTCTTTCCTTTGGGTACAGCGCTAATGCTTTTAGCACTTCCTGTGTATGAGATGAGGATTTATACTGTTGATAGTTTAAGTTAATTGTATCTAAACGTATGGTCAGAGGTTCTCTCTTCCTGTACCATCCTTTCATTCGTGATAAGGGATCCCGCCTTACAGCATTTTCATCCGACAGCATCGTTATGAATGGAATTTCACTCGCGCACAGTAGGTTTTTATTTAGGGGCGAACACCAGTCAATGCCACTATCTTATTCGATTCGTACGATAAGAGACGAAACTCAGTGAATCCCTGTCTGCCTGTTTTTTGGTTTTACTTTTATATTGGAAAGGTGAGCTGAATAGGTGGAATTTTATTTAAGGTGGAGATTTTGCGTCAGATCAGCGCTGCATTGCCCTCCGATAAATTAATCACATCGAATTGTGAGGTACTTGTAGTCATCGACTCACCTGGGAAGTTGTTTATTAATGTTTCAGAGAAACGAAGCAGCAAGCGGATGAGTGTTTTTTTACTAAAAAAGACACAACACGAACGCGGAACATTTACATGGTGATGCTGAGTTGCGAATAAGGCGGATGATAAACTCAAAGACAATGTGTGTGTTTCTTGCAGCGCGTTGTTGACTGGTGACTTTTAAATTCGAATTCTTTGTCGGTACGGGATCTATGGAGTTCGGAATATGTTGGCCTGATTTGTCATTATGACTCGCACACTGGAACCTTCTATGAAGTGGAGTTGTTTTGGGAAGATTACTTCTGTTTTATTAACAATTAAAAACATCCTTAACACCTCATTTGCTGATATAAGTCGCTTTTAGCAAGAGGTTACGCTGACGATGTGGGAGAATGGTTTTTCGGTTGACGATGGTCCTCTTCGGCAGTTCGAAGCTCCTGAGAATAGGTCTTTCCTTCAGAGCATCATGCAGGGGTATGTGCTGTTATGTGCTGTCGTCCTTTTTTATGAAATTGCCCGAGTTTTTGAGGGAAAACTTCACGGGGAGGGGCATCGCAGTGTGTGCGGCGTACTGCTTCTTTTGCTCAACTTAAGAGTGGCATTTGAAGTCGAATTTCTAGTTAAGGAACACGTGTAGAGAACGGGCCAGTCGATGTGACTGTCTTATGCACACAGAATCGGTCTGCCATGAGCATCTCCACGTTGGTTTTTGTTTCGTGTATTGCAGCTCGTGGCCTTAGATTTTATCTTGAGCGGTGCAAGTTCGCATCCAAAATGTCTTAAAACTTCTAGCATAGGTATCTGTAGGCGCATACCGATGGAACTGGTACGTCTTTATCCCGGTCGCACGATCGATCTTCGAATGGAACGCAAATCAGAGCCTTATAAGGCTCCAAAGCCGAAACCGTTTAGCGGTCATGGTCAGCGACTTGGCGATATCGTACCACCTGTGCTTGGTGCAGGTGTGGTTGGCCAGAAGGCGAATGTGAACGAGCCGCATTCTGCCAAAGACACTGGGACGTCAGGTGAGTCGTGCTTCCGATATTTTTGTTGTGTTTAAGTTGTGATTGTTCCTTCGAGCTTCACATATATTCTGTGTTCTTCCCGTAATGAATACAAGGAATTAACGTGAAAATAAAACTTACAGTTATAAAGAGAAAGTTGCTTGAGGTATACGTGGGGAATTAGATCGGGTCTTACAGCAAATGGCCAACCGTTTCTTGAATGTTATCATTTTTCTTGGTTTTCCGGCGTTCTGAGAGCCTGTGCGATGCCGATCGCAGCGTCCGCTATTTAAGGCGGCTGTTTTTCGAAGAATTTGTGGAATCTTTTCGATTATGCCATACTGCCGAGCAGCCCGATATTTAATTATTTCTGTGGATATATATATATATATATATATATATATATATATATATATATATATATATATATATATATATATATATATATATATATATATATATATATATATATATATATTCGACTTGGAATGCTAGTAGAATTCTTCCTTAGAGAGTTTAGATTCTCTTGTATCTGCTTGAAAAAAACTTGAAAAAATGACAAAAAAAATGACATATGTGCTGTTGAAGTTAGCGGAGTGAAAACAGAGTCGCCCTGATTATTGCATTAATTCGTCTTGCAAGAGACGAATAATGGAAAGTCTGCATATTCAGCGGTCGACACAGTAAAACATGCTCAAGAGGCAGTGAACCTTCGTGATGGCGAGCCCACAACACAGCTTCAGATCCGTTTGCCAGATGGTCGTCGTATAGTTGGCCGCTTCAATCACTCACATACCGTTGAGGATGTGCGCACATTTATTGTCAAGTAAATGTTTTCGTTATTTTTTGCAACGGGTATTAACAATCTTGTTGTTTCTTTGCAAACTGATCTAAGTTTTCATTTTCTCTCATATGTGTTTCGGAATTCCTCATCAACAGTATTATTCAAACTGCTTGACTTTTAGTTCCTCATTTTTTCTCATATTTGAAAAAATATTTCTCACAGATCCATTCCTTTGTTGCTGAGAATTGCGAAAAGATGGGTTTTCGATTTTCTTTTTCTTGTATCGTAATGTCTGTTCCCTTTTTTCTTCTTTCTAGAATTTAACTAAGAGTTTTTGTGCATTTTTTCCCGATGTTTACTGAAGAGTTTGGTCATATTTTTGTGGATAATCATGTCGCCTTTTCTATGTCCTGAAGCGATGTCTTCGCCAGCTGTCTGATTAGTTTGTTTTAGTGCGTGTAGCGACGGGTTTAAGTTCTTCTGGTGGGGAGGGGAATTTCTATCTTTTGAGCAGTCCTTTTCGATTGGTATTTGTCGACAGTTCTGCTGCTGGACATTTTATTGCGTTTTTTAACGCTTTCTGTCTCCGTGTTAGGGATTTCCAGATTTGAAAGTGTGCATTTATCGCAGATTGACCTTCACAATTGCGGTTTGCAGTTGTGCAGTTAGGTATTGCCAAACAGAGATGTCCCGTTGAACGGTCACAAAATTGATTTGTGTGGAAGCAGCAATATGGTGTTGTCTGCTGACATATTTCGACGTGTTTTTTAAAGAGTTTTCGAACGTTTTGAGGTCCCTTATACGGAAGTTGCTTGCTTCGGCACTTGGAAAATATCCAGAAGCGTCTTGATTTCTAATAACCAGAGATGCGGCATCGCCATCTCATTGTTTTCTGATTAAAATAGAAGAAAGAGAAATGTTTTTCAGTGCAATACCGGAGATCGCGTTCCAGCCATTCTATATGATGACAACATTTCCGAGTAAAGTGATCGAAGCTGAGGGGCAGACGCTTAAGGATTCGGGACTGCTCAACTCAGTGATTGTTGTGAGGCACACTTAAAAGCGATTTTGCTTGTTATGCAAATTCAAATTATATTGGCCAAAGGTTGGAGAATTATCTCTGTTGCATTGTTTGCATTTGTTGGATGAAATGATCGGATTTGAAATTCTATCATTTATGCAGTTTGCCTCTAAAAGTCTCTCCTTTCCTCTCCATTATCTCCGTCTCATCACCCGCATTGTTCGATTCTTCCTTCCTTTACGGCTTTCTTGTTGTGTTAAGTTTTAACGATTCGCGGCGCAGCTTGTTAATAGCAGTAGCAATGATTCAGTTTACGCTTTTAAAGAGACAAGAGAGAGGTTTTTCTTCAGCAAGTCACATTTATTTCATACGGGTTTGAAGGGGGGAGCTGGAAGCTGCGAGGAACAACAGGGGAAGAAAAAAATGTCGATCACTGAGTGGTGCAGGGGTCGCGCTGATAAGAGGTCCACCTCAAGAATCCACGTTACATCTCCGCAGTTTTTCAAATGCAAGGATTACAGTGCTCCTTTCCGTATGCTGTCCTGCTCTTCTTCTTTCTCTCTTCTCCTTCCCCATCCTCCTCCGCTCCCTTTCCCCTCCCATGCTTTCCTGTTTGGGGAAATTGGCAATGAAAATACTCTTAAACATGATTTTATTTGGACTTTTGTCCGCGTGGGCAATTTATTTCTTGAGTTGTGCTGCTTTGAACAGGACGTAATGAGCATTCGCTGACTACTTTCTTGTTTGTATTCACTTGGATATACTTTTTACTTCATCTTGTGAGTAAAAAGTGTCAGTGGGAGTCAGCTTGCCGTGCGAACGAATGCGCAAACTTCGTGAAGCGAGCGGTTATAGTGAACTCTGATGAATGTCTCACACAATAGGTGAAAGGAGTCCTCGGCGCATAATTAAGATACTTAGTGAAATCCGTACTCTGCTGACAGCCGGTCTCAATCGCCTATGTGATCGTTCGATTCTATTTAGAGGGGTTACTTAGCTTAAAGATATCTGAATTTGTTTGTTGCCCACGTTTATTCCATTTTTTCTTTTTTATGCTCACATATTTAGCTGCATTCATGTGTTTTAAGTGAGCGCGATGATGTTACCAATAAAAGTTTTTTTTTGCACATTTCATTATAATATTGTTCGGTTTTAATCCGATGTTTTATCGGCTTTTTTGCATTATGTACGACATTTTTGGCCATACTGGAAGGCTAAGCCCATCCGGTTTCCGCCTCACCATCCTTTCCGATTTGAAATGACTTGGTCGCCACTAGACTTATGCATCTTCTCAACTGAGCTTGTTAAAACGCTATTCTTGAGCGGTTAAAATGTTATCTTGTAAATCCTCAATTGCATTGAAGATGCATAAAGTGTAGAATATACGGCAACGAAGTTTAGTGGTGATCTCAAAGCCTTGAGGTATGGAGATTGAATTCTGCGGTGCGTCCTGTTTTGTTTTGCCAGCGGAATCGGTTATAATTGCTTGCAAGGAGATTGTGTCGAATTGTGCTCGGATCGGGAAACAAGTCCGTCACTTTCGTTTTTTGTTCACATCACTTCCCAGATTCTAAAATAATGCTGTAATTAGCAGCCATTGTTGCGGGTCAGTCGTTAGCTGCCAGCACATTTACGCCTTTATTTCGGTGCTTTTAATGAGGATGGCGACGCTTCATTTTTATGATAGGAGCAAATTGCACACACCGTTTAATTCTCTTAACTGTCGATTGAAAGGCTGACCGAGTTTTCAGTGATTTTTGTTCACCCGCATCAGCTTTCTCCACCTCTTTCACCAACCCCTCATCCAACCATCGCTGCTTTCGTCCTTGTGACTTTTTCGGTTGGAACTCCTGTTGAAGCCGTCTAATATCACCGTGATCATTATTTTATTGACACAAGCTTCTATATAACGCCCATTTTTTGATTGCACATCCCCTCACTTTGTCGAGGGGAAGTGCTTCGAAAGACCGCTTTCATTAATTTCGGCATTAACGTATCAGGTATAGCCTGTACGACGTACCTGAGTGCTTGCTTTATTAGAGACACACAGAGCACGATTTCGAGTCGCTTCGTTTATCCGTTGATCACTTTTCCACGCAAATAGTGCTACCTAGGGTGAGGTAGCGAGTCAGTGGTCGCAAAGAGATCGCAGGTGGTTTTCAGTGATATGGGGTTGCTGGAATTGACGGGCCTCGACAAGGTGATAAAGGCATTCAGGATAATCAAACAAATCGGTGGAGTGCGGGCCGCAATTCGTAAACGATATTTGTACGTGCTTCATGACCATTAAATATACTTTGTAGTCATATTAGCATATCGCTAGTTTATAAGTAATTCTGCTCTATGAAGAATTACTGTGATAGTTTAACACTTTCAGCGGTGCTATTACGCAGATTTCGCGTTCGAACGATTTAACTCAGATGCCTATGAACCTTGTTTGTGCGTGAGAACTGTAAAGCTGCTTTCTGAAGATGTGATGGCTTTGATACGAGTATTTAAGCACATCTCATTAGATGGGTCATTGTTGACCAGTGAAGGGAAAAGTGCATTTGCCCTTAAATCAGAAATTTATGTTTCTATGCTGAGGAGCTGCAACAACATGCGACTTCAACAATTTGGAGGCTGTGGGGACTGCATCTAGTATCCTTCTCTCGGCAAGGTTGCAAAAACGTGACCCCCAATAGTGCAGTAGAAGCTTTTTGCTAGAAAATCCATCCATTCTATCAATGGATATGGGTGCAGTCTTTGTCACCTTTGATTTTCTGAGCTCATCTTGCAGGATGGACGAAACACGCGTGGGTACTCTTGTGGGTGAGGACAAATTCGGCAACAAGTATTATGAAGTGAGTTTTGCTTTAAGGTATCGCATTACGTTTCGTTGTGAGGCATAATAATTGTTCTTTAAGAGCGTAAATTTCGCTGTTACGAGCATAAATGTCTAACTTATGTTAGCGCAATCAAGAGCGATTGTTTCGGAGAAATCTAGTAGAAAGTGTTTGGTTGTAGTTGCCTCCTTCTGCCTCTTCCGCATGACTTCGACTGTTTGAGCTCATCCGCATAGAATGAGTTTATTGATGAGGCCAGTCAGTGAAGTGCTTTGGAATTCCAACAGTTGTTTACAATTTCCAACATTTACAGCAATTGCAGGTTAGAGACTTCTGACAAAGTTACGGGTTAGGGCCAGCTTTCAGATTCTTTCATTCATTTATAAGTTGAGCAGCCTTCAAATAATAAGATGCAGAAATGGGGAAGAAAGAGGATACAGGGTAAAAAGAGGGTGAGCAAGCCTTAGCACTTTATTGCAGAGGTCAGTGTTAGGGCGATGGCACTGCCTGGCATCGACTTTCTTCCTCTAATTGTTATAAGATCGTTTTTATTAGCGTGTACTATTATAGAATCTACTAACTTCTTCTTTATAGCGCAGTTTATCTGTTTTTGTGAATAGGGTTAAAAGTGATTGCGGGATAGCAAAGAGCACATAACTGAACTGCAGTTTTATTATGAGAGGAAGGCATGTGTGCTTGTTTCATTCGTGCGGGTCTTACAGGATAACGAGTACTACATGCCTCGCAATCGATGGGTGGAGTATCCAGTGCATCAGTGGCTGGAATATGATGCCACGCAAATACCTCCTGAATGGTGTGCTTTTGTTTGGCATTGCTTGTTTCTGGCTATACTTTATGCCACTAATATGCTTATTTGTTATATTCTCGACACTCTTTCTCAGGGCAGTAGATTCTTTCTAGCGTTTCACAAACGTCTTTATTATTGACGTTGTCATTTACTTTGCCGTAGTTAATCATAGTTTGCGAGATATATTGTAGTGGTTGGAATGTTTATTTGCAGGCATCGTTGGTTGCACCACATAACCGATGAGGCACCAACTACGCATCCTCCCAATAATCCAAAATGGGTACTTGACCATGAAGAGAACCTCAGCATTTTCGAGTAAGCGTTTGTTATCTGTTTTGCTTTATGCTGCATTTCTGTCCTCTTTCACAAAATTGGCCGAACCATATAAGATACTGCTATATTAAAATGCACATGAATTTGGAGGAGAAAAGCCGAGTCATTGGTTGAGTTGTTGAAACGATTGTAATGAGAAACTATCAGAAATAGACGACGATTGTTTGCCAGTTGTTGACAGATGGATGCACACGACATCGAGCGCGGATCTCAATTGCATTTTGCTCGTCGCCGGCTGCTATTCTGATTACATGAGGCTTATTTGGATGCAGTCACCCATTTTTGCTTGGTATCCTTTTTGCAGACTACTGAATCAGATCCGCATATTACCGCCTTTGTCACCCGACTTGCAAAAATTCTGTTCATTCGTTATCCATTGGGAGAGGGGGATTTTCCGAGCAGGCACCATGTGTGTTTCCGAGGTTGTACAACGAAAGTAAACTCGAAACTTTTTCTTTAAATTCTCGATCCTGCATGGCCGAGTAAGACATCCAACGCTGAACTTTCTCAGGTGTAATGTGTAAAACCCAATGAAATCGGTTTTTTTTTCAGAGATAAGAAGTTTATACCATACTCGACAACACGGCCGAAAATCATTGGATGGCAACCGGGAGTTAAAACTGAGAAGCCATGAACACTCTGTCGTTTACAGTGGGTTGGATTTTCTAGCAAAGTTTGCCATTCCAGGCGTTGTACAAATAGTCATAGCGAATAAACATTCTTTTCTTGCCAGTCTTGTGCTTTGAAGCGGATCTAGACACACCGATGTTTTTTCTCCATAGTTCAGTTTCTGCGGAAAGGTCAGTCGTGTGGAATTTTCTCGCCCTTTACAACAAAAAGTGATTATGAGACCGAATTGTTCACTCTCTTGGTTGGTTATGGCAACGTTATCCTCACACAACACTGTAATCATTGCGTTGAGAATACTAAGATAAATTGACGAGGTTTTTTCACTCAACACATCCAGTTTTATGCTACTCTTTAAAGAGAAGACAAAATGCGGAACATTGGGCAGTTATCACGTTTGATTGCTTCCGCTTTCCTAATGCACTTACACTCTGCCGAGGCAAAACCCTGAAGGGTCAATCATATTATTTAAACCCATTTTCTCATTCATCGTTGCATCACATCGCTTACACACCTTGCCCGTTCCGAACACTGAACTCTACTCCTTCCTAAAATTCGTACCGATTATAAATACTTTTCTGTCTGTTCGACCCATTCCTTTCCTCTTTTAATGTCGGATGAGTTTCGACATGACCATCACAGAAGTGATGGTCTATGTATCGCTGACATCTTTTTTTTTACCATCTGAAGGACACCAACTGAAGGAATGAAATTTCAACGATTTCAGCGCCGGAAGGTGGACATATCCTACATTCACGTCCATTCGTTTCCTTTGCATATGACCTTACTGATGCTGATTCAATAATGCTGTTGACTGCACCCAAGCAAATCATCACTTCTCTGGCTCGTTCTCATACCTCCTTTCATTTTATAATATATATATTGATGGCCGCTTTCCGCTGAAAAAGTTTATGAATTCTTCGTGGAAATATGACATATGTATGTGTCAGAGGCAATTGTCAAAATCATTTTTGCCGTTATTGCCATCAATTAAAGTAACAGTAACGATTAAGTGCAAGTAAAGAGTAGATCGATAGAGCTAAAATAGCGCTACTGTGCTGCTTACAGCATAAAAGGTGGAGAACCCGGAATAGCTTCTATCAATGTCAATTTTTTACTTCTTTGCTCACACATTATTACGTTGTCTTGAATGTTAGGAACTTATTAACATTTGTTATCATTTCTCATAACAGCCAGCGATAAATCTTGCGGGTAATTTGTGCTGCAGTGCAACCATCGCCGGGACAAGAAATTCCTCCAAAGAGTATAAGTATTACGATATCGTGAATAAATAAATGAATAAATAAATAATAAATAAGTAAATAAATAAATAAATAAATAAATAAATAAATAAATAAATAAATAAATAAATAAAAAATTAAAGCAGGTAGGTGAATGAATAAACTATCAAGCAAGTAAATAAAGAAGTAAATAAGTAGGCATATGTAATTAGATAAACAATTTAACAAATTTACAGATACAGGGAATAAACAAATAAGCGAGAGATCAACCCAAAATCAGTAGATGGTGAGAAAAGGAAAGGAAGTAGATGCATAAAACAAAGAAAAACAGAAGGAGGAGGAGAAAAGGAAGATAAGGCATCTTCAAAGACAGGACTCTTAGAAGACCGTAGCAGAAGTAAGGAATGAAGGAAAACAAAGGGGGTTAACAAATACTACTAACCACGAGCATGTGATAAGCTCAATAATTGCATTCATTTAGGCTTGCTTATTTAAATTCTTTCGGGCACAATGTTAATGACTTTAGGCGAAGCCCGTTGTGGTGATGCGTCGTCCTGATCAGGACAATGCCTGTTCTTTCAATGTTACTATTCCTGTACTAATTTTCATTCCATAAACGTCTTGATCTTTCAATAAGCCGAGCATACATCACTTGCAATAACTACATGCGATTCCTGTACTAATTTTCATTCCATGAAATTCAATCAGACACAAACACCGAGTCTGCATGTACTAAGTTCTTTGCATATTCTCGACAAGGTTCTATATGGGGAAGTTTGCACATATTTGGAGATTACTTCATCGCGTGCAGTTTATTTCATTTATCGGTCAGCTCGTTAACAATGAGCAAGAAGGGCAAGCAATTTTGGAAAGAAAAGCAAATTTTACTGTAAAGATTAAGAACATAGTTTTATTGCTTCGTTTGTCTTGTGTATCAGATACGTCAAAGTTCTCCAGGAAATTTGCATCAGGCTCAAAAGGGTAATGAAGATTTATTCAACTGCGATGATAGGAGCTGCTTATGAGATTAACACCAGCTTAGGAGAGCGATGAATTTTTTGAACGATGCATAAGGGCATTGGGCAGCTACGGAATGCAACAAATATTTTTGCAGAAGGTTTTGGGCGTTGAACGCTCAGAGAATTGCTAGATGCATAAAGAGGAAAAGTTTTTCAGCAGTAACAAGCAATAGAACAGGTAGACGTTCTCCGTTTATATTCTATATTACAGAAAGGATCATTATGCATTCATTCTTTTGTCTTTCTAACTGCGGGGAGGTGGCTTCGATCTATGTATCATTGCTGCTATTAAGTATAGAGTATATTAAGTACATAATCGCCCAGATTGTAGCTTTGCGAACGTTTTGCTCCTTTTTGTTGCTGTTGTTCACTTTTTTTTTTGTTCGTTTATGCATTTTTGGAAGTCAAAATAAATTCCTCGACTGATGAATTCTGAATATTTGACACAGTTGCTGAAGCTTTCCACTGCAACAAGTCTTGAGATTACTTCATTTCGAGATTAGCAGACTTTTTCCCCTGGACGGTAGTGAGCGTGGGTGAAGTTATTGTGGGTGACTGTTACTGAATATGGCGTAAATTCGAGAGGGAGACGTTTACTGACGGCATCGCTGCTTTCAACTTTTCGATTCAAATTTTGCAGCACATCGAAACTTGGAGATGATAAAACGTCGGAAATAAAATTTCTTTCGCATTCTCCAGAGTGCAGCTTACATTTGTATCCCCTAGTAGTTGTTCACTTTAATCACATCAATGCGGACCATCAGTTGATCGATATTTTTACATGCATGGCAGCGATGATGTACTGAAGGCTTCAGATCACTCTCAGAACGTAACTGTATTCAACGATTTCTTGAGGAAGAGCAGCGACCATCAATATGGGATGCTTCGTTAATGCCACGTTAAATTCCACAGATGAAACTGGACTCTAAATTAGACAACGTTGAGCGCAGGGTCGCTCACTAATGCAAAAAAAGCAACACAACCTACCTCAAGCCATTTTAAGATCACTTACCTCTGTTGCTGCATGCGAGCTCCCTCTTGCCAGTCCGCTCTTTGATAACAGATAGAGACAGCAAGACGAGTTCGCAGCGCTTCAATATCGCAAATGAATACACTCAGCGGATAGCATCGTGTGCTCCGTGATGGAATCAAACTCGCGTAACCTGCGTCGCGGTGGTGGATGCTACCAAACTGAATTTTCTAACACTCTTTCTAATCTTTTTCTACTTGTGACTTTTCGCACAACTAATAATTAACTAATTTATGACTAGTAGTAATTCCTAATCGAAAGTTTCCAACCCAGTTTGTTGGAGATGCGACCGCACCTTCGTTGTTGCCAGGATGTAAGTACGACGATGAGCACAATTAATAATGGACAATATGCTGTGTTGCCCTGTTAAAGAAGGAGATCGTTAAAGTGCATCCGACTTTATCGCTTTCCATATCTGATTGGCTGCAAAAGTTATTCAGCGACGCAAGTAAAAATATTACTTTTCAACGAATAGGATAACAAAGTGATTTGATGGTCACCAAATGCGATGCAATGAATGTGCACGAGACGGTTCTTGCTGAAATGATTACAGTCTACTTGTGGTTCACTTCCTTCACTTCCTGCGCCATTTCGATGTTTAGTGACCACCGCCTGCTAGAGCTACAGCATCCAACGTCGAAGTGACTCATGTGCTCTCTGGAAGTTTAATGTATAGGCCGAGATCGGTAATAGCATATAAGTCCTTAACCGTAAGAATTCCTCATAGATTGCCTATCATAAGGTTTAACTCACTTTAGTTCCATTACCAATTCATCGCAGAGTGACTGAGCACAACGATAGGAATGCCTTATCAGAACGAAAATCATTCCAGTGAAGCATAACGTATGGACTTGCAAGCATTCGTTCTACCTGTACGGTATGCAACCTCTCAAGTGAATAAGAGATTCAAGCTTGACTGCACGTTTCATCAAAGTGGACTCCAAAAGGCGTGAAGTCGAAGTTTTTTTTCGACTCTGGAATTTTCCTCATTTTCCAACCAATCTATGAACGATACCTATAACAATCGTTGCGCACATCAGCTGAATGTCTCTCTAAGCCTTTCATTAATTAAAACACTCTTCGTGAGAAGTTCGCATTTGAGCCGCTCATATGCTTAGCGCATTCTAAATGAATATGTCTGACTTTTCATTCTTCTTTCAAACTTTCTCATGATGAGTATAGTAAAGAACCAAGTCAATTGTTTTCGGACCGCAGAAAAAATTTTTTTGATTCAGAAAATGGCTTTTTGATTGTTTGGCTTTTCATTTTCGAATACGCTGTAAACCTCTCCACAATTAAGTGAGCGACGCCCTCACATTAGGAATAAAAGATGGTGAAGTTTGAGCAGTGGATGCAGACTTCATCCACTCACAAGAGATTTCCTCCTTATAAGAAATGAACATCCTAATCAATCGCTGAGTAGAACAGCTAGCAGAGATCATTTAAACATACTAATCTTAATTTAACGCATTCCAAAATACTTCATTCACGAAGAACAAAAGCACCTCCCTCTCTGCGGGGTCCAATTTAAATATGAAATTAAGATGATCGCAAATTATAGTGTCGTCAGCTTTCCTGCACTTGAATGGTTTTCTCTCCATCAACATCAGTATTAAAATTTTGCAAAGCGCCAGTCTCCTCTCCTCTTTTTCACCGGAATTGATGGAATATGAGACAGAGTCCCTTACTGGGCCTAAATCTTGATATTTCCCATATCGTCCTTCCGCTCTCTGACACGTTGCCCAATGTTATCGGCATCCGGCATCCTAGATATGACCTTCTATCTATTCCATTGGGCGCAAAATGAACGTGAAACACCATATCGAGAAAATAATTGCGCTGATAATTAATGATATGAGGATGGTGAAAATCCACAAACCATTGCATGTTTGTAAATGGAGCAACAAGCGAAGTGCCGCGGCCTGCGGCGGCTGTGTTAATTGCAACTGTTTATTTGGGAATAACGTTTGTTGGATGGTTCGGGAATATTAATGTTGCTATTGCATCCCTCAGAAACATGTGGGATTCTCTTCAAAGTTCGATTTTTCAGCAAAGTTAAAATAATGCTTCAAAGATGCATTAGTGCGAAGTCTTTGCATCTTATGCGTATGAATGAAGAAATGAACAAATAAGTAAGCGAGTTAATTTCAATTCTCTACTACAGTTTATACTCGGACGGAAAAGAAGAAAGCTATGTGATAGAAAATTTTGCGCATCGTTTGCTTCTTCAAAGAATGAAACTCCATTGTTAGTGGACGCAGTTCACAGTGAGTTAAACTTACATTGACTAGGAACACATATTCATTTTCCTTCAGCGTTTTCCACCATTCTAATCATTTGAGTTATTTCGACGGGAATGTGTCAACTTCAACAGCCATTTCTTCGATCATTTCGTCACTCTTTGACGAAGCTTATAAAAATCTATGTAGTGCATAATTGTTTGCCCGATAAGAACACAATAGCATCCGTTCATTGAAATTATCACGAGGAATAAAATAGGGTGCATTCACATATGGAAGAGGTGAAGTATTCTAAACAGTAAGAGGCAGGTTTATAATGCTGACACAAAGTCGCGAAGAAGCTAACCATCAGAAACTAAAAGGTTCGATTTGTGTTCAGATTTTCGCATAAAAGCGACGAAACTGCTAATTCTGGACGAACTTCTTTCCACCACAAGAACGTTGTGGTGAGTTTTAATCAACTAATTTCCCTGTTCCAATTAAGTGCAAAATAATTTCCCTTATTTTGAATTGTTTTTTTTGTGCACAAATCAAAGACCGAGCGCTACTGCGTTGTTTCATAATTTTGAATGTAAAATTCGTTCTTCACAGAGTGAGCACCAATCATTCAGTTTGAATCTCATTGCCCAGATCAGATTGATAGCTGCCACGTGATGTATATCAGCACATAGAATGAGACGATATCGGAGAAGCATTAAATGGGGCAAAATGATGGAAGGTTACTGCGACAATGGTCACTGAAAAACCAGCTTCATTTTGAACCGTGAGTGATTGGTTTTAACGCGGTAGGATAACTTTTAAAAAGAGGAATAAGGCATCAGCTATTAAAACTGGGCCCGATAGAAAGAAGTCCAAGAGTTAAGACCGATTACAACCCTTCGCTCTTTGCTTAGATTGGTGACAGTTCTGAGTCTCAAAGAGTATTTACTTGCTTTATGGTGACAATATACATGACCTCTATTTGATAAAATAGTGACTATTCACAAAGTAAATGTCAGCCAGTGGAGCGCTTTTCACTACGAAGACAGTTTTACTGCTTTAGAAAAAGTCTGGCAACAAAATTACTTCAATCACTTTACTCCGTCTAAGCTGATAAAAGTTCAGATTGCAAATCGTCTTGCAGATTTTCAAAACAGCCGGCCATAAGAGAAAGAATTCGAAGGCGTTCCACTATAGGCGACGTTATCTGTTGTACTAACGTCGCATATAAAAGAAAATCAAAGCGGCGCTATGTAAAAAAAAAATTTGTGTTGCGTCTCGAATTTTTTTAATTCTGCAATTTAAAATTCGCTGTTGCTCCAGGCGGGAACTTGAAAATTCCACGTGCCTGCAAAATAAGGGACGATCTTCGATGTTATGACACATTTCTTGCCTTCATGATAGATGGCGATGTTTTCTGAGGAATATCTTTAAAATTACTTGATTTCCTTCTATTGGTGTATGCGTGAATATATCGCGACACCTTCTATTTCAGAAATTATTGGAAAATGGGAGCTGTAGTTGTGGCGAAAATTGTGGCTGTTCAGGCACTCGAGGCTGAATATGGGCAGATATATATATATATATATATATATATATATATATATATATATATATATATATATATATATATATATATATATATATATATATATATATATATATATATATATATATATATATATATATATATATATATATATATATATATATATATATATATATATATATTTGTGATGGCGGCTGCCGTCTTTTATAGCACTTCATAATTGCTAATAGCTTCTCTCGAGAAACATTCGACTAGGTAGATTCTTGAAAGGCTAAATAACGTCATAATGCGCTCAAGCGGAGGCTTGATTGTGCTACATTCCTGCATAACCCGGGAGGAAGAAATGCTGTATTTAATATACGGCAATATTCCTGATCAGTAATTGAAAATATCGAACAAGTGGTCTTTTTGAACGAGATGAAGTACTGACCTAAGTCAGAGTAGTATTCTGAAGGTCGCTGACTCGTTCTTAGATCGAGTGAAAGCATCTACATCTTTTTACTGTTAAAGAAAATTCTGCAATATTTTGAAACTTGTTCGTTAAGGTACAATTTTCACTGAGAGATATTCGTTATTGCAATGCATCGAACCGTTGCTTCATTGATAGGTAACTAATTAGGTAACATTAGGTAAGTAAGGCAGCGATGATGACGACAGTGCTGATCATTAATTGCTTCACTGATAATCTTAGCGAAGAGGATTTCTGCACGATTAACAATTCTTTCGCTTCGATACCTTATTATAAGCGTTCACTTGCATGATGATGAGTTCTCTCGTTAGCAGTTGATAACACCCCTCACTTGCACGTTTATCGCGATTCAGTGCAAGTCATTTAATCGAAATGCTATTCATTTTGCTTCCTTGAAAAAAAATGCGCTCTCAAATACTGACAACAACGGCGAAGTGTAGGAGGTCAGTTTCTTAGTGCAAATGTTTACTGACGTACTCGAACTTCATCCGCTTTATGAGGAAAACGGAAATTGCTGGAGACATAGGCAGGTGAAGGAAGCAAGCGGGACAACGCCATCGCTATAGAATCTCGGCAGGCATGTAGAGAGAAAAAAAGCAGGCGGGAAAAAATGACAAAAGTGGCATTAAAGCACCATCCCTGGCCGGTCTTCACTTGCCCAGGAGAAAATTTCCTGGCCATATTGAGATCAAGAAACGGGCTTGGGCGCGGTGACCATATCATATCTGCAAATTCAATCAGGATTCTACTTATTCATCAAGAGTTTAGTGGGAACGTAAGAGCACAAATGAACTCTTCTTGGGTAAATTTTAATTCCGAAATAGCTTGTCCGTTGAAGGGAATTGGCACCGATGACCGACTTTGTGCTCAGAAATTTTTTGAAGCAAAGTTCCAAATTATTTTCTTAAAGAACCATGTTTGTTTAGATTATTGATTTGTATTGTCGTCGACATATACGATGAAATATCGCAAAGAGTATTTTCATATGTAAATGTTGCCTCGAAACTGGGACAGTTGTGGTCTACTTGCAATGTGGTGTATTGCTCGCACCCCATTATTTGTTTTTTGCAGAAGTGGATTAAGCAGGCCAACTACCTTTCTACACAAAATTTAGCAAAGAATATTGAAAAATTACTAAACATTAACAAAAAAACAAAGAAATAAGAAAAAAAATTCAACAAAGAAATTAACAAAAAGAAATATACCCGAGAGATAACATTTATACCGATGTGAATTTGGGATGTGTTATTCTGTCTTACCTCATTGCACTATATTTACAACAAAATTCGCCATGTGTTTGAAACTGCGGAATTCAACATATCGTTCAAACATTTGAGGAGAAAATCACCGAAAGCCTCATCAGCGTTGTCGTATTCATCAGGTGGAATCTTACTCAGAAAATATTTAACTTACGCCCACTCTAAATTTTTGTCCCATATCAAAAGCTGACTGCGTAATGTCTGTACTGTTATCGATAACTAGGAAGCGGATTTTCGTTGCTTCAAGACGCTCCTTCATACGTTTCATGACATGACAATTTCTTGGGTAGGGCAGTTACTGCTTGGAACGTGGCAACCCATCGTTTTCGAAGACGTGTGCTAATGAGAGGAGCGTTGAGGTCATTTGCCAGCATACCTGAATGGGAAGGTGTCGCCTAATCGGAATACTCTTTTCATTTTGCTTCCGACACGTGTAGTAGCAAGCTCTAAAATATCACCCTGAGCCGTCACCACAGGCTGACCTCCCCTCACTGACAGCTATTGCCACTCATGGTTTTATATGATGCAGCCGGTCGTAGGACAAGGCTAGCTGAGAATAGAACGCTCCGAAAAACGTGTTATCAATGCATTTGTTCCTCGAGCATAAGTATTTATGCAAATGATGTTTTCTGTATGTACGGCACCTGCAACGTCAAATCACAAAGAATACAGCAATGGCAAGATGATGCAGTATCCGATAAGAAGATCGAGGTGGGATTTCAAAACGTTTGCTCTTTTTTTCTGCTGAGAGGAGCTCATGTTGAACTATGCACGTCTTCGAGTGCCTCCTGAATACAGTTGCATAGAAAATTCTCACACGAATTCTGACGGTCTTGAACGTTTGCCTTGCTTACGTAAGCATAGAACAGCTGTAACGGAGCTTTAATTGGGAGACGTCGTATTCGAAACGGATTTTCAAAAGCCTTGTTATAATAGTTGCGTTCACTGTGTTTGCTTGGCTGATGCCATTCCTTGCGGCATCAATAATGTTGGTATTTCACTGGAGCAAACTTACATCGTTCTACGTCACACCATGGGAATGGGACTGCTCGCCAACATCAGTATGGTGAACACTTTCTTCGTTCTATCTCCTGCAAGGTTAGCTCTTTTCTTATTGTCTTTCTGACAAGTTCATTGCTTTCTTCTCCACCGATTTCATTCAGTTTTTCGGTCTGCAATCATCGATGCAAAACTCCTTCGAGCACTCACTCGAACAGATTTTTGATAGTTTCGTAAGGAAGCCGTTTGTATATTTGTTAGCGTTTTACTTGTCCATCGAAACGAAGACAAATTGTCAGGAAGAAGTATTGTCAAAGAGTCTCTTCCTCTTCTGTGACAATATTTCTTTTTTTTTTTTTCAGTGGGGAGTGTAGAAACTGCATTCCGTGGGCAGCTTTGCATCATGTTGTGAAGGACAACGAATAATAATCGCTGAGAAAATCAGGTCGTTCTCACAATGGAGATAACCGCGCGCTTCGTTCATCGAATGAAGGAGGCTCCTGAGTCGTTGTTATTCGCTTTATGTGTTCGTGGGAATTGTTGAATTCATTCACGCTTCATTCTTTTTTCATTTACAAATGCGCTGACTCGACTCATAATGTTTAGGACAACTGATGAAATACAATGTGAGATATCTTATCACTTTATCGCGCAAGTGGGAGCATTTGAACCGTAAATGGCTGCCGAAAGTCACATAATCCCACTAAAAATTTGTTAATATCTTTAAGGAGAATTCTAATTATTTGGATGCTCGTGGAATATTTCAGAATATTTCTTCAACAACTGCTATAAACAACCCATCATGTTAGTAAGGTCACATATGAATACGAATAACATCTCTTATTCATACGGTTTTCGAAATATCGTCTCTTCATTTCTCGACCTGTAGCATAAGGTGAACCCTTCTCGATGCGCAGCTGCTGAGCTATTTTAAGGGCTAGCTTTGTAGCACCTTGATCTGAAAGTCGAGTTTGACAGGCAGATAGGAAAGCACGAAGGAAAGTTGAATGACAACGTCGCAAACTTCTGAACTTTCATTACGAAACTCACACAGTTTCTTTCCTTCATCCGTGAGTGGAGAAAGGCGAAAAACATGATGCACCGAGTGGGGCAAGCAAAATGGCTCGGAATATTGCACACCTTCGCGCATCCATTAATATTTAAAGCGTAGTTGCACGTTTGGCTTTTGGCGTGATTTGCTGAGGAATCATTTTCGCAGTCGATTTCTTCGCCATGCCTTTCATCGCGAAGAAGGAGCTAACGTGATTCGAAGAAAAACGCGACATAGAATGTATGTATGCATGAATGCAACAACTATTAAGTACACGCTTATATAGGGTAGTGAAGTACATGCAGGTGCAAGATTTTCATATTTGGAACTGTTGTTCAATAGGGATGCGAATGGAATCTCACGTTTGAACATATCTTCAGTAGAAATTGAAAGTGCATGCTCTTCACATTTCGACTCGACATCCGTTTCTTTGAATATTCGACGGTTGCAGCCATACATTCGTCCATTCATCGATTGAAGCCATATTCCCGTCCGTTCATCGGAGACTTTGAATCAGATGCCCTTTCATCGCTCAGTTGCCCCTTAACCATTCGCTTCATATCATTTTGTTCGACTGAACAGCTTCCTTCCTCGCTTTCGCGACAGTCGGCATTACGTCCACTAATTTCCGTTTTGTTCTGAAATACGGGAGCTGCTTTATGACTGTTTCTTGGCACGCAAAAGTGATCCTGCTTGAGCGTACTCCAATAACAATTCTCTTCTTATCGACTGAGAATGCATTTGAGGATTTGGGCAAGTGTTGGATTTTGGTAAGAGAGGTCGCTGCTGGGTATCTTATCTGCAGGGCTTGATTGTGCGAATGTCGTAAAAATGAGTCTGTATGATTAAAGAAGTACCGCTGTTTCCGGCATGCTGTTTTTTTCTTGGGAACCGCAACTTCAAATAGTATTTCTTCATTGGGAGTCAGCAGCTAGTTTCAGCTCCTTCTGAGCGTTCTGGCATGCTGGACAAAACAAAACATGCTCCGACACATACCTTTGAAATGGTGCCTCATGAAATTTGAATGAATCATCGCTGTAAACTTCTTCCTCAGGATGCAGGGCTAGTGATGTTTGAGCAGTGTCTTCTATGTGTAAATTTTGTTAACAGCGGCGGCAAGAGACGCCTGAAACACATCCACTCGGATGAGATCCGTCGACGCGCTATAGCTACGTGGCGCACTATAAGTTTATTGGTGGCACTGACAGCTTTTGAGGTTTTGATTATAGGTATGTGAGAGACTATTTGACATTCTCTGCATTCAGCCAACATATGAAAGAGAGATGCAGCAGTTTTCTGCATATAAGTAACTGTTTATCACTGAACTGTGCAAATGATAATAATAGTAAAGTGGTTGCATGGTGACCATTTTCCTTCCTGCCGCACCACGTGCCGAAGGTTTCCGAGCAGGGATTTCCTCGGGAGGATCGAATAAGCACTATCTGGCGAATAGGTGCGAATGCAATGTCCTGAATCGGTTTCCTTGCTCTTGCACTGCGCATAAATAAGTGCGAAGCAAAGTTTTAGACATTGCGAATAAGTTCCACGCATTCTCACAATCTTTTTGGTGCTTCGATGTTACCAACGAAGAACTCAGTTCAGATTTTTTGCCAAAAACTTCTTATTTTTTCTGTCGCGTATTTCTGTGCGTTGAGAAAAAATGTTTCATTCTTTGATCGGGATGTTAGATGATGGACGGACACAGCGGGTTGAGACCCCTTTAGCAATAAAATTGTTAACCATTGATGCACATGGCGGTTTCCTGTGAATATCAGTGTTTTTCTTATACACACTTCTTGTTTTTGCATATTAACGAGAGGATCGAGATACTGTTATTCTTCTGCAGCACTTACATCACCAAGGAGAAGTAACGCAGCATATTTTAAAGGTATGAAAAATCTCAACGGTGCTTAATTTAACAAAAAAGTTCCCTTATCTCTGAAAATCTTCCATCATCGTTTGTTGAAGAGAGTTGTGGTGCAACGTGATGGGAATTGCGTGTTAATGAGCTCATTTTAAACGATGCTCACTATGTTAGCAATTAAAAGTCGCTTATCTGCTGCGATTGTGTATGGAGAATGGGCAGTCACCATAATATCTCAAGCATTTTGCATGAGCGCGTTACTGTAGCGTCTGGCGTTCAAACGCTGTGCGTGCCGCGAATATGTGCCAATAAGCGAGCTCTCGGCTGGAGACGTGGAAGTGGTCCCTCCAATAGAAGGAATTCCAGTGTGAGGTTCTGGTTTGATAGAATGTTTTTGCGAAATAATAATCACAAATGAATTTGCGCTTGAGTTTTACGGTCATTCCATGAGCAGATTCTTGAGTGATAGCGACAGTGTCAGAAGTAGCAAATGGCGTGTTAAAGATTATCGATGTTGCTGGCTGGCAATGAAAACGATAAGACAGGGTCCTTGGTCAACAGTCAGCTTCCGAGGTTATCCTTATCGGAGGCCTCAGTCGATTAAATATATCTGAAGGCCCATTCCATTTCACTCATACGAATCACTAAGTTCTGTTCTATTTGCCTTTCCGTCTTGATTGGGCATAACTCCTTTTCCGTTGCTGTGCCATTATTTGTTTCCTCGACCGGATTTGGATTCCACTCCGTAGCATAACTATGAGGTGAGCGGCTTCTATCCTTACAAGATTTTCCGATTCTTCATAGAGATCTTCTTTGCGTCCACATTTTTCACTTGATTGGAAGAATTGCAGCGTATGGTTCGTATGGTTTTGATTAGCTCCATTTTTATTGGGTTTCGATCCAAAGTGTTTTTTAAAATGAGAACGCGCCTTCCATCTATGCTTATGCTTCTCAATCTATTTCTTTTGTGTGCCTAATTCGAATATCGCAAAATGATATGGCACTCTTTATCTGCAGATGTGTGGGATGTATGTGCCTGCCTATTCGCCCTGCAGTATCGATCAGCGGCAAAAAAGAGCTATGATGATATTCAGCCGTGTTGTCTTTCACCACCGCGTGATTGCTCAAACTTGCCCTCCTACTGCTTGGCCACGTCCTGCACGAACTGTTGGTATTCAAAGCATTTGTGACACTTGCACATCAGTTTTGCTTGCCGACTAATCCATGCAACCTGAAAATACCATTGCGGAACATTTATTTAGTCGGCTGGCGTAGCAAGCCGAATTTCAGGCATTCTTTGTTGCAAATATCAGAGCTATTTCGAGCTGAGATCATTAGAGGCCACAAACAGTGTGCGAAATTAAGAAGGCGGAAATAAAAATGGTCAACGAGGGGAAGCATATTCCGTTAAAATTGCGGTCGGGAACCGACTTGCATTTGAAAGTTGAGTTAGAGCATTTGCAAATTGGAGTAACACAGCGCTCTCTATATAAAAATTCAGGTCGACAGCTGCCTAGAAGTATTGCATTTTAAATTTACTGGAACTTTTTTAGGGTCGCTTTTTCAATTATTCTTGATCTAAACGTCCAAAAGGTAACTTATTTTTGAAGTTGCATGGGCGGATTGGGAACGATGGTAGCTTCAGCGGCCTCATGACTTCTTTCCCTTGGCCCTCAATCGAGGACTTTTTCTATTCATGGGAAAATAATTATTCTCGCTAGTTTTGAGGGATCTGAAAGGATACGGGATGAATCGCATTCACTTGGCCGAGTAGAATGTGCTGAAAACGAGAGCACATTTCGGTATTTATTTGTTGGTTAGCTTCTGAGGTCGAATTTTCACCTCTATTCGGCTGTGATCAATTTTTCGCGGCATTGCTTTAAGCAAGCTGCAATGGGTTAAGCTCTATGACGATGATGATTCAGTTTTCTGACAGCTGTGCTGGGAAATTGAACGTTGCTAATGAGAGTCTCGATTTGTTGTTAGATATGTGAGAGAGGCGTTTTGAATGGATGCTGCGCTTTGTAAAACGCGATCGAAAACTAAACTCCTTCTATCTTGAAAGGAGATCTTATTAATGCAATTATGCAAATTTAATCATACGTCTTCGGGAAGTTTCATCTGAATAGAGTTGAATTTTCTTTGGGCATTATTCCGAAAATGGACAAATTGATAAATTGCTGCTCCTAACTATCACACCCGATGAATTTCATTTTAAATATTAACTTTGAGGTGAACCTCAATCTTTTTTCAGTTCATAACTTCCTTTTTACCTTTCTTTTTTTGCACCAATTTTTGTTCGCATTATGGTTTTGCTTGATCCGAAGTGTTGAAAGAGAATTTAATAGTAGCCGCAGCCCGAATGAAGTTAGATTTCTCTCGATTTTGATTGCCGTTCATCACGCTTTATCAAAGTAATTGAAACCTGGAAGCGCCACTAAATTTTTAAACCCAAATTTCTCGTTCTAATAATCGGTCCTTTCTTTCACTGTTGGGGTTTTTAATGCTGGCCCAGACTGGTGGTTGTCGTTTTGCAGACGGCATTTAGTTCTCTGTTTTAGAAAACTATTCACTTAGTGATCATCAGTTGCAGCGTGGAACTTCATGGGTAAATTATATTTAGAGGAGCACCAAACGGATCGATGTTGAATGGGGTGACCACTTCTTACCTAGTCATAACCGTGATGAATGCAGCTCAATCATGAATCGCTCCATTCATCCTTTTATAGATTGCTGAACTCACTTCAAACGAATTCTGACCAACAGCCGATACTTTTTCCTCGTTGAACGACGTTCTGATTTTTCAGACAATACGCGCATTCATATAACCGCACTTCTATTTCATATCTTTGTGAAATTGCATTATAATACACAAACTGTAAGAAATCCGCTAGGTTGGCCAGCGGAAATTTAAACACTTTTGTAAACAGGTCGAGAGTCGGTGCAAACTAATGGCTGACTCGTTTTGGTGCTCTCAGAGACATTACTGCTTGTGAGACGACTTGAGATTTTTGCATGTCGTGATGAAATTTTAGCAACTTACTCTGCACAAGCGCATTATTGCGAAGCCACATCAGTATTTACATTTACATATGTCTGCGTCTGTATGGATGCGCCTTTCTGTGCATCGAGTAGTTTCAGCTTGAAAAACACTGTTGCTAGAGCCAGGAACTTTAACGATGTAGTAGGACTTCCCTTACCGTAACACCGGTTGATCGATGAACACCGAAAGAAGCTGAAAACCTGAAGGTGGACGAGAATTGCGTATGTATTGCACCGATTGATTCTCCATTGGAGAAGGTTTTTGTGGAGTGCCATTTTTGCTGAAATGACGATCTGCATAGTTCACGTTTCGTTAGTGCTTGTGAGAGTGATCGCTGAGGTGAACGAGGTGCAAAAACTTTTGCTGTTGCAGTTAAATTGGCACTCTTCATCATTTTATGACGTTGGATCGCGCACTAACACACACTAAAATCTCTATGTTCCTAAGCGACGGTTCGGAAGTGTCATGTGCTATGAGAGGTATTGCAGCACTTTAAGGGCATCGGCATGCGTCTAAACCAAGCTGTACTGAAGGCGTGACACTTGAAAATGGGAAATATGATATGCCTTTTCTGATCAATCCCCCACACAATCATTAAGCTCATTTCTAATGATGCTCCTGCATATGAAAACACCGGCTAAGGGCGGAAACACGACCAAAAAGGCTGCTCGCACATGCAACTCGTTCGCCGCTTAATTAAGGTCAATAACTTGCAAAGTCGATCAGACACCATGACCACTGTTTGTTTGTCTTTTTATTTTTTGGATTTGAAAGAGCAGAGCGGAGAGAGGAAGCTTGGAATGGAGTTTCCCGGCTCGGGACCGATTCGAGGCTTTTTTTGTCGCTTTACCTTTTGATGGGCAGAAATCTTTTAAAATCCGAAAAGGATCACACGGCTCCTGCATCATCCTCTCTTCAGGAAATTGTAGCACGTAGACGCTGAACGATGTGGCAGGTGAATACAAATGCTTCAATATTTTGGTTAGTATAGAAAAGGTATTGGAGGAAAATTGCAGTTCTTAGAGAAGGTAAACCATGCTGAAGTTGAAAGTTCACCGCAAAATGACTGTGGATTCTAATCAAAAGGAACAACGCTTCTTATGCATACTATAGCGGCATTTAAAAATTTCGCATTCATAAGCGACTATCGGCGTGAAAAATGTTGAAAATCTTTGGCACTGTTATCTGATTTCGCTATAGAATTATTTACATGCTCATACCTTCCAATTTTTTTCCACTCTCAACATGTACTGTTGTAAACAGTAAACTGTGAACGAGGGAGCAGTTAAACTTTATTTATCTTTGCAAACGAATTTCTGGAGTGGTGCTGGACCGAATTTGCTTGTAATTGTCCGGAAAATCAAACATTCAGAGGTGATTTAGCGCATTTCCGGAACAAGAAGGGATCATCCAAAATGTAGATCAGGAAAAAATTTGAATATGAAGAAGGATGCGCAACAATACATTGTCATTTTATTGTATTCAAATGAGAAGAACATGTTAGCATCAAGTTGTGCTCATTCCGCAACGAATGAACAGAGGAAAATTCCACTTCCTAATTTCAAGTGTATTTTCTGTTTGGTTTTAGTTCATCGGTACACAACAAGCGACATGATATGACTAGTTGTTGCATTTCACTCTCAAGAGCTTAGTGATTCTGACAGAAATAGCGATATGTCTGTGGTAGTGAAGGCGAAGTTATCAACCATTCAAGAGGCCTTGAAGGTCTCATTGGAGCCCTCATAACGACTTCCTGTCAACTCAGGTCTGGGCTCAAGCGAATGACCAGTTATCGAGCGACCTCACTAATGTCACATACAATTATAATAAGGTTTTCAGGTGATGTTTGCCGAGAAAATGTGTGCATGGTGTGCAAATTAACGAATGTGCAAACATATATAGCATTTGTGACTTCAAAAAGTAGATGAGCCGTTTTGCACTGTTGAACTACAAGTAAGCAACTGTGAAATGCAGTAAGCATTGCAGGTATTATGTGAATGTCTTCATGCTCCAACCTGACGTATTTTACACTGCGTGGTTGCATAAACAGTTTGATGTGTTGGGGAGAAGAGGTCTATAGAAAGCGATGAATTGCACTTAGCAGCCGCTTACTGGAAGCGGTGGGGCTGTGGTGTTCGTTTGTCGTTTTGCTGTCGTTGGCGAGCTGCAGACCTTTTTCTTAAACGCATGCCGTGACAGTATCGATGCTCTTGAGTGCTCATCAAGCATACTGTAAGCATATATATCGAATAGAAGAAGCAATATTCGGCCTTTCCTGCCGTTAGAATTTCGAAAGAACAGCTGGAAAAAGAGCAGCTTAAAACGTTGCTCAGTCTATCACCACTCAATAATAAACGAATTCTGGTGTCACCGCAGTGCCTGGCATTATACGAAAAATTTGGGTAACCTCATGATATGCGGAGCGATACGTTGATAGCTTAACGATTTTTTATAGCACCTGTTGCACCGAATAATGCTGCTGTAACTCAACTTTCCTAGTACTTCTGACGAAAAAGAAGAGATGCACGAGTTATGGCAAGCCCGTTAGATGGACAGAATCAATGAATAGATGAGTTAGCGGGACTTTTTTCAGTTCTTTAGAAAGGCAGAGGAGTCGTGGGAGCGTGTGCTCGAGAAAATACTGCACCATAAACGATATATAAGTATGTGCTGAGCTTTTTTCACCTTTTCACTCAATAATGATAACGGATGACGAAAATTACTCACAATCCGTATGAGAAAACATATGGAAAGTTTTATGCGCCATCAGCAGTTTTCTTTGGTTATTGAAAATTCAGGTTTAGGCCACTCTTAGATTATTATTATGAAGCAGGGACATTCAGCTGAAGTTGAAGTAATAGTTTTCACGAGCGTTTGAAGGATGTGAAACCGGAATAGAGCGAACTATAACCTGTAACTGAAGGTGCGCTGAATTTTATAAGAATTATGGTATTTGCACTGTTCGTTCAATGAAGCGAAATTCAAGCTAACGCTGGACAGGATGTCATACAGTTAACGCAGTCCAAAAAATTAGCACCAGTAAGACAATGAAGGACTGTTGAGGCCACCGACCACCTGAGAAAGTGTTCTGAAGACAAGGAGAATTGATGCTGAGAATTGCAGGAAGTCAGCTGTAAAGATCATTTTCTCACAATGCATGGAATAAAAATAACACTAGACAGAAGGTAATCTTAGAAGTAGATCAATATTGATCAATCAATCAGCGTCAAAACAATGCTACGTGCGGTTTCACAAGCTTAGATCTCATTTGTGGTTTTTTTTAGCTAATACATCAGCGTGTCAAGAGTGTCATTTTTATGTGTGATTCTTGTGAAATAATATGTAATTTTTTGAACGCTTTCACTGGCCCATGGAGAGCGCATAAAATGAGGCCACAAAGTGCGTTGCGGAATCATTGATCAACGTTAGTGCTCGCTTGCAAGCGGATCCCTCTTTGAACACTTTTCTTCGCAGCGAATGACCATTTGTTTTTTCCTATGAGAGCGATCCTTGTTTTATTGTCACAAATCATAAAAGATCCGTTGTGCATAGCTATTAAGACAAATTCTTGATAACACTTTCGTCTTTAAAATCGTTTTCACGCGTTACAGTGAAATTTAAATTGTTCATTGTGAATGCCTAATGATGAGGAAAATTTGGTGTGTGGAAAAGCGCGTCAAGGCAAAACCAAATGTTCTGCGTTTCTGCAATTCCACCACAAAGCCAGCCACTATTAAAAATCGCCAAAAACGAGCAAAATTATTCAATAATGCTGTGGTATGTTTGCCAAGCCAACCGTCTATGAGATTCACCTGCATATGAATTGTTTCATACGCCTCTGCAAATTTGCCTTATTGCAATACTATGTGTATTGATCTGTATGCATGCGTCCACCTGTCTCAAGTGGCTAGAGCTAGAGTCATCAAACTGAGCTGATAATATGCACTTGAGGTAGGAAGGGGCCCTTGAATGTGCATGTTAATTTGAATGCATTTCGCGACCGCTTGGGTTGCATCGTGCGCTGGTCGAAAAACAAAACGCGCATCTTTTGTAGAACATTTCTATGAAAAAGGCCATCAAAAAGGCTTAGTGCATTATTGCTTATGTTTAAGTAACTTATAAGCACGTTGTTCCGGTGGGCCGGCCACAAACTTTTGAATACTACGCTCATCTGGCATGATTTACAGTTCCTTATCTTCCTTCAGATAACACCGAGCAGTGCGAACAATATGCATATTTTGGACAGCCACTATAGCCCTTTTAAGTCGATGGGCCAAATTAAAGGTTGGTAAAGCTACCGTCCCAGTGGTAAATTACAAAAAGAAAAATGAATACTCAAATATTAGGTAGCTAATCACTCCAAGATTACCGTGAGTGGTGCACCGTTGCGCAGCTATTTCTCGTTTCACTTCGCTGTGACAAACTGTTGTAGTCATATTAAAATGAAACGAAATGTTCATCTTACTCCTTCCTGCACTCTTGGTCGCTCAGGATTAATGTCCTATATCTTCCGTTGTGTCATTATCTTCGTTGCTTTGTGTTTTGGAAGAAAATATCGAAGAGATGGATAAGCGCATGGATGCGCGTTGATAAATACACACGAGCACAGTAACACGCTTCCCAACTGTAACTTCGCGAAAATACATTAGAAGCAGTGAGTTATAGTTAGAGGAGCGGCATGTTAATTTATCCACATTAACTGTCCAGAAACGCTCGATTATCAGGGTTTCCATTAGCTCATGCAGAAAGCATCCTAACCGCTTCATTACATAGTAATTTGCAAACAACTGCTTAATGCGGAAGATGCGCTTATTACTCAGCTTCGCTATACTCCGTAAATGCACTGCGTAGAATACACCACAAACATCGTTTCAATGACGCCCCCTCCTCTTCCTCCAGTACTAGACGTCGGTCAATGTGACGTACAGATTGCAGCGCACTGAGCCGTCAACGTCCCATTTTCTATGAAGCGCTTTCAAGTGAAACCACGAAGAGGTTGACATGGCGAGGGCAGACTCAAAGGACATCTGTTTCACGTTTCCTAAAACACGCATTTTTCGGATAGGTTGCGTTTTTCTTTTCTCCGCAGTGCGCTGACATCCTTTTTGCAGCTCCAAGAAAGGATTCAATAGGTTTGTTCGATCAAATTTTCATTTTCTCTATGGGTTAGTTTGTCGAGAAGAGTTGAAATTTAGACTTATGCTTCAGTTCAATGCGCTATTAAGGTTCTAAATTGGAAGAAATGAAACTTACATTTTAGCAAATTCCATCGCTGAGTCTTTTTGTTTTTGGTTAAAATGCGTAAGAACGACACAATTGCCGTACTGCTACAAAAGTTTCGCCTATTCGTGGCTCGGTGTCATTCACAATCAAACGTCACTCACTATATACTAAAGTAAAAAACTTACGTACAGACGCAACCTCCAGTAACAAAATGTGTTGCAAGAAAAACAGCGTGAACGATAAGAAGAAAAACGAAAACTCAAGGAGAAATTCCAGAGGAGAAATTCTATGAACGAAAAAATTTTATTACATGATATTCAAATTTTCACTGCACCTGTGATTAAATCGCTGCTGACTCACTAAACAAGATTAGAAGCCCTCACTTATGGGCCAATGCCTCCTTTTAAAATGAAAGACTGCTATTGGCTTGAGCGAAGCTCTCAAGGCGCTAAGGAATCCACTGCCAGCCCAAAAGTCTAATAATGCATATCTACACTCTGCTCAGCCTATATGTCCACATCGAACCAATGGCTATTTTTTGTACACGGCAACATGCTCTTTGTGAATAAATAAATCAATGTAAATATAAGATAAAAGATAAATAATAAAGAATAATAATTCATATAAAATATACATATATATATAATATATATCTATATATATATATATATATATATATATATATATATATATATATATATATATATATATATATATATATATATATATATATATATATATATATATATATATATATATATATATATGTTTGTATATTTGTTTATCTGCTTACTTATTTATTTATTTATTTATTCATTCATTCATTCATTTGCATAGGAGGTTGCTAAAAACGAGTTTTTTTGCAGCTTCGCACTAAAGAAAACACTAAGGGATCTGCTTGGTTTAAACGTGCGTTTGGCCATTCACTGAACTGACCATTGCTTCTGCAGGATATTCATCCGACATTTCCAGTGCTCGACATCTGTCCAGTTCAGTGTCTGCCGTGTTCTAAAACGTCGTGTGTACCATCGACAATAATTCATCTTTTGTGCACTCCCTATTTGCAGTTGTTTCACACGCACTCGTATCGCCGACTCTTTGTGTTGCAGCTGCTGAAACGTCGATCTTCATTTCAGCATTTCCTTTAGCGGAGACGTAAGCTAATTGCCTCGCAGATTTTTTTCATCTCACAGAGAGCACCCCATTCTTAGAGAGTGGGCAAATGCCGCGCTCACTTAGTAATTCACTTCCGGGTGCTTCGCACTTTAGACGTGTCTTTTCGAAATGCTTTGCTTAACGCTGTTCTAGAAGCTTCCTATTGTCTTTTTCGTGCATCCCGCCCCCCCCCCCCCTTCTCCCATCTTTTATAGCGGGTAGATGTGAAGTTGCACAGAAAAGATGCTTAGGTCTAGCTTGTTCAAGTCTTGCAATATATAAGACAGTTTTGGTGGCTTCCTAAACAAACTTCATTCTACATGCGTCTCAGACAGTGTTTATGTCACAGGGATCTTCTTCGTGAGTAAGGATCCTTCTGCAAATTTTGCTCAACGATTTCTTAAAACGCATATCCTTCGTATGCATTCGCAGATAAGTCAGGAAACAACAAAGGGTTGTGATGCTTCTACTTACGACGGTCAGTTTGAGATTAGATTCAGTGGGTTGCTGTCATAGAGCGGGAACATGTTTGCGCCGTTCTCCCGTTTTTGGGGAAACGTTCAAAGACTCGCTTAATTGTACATGATGAAAGGGCATGGCCCTACCAATGAATTATCGTTAACATGCAGACAGAGGAAGGTATCATGTCCCCGTCCCTGCCACCAACGTTTGCACGATAAACTAGGAGGTAGGATGAGTTCCCGGCTGCTTTTCTATTGGGCGTCCGTACGAGTGGCAAAATTGTAGCAAAGTCACTCTTTTCTCCGAACTTGTCCGAAACCGTCGAGTGTATTTGAAAACAGTCTGCCCGTTACAAGTGAATTAAGAGCGTCGAAACCACATACTCGAACTTTGCTGTGGGAATTGTTTGATGCATTGCCTCTCTGCTCTAAGGTCAGAAGCTTTTTTAAAAGGCAAAGTGGCCCCGCGATGGACGATTCCATACTATCAAGCTTCACAACAATGTGCAAATGTTCATTATTTTTATTTTACTGAGCTGTCTTCACTTCCTGGAATGGCGATTCTTAAGAATGCCAGCGTGAAAATCAGCCGAGCGAACTAATACTGAGTGATATTTGTTCCTCCAGTAAAGTAATCTGCTCCTCGTCAGTCAATAGATGTGAAAGCGAAGTAAAGAAAACGCTGAATTTTTTTGTTCCGAACGCGCCCAGATGCTTCATAATCAAGGTATTTTGAAGCTGTTCGCGACCTATATGCTCTTCTATATATTTTCACTTTATTTCGGCCATCTCCATCAAGCACCGCAAGTGACTTTTCCTCAGCTTTTCCACTTTCACTCATGCGCACATTGTTTCCGTGCTTCTTTCTGTTTATTATTCAATTTTGTTGCTTAGGGACACTGTTGAAGGGTCTACAGTCAAATATATTTCCTCAGCCTAATAAAATGTGAACAGAAGTTAACGAGAGAAAAGGCATTCTCATTTTCAAAGAATTGGACACTTCCATGAGAACTGCTAAATGATTTTTCGATACAGCTAAATGACTCGCGGTGATTTGTCTCTCAATGCGCAATGATTCGAGAAGTATGGCAGATGAGATGGCTAAATATGCCCTTTTGCGGTTCCGCTTACGTGATTACCTTTTTGGATGAATTGCCAGGAAATAGCAAGTTATGCAACTAATGCGACCATGTTTCAATTGGCTTGAGCGGTGATACAATTCTTCACAAATAGCCGATTTTTACACTTTTCTGGAAAATTGTCCGCAAAGAGCGTTACGACTTCGTACCTTGCGCGTATATGAAGTTCAATAAGGAAGGCATTTTGCAGTGAGAGATTTGGTGGTTTCGTTGTGTATCATAGCGGAACCCTACATATCATCTTCATGCTGATCCGTCAAACTCGAGAAGAATTATCGGTATATAAATGGTGGAAAAATTTGTATGCCTCCTGACTAAGAAACTACTAGCTAAAATCCATAAGTCCGATGTAACTCATGTAACACTCTTGCTAGACCGCAGCAGTTCCAAGTTAATTTTGGTGCAAGAGTCGTCCCTGTTTACTTTGGTAGCAGCTATCCGCAACAACAAAAGCGCTCTGAGAGATAAATGAGGCGATAGTAAGAATTGATCACAGCTACCGCCTTGTCGCCCTTACTTGCACTTCAGCTGTCGCTTGCAAGAACTGCCGGCATTCATTAGTACAAGTTAGTAATCAATAGTGCTTTGATCTGATACTTGAAGTAGCTCTTCCTCACTTTTTTCTATCGTTAGATGATCGATAGTTTGCTGCAACCGACAGCTTTTACCTTTGATCTTAAAAACTAGCACCAGCGTAGGCAGGCGACGAACTTTCATTGGCAGGAATCTATAGAGTGGCGTTTGTTGTCTATCCTTGATGCAGAAAAACGAAGAAAACAACTTCAGCTCAGTGTTGTGGGTATCTTTAAGAAGAGATTGTTCATTCGCTATTACAGACGTAAGTTTTGCTGAAAACTTTCCTCTCAGCCAACGAATGAAGTGATTCATCGTATTCACAGCCGTGCGGAAAGTGAGTTTTTATTCATCACATTTGCCTCAAACGGAAATCATATTCGGTAAGTTTTCACTCTCTGTTTCAATGTTTTTACGTTCCAAACCTGCAAAACTGAATCAATCCACTCAATAAGGCAGCGGGGAGGGGAGAAGAGGCAAGAGAGCTGATGTAAGCCGTGACATCGAACTTGAGGTGGACCAAAGTAACTCATAAAATGCTCCAATCTTCATTCCCATAGCTTAGGCTTGAAGCTGTTTGCTACCGTCGGTCACAGTATTCCTCTTGTACCAAATAATGCTTGGGAAAATGTCGAAAACAGTTTAGCTGACGGTCTTTCTGTTATATCAACAATCCGAAGACTCATGCCGCGATAGTTGTGAAGCAGTTGACGGAAAGGAAATTGTACTCAAAGCCTCAACTGATGCAGTGTGCCTAAGGTGAACACCAAGGAGGGTAGTACATCCTCCAGAGCCCTGGACTGTAAAATGCTGTCGCTGAAACTCAGTGGCTGCGGTAGTTAAACGACTCGAAGTAGAAGAAAGGATTGAGGACCCAAAACTCTGAGAGCTGGTTGAGATTCGGAAGGGTAAGGGTGCAAGGATGAGATAGCCGAAACTCTAGGAACGCTCAAGAGATGTACTGCTGCCGGAGAATCTCGAGTGCCCCTAACCATAGTTGCAGAGGGAGGGCTCCGAGCGTTGAATGTGCCGATCCCACATGTTCGCAATGCATCATCTTCCTTATGTGTACAGAAGCCAAATCACGAAGTCAAAATGCCTGTTCCAAATTTTAAATACATATTTCCTGCTCGAATCGACAGTAATTTTTGTTGAGCTTCCTCACCCAAATAAGCCGTTGAGAACTCAGTAATGCCGTTACTTGAATCCTCATGTGACCTGCATGTGGCTTTTGCCCGATGCTGCTCAACGGAGACAAGCATTCCGTTGGTCCTCCATTGATATGAGTGCCTCTTGTGACCAGATGCGAACGGACCGAGCATCTCACAAAATGAAGTGCACAGTATGTGCTTTTTTATGCGCATCCAAACTCATCACTGGGGAGATAAAAATATGGAAAGGAAACGGCCGCACTGAGATGAACTGTTGGAGATGTACAGCGAATGTATTATAATTTTCACCTGAAAGCTTTGTAACAAGAAGTGACGTCTTCAAATACCTGCCGAACGTCGCTTGGTGTCTCACCAAGCATCACAGTACCGAGCTGAGTTAGCAGAAAACCATACCGCTTTTTGGTAAAAACTTGGAGGAAGCCGCTTTTTTGCAGTCTGAATTCATCTGAACTAAAAATGTATGATTTTTCAGTGACTTCACTTGCTTTCATGACAACCTGCGATGCATGAAACAACGTTCGCGGGGCATCAGAGGACTGCTATTTGTTGGTACGAAGCTTGGACAGAAAGTTCTTATCCTCATTGTCTTCATACCATTATGTTTATGTTAAGCGAATATAATATCAGATGTGCCGATGAAAGCACTTGTGTTATATTATAGGCGTGGTAGAAAACATGCTCTAGAATCGCAGCTGCAAGTGGGCACGCTGTTCACTTACTAAAGTTTAGCGAGCACTCCCCATCATGCGTCTTTACTTCATCAGCATTCTGCCTTGGTTTCTACTGGTGGCACTGCGAAGGCGAAATATGTTAGCGCAGACAAGAAACCTTAGTGCTCATCTATAATTTAATCTCTCGCAAGTGCAGTGTAATCTGCCGTTGGATCGTGCAAGCCATAAACGCTTTCATTAGTCACTAGATTAAAGCGCGCTCTATGTAGCTGAGCGATAATTCAGCTTTATCGCAAAGTCACTCTTTCAATAGGACATTCGCTCTTAACTGAAAATCACTTTGGAGATTTCCGTTTCCAATGGTAACGCTTTTCCTCATTTCTTCTTTCTGGGAAAAAGGGAACAGGCGGATAGTGAGATCATAATTAACCGCATACGCAATTAGTTCTGAGTATATTGGAAAAAGTCACCGCAGCAAACAACGCCACTTAAGAAATGCACTTCCTCTCCTATCAACGCCAATACTTGATAATCTCAATTTCTACCCAATAATTCGAAAAATCAAAATCCGAGCGTCCATTTTTGTACTGTATAGTGCCGTTGAACACTTTATTAAGCACAACCCGTGCAAACTCGCTTCAAATTTCGCAACTGTTGAAAAGCAAAGCACGAAGTGCATTATATGGCGTCATCTTCCAAAGCTTCAAGAACTTCATTCTTATCTCGCATTCTAATGTGCAGACATGCGAAGGGAGCTCTTTTAAAGCCAAAGTGGAAGGGGGAGGGAGCAAGCGGAGTGACGGCACCGTTTTCTAAACGCCTCATTCCTTGCATCACCGGTGCGGCTACTTCCTCTCGGCGGTCGTCTTTAATGTGAACAACTTCGTACTCCGAATGTCTTCCCTTAGATTACCACCTTCAAGGAATACGGTATTTCATCGCAGCGCTAATGCAGCTCTTCTTTACCATTAACTGTCATAGCAAGAGACACTGATGGCTGTGACAAAGAGTAACGAGACCAAAGGTTGAAACTTGGATATCACCGTGACCCATAATGATCAGCACATACGCGGACAGCAAGCGATCCCTTCTCAATCAAAGCAGCATCGTAGAGCAAGGACTTACAAATCTTTGCAGCGCGAAATCAGCAAATGTGTTCTCCTTTATCAGATGATTTACCACAGCAGTTCTACTTCCATTCGGAATCACTTTGTTGTCCTCATAGTTTATTTTATGCGTTTTTGCAAATTTGTATTTGCAAAGCTTGCAGCACAATATTTCCTCTCTATATGTACGTGCGTAGTTGCGTCTTTTCGCCTATTTTTCGGCGATCTAAACACGGGAAAGGCTGGAGATAAAGTTAAGGTGGCTTCCTATGTTATCAAATTTGAAAAGAGTCATTTAATTTGATACATCAATTCCGAAAGAAGTTTCATCCGGTTATATGCCTTTGAAAACTTGCATGCACATTGCAAGTGATCGGATTTTCATTGTTTTCCCCGCTTGGAGTCCAAGAAAATGAATTTTTTGTTATAGTTTGTACAAATAATAGGATCCGTTAAATTATAGCTGCATTAATGAGCATAATTCAGTAAATTTTTGCGGTGTATGAAACTAATTGTTTTTGTGAGTCGAACTGCATTGAGCAAGCCCCGCTTGAATACATTTTCACTTGCTCTCACATGCTTGTTCAACCAAGCAAGCAAACAAACAACCTTGAATAAGCAAGCAGAAAACTTTCGCGCTTTCATACCGAGGCGTTGGACTGAAGAGTACTGTAAGCCATCGGATTCTATTTTCACCGAATGTGATATTCCGGCTCATGAAGGTGGCTGAATTCTAGGGTGGGACGAGATTAAGCGGGCGCTCCACCTTATATCGCTACCAGGAATAAGGGATTGAATTTAAGAGTAATTCACAGAGAATTTCTGCGAAAGGTCGTCCACGAAGCGGAAACTGTGTCCGAGAGAGTCATGCGAACCCCCCCCCCCCCCCTTCAAAAGGCTTGGGATAAATGAGAGTGGAAATGAACTGAGCATTCACGACATATCGCACTTTTTTTTGCAGTGAAGGGATTTTGTGCAGCTGATAATTTTTTCGGTCTGGTCTTCGAATAGCTACTGTCCTAGTGTTCTTTGTTAAGTGGCTCCTGCGTCGTACGTGTCACTGTAAAGACAAAAGAACATTATGCCTAAATCAGAATAGGTTACATGTAATGTTGTCACTAATAAGCTGAGGAGTAGCGTGTGAAACGGGCAAGGGGATACGCGGAACGGGATGGGAGACTAACGTCGAGACAGTGGCTATTCTAGGTAGACGTACATTTCAATAAATTTTGGCAGCTTATAAAAACGGTTTATAGTTTCTTGAGAAAACAGTTTTTAGGTTATGAGGAACAGCCTTTCAAGAAATTCGTTTTTTAACCATGAAAGTGCATAGGCTGCCTATAATTACAAGAAGAATTACATTGTCACTAGATTCATTTCTTCAAGACTTCAACATTCCCTCATTCCCTCTCTCATCCTCAGCGGGTCATGGCGTCTCTAAGAAAAAACAGCTAACGGCTTCAGTCACCGTCTCCGCAATCACTGATGTAGTACGCTTAGGTTGGACTGAGAGCGCAGAGTTGGTACAACAGCTGCAAAAACGGAGCATAGGGATTGAAAAAAATTTTTAAATTTGCGTTCATTATGAATAGGTCGATGTTCCATAAGGATATATCACGCTGTGCAAGATTGCCTCATATTGTGCTTTTTGAAATTCCCTCCCTCCAGGCTTCATCGAACATATAACATCGCGAAGCTTGATCCATAGTACGTACTGTAAAACGACAAACTAAGTTACGGCTTATGGGCTTTGCACGATATGAGAAAAGGAGAAAGGAAGGGTGGGAAGGGGGGTGACGCATAATCTAAACAAGTAATTCTCGTCCTTTAAGAAGCATATATTTTAAGCAAAACTGCAGAAGTCTTTCTCTGCGTCGAAAGCACGATTGCGCACCCATTCTTCTCATCAAATGACTTGGATCATTTACTTTCTGAGCTTCAAAGTGAGCTTACTGGATCCGGATTTGGTCTGATCGTTATCGACTAAGGAATTTCTGAATGATCCCCTAAGAAACACACGATTCGCTCTAATTTCTCTCGCGCGTCATTTCTAATAATATCTGCGGCGTTTCAAGAATCAAAAGGGTGAACTCACCAACTCAATTTCTGCTGGAAATGTGAAATGCCCTTTCCCGAGCTGCACAGGTCATTATCACTTATGTTCCTTTATTCAAAAAAGCTTATTTAACTGATTTCGCAACAATGTATTTGAAACAAAATGTCAGAGAAAGTTGAACGTTGCAATCTGTCAACGCAAACTGCATCACAGTGGTGTCAAGTTCTTCAGTCGGACCACATGCCCACACAAAGCTGTGCTGATTGCCACGCTTTGCTTGAACATTCTCAGTGACGACTTAAAAACTGTGGTGAACGAAGCGCGCAATTGTTGTCTGGAAGCATTTGAGCGGGCTTATTGCATTGCAATGACGCAACGTAATCACACGTTTCTGCTTGCAGCATCGCTCGAATGGCGACTTTTTTATTCGCTTCAAATATCTTCTTTAAGAATATGAAGATAGCCTTGCACAACAGCAATGAACTACTATTAAGTTGCATTAGTTGAGTAGTATAAGTAGCTTCTTCAGCGGGGAATTCTTGCAGTTTGCAGTTATTAAGGTGGGAATCTCATGTTTATTTTCAACGCGTAACTTGTTTTGGCAGCGAAAGTATATAAATGTACAGTTGTTACCCCGAAAAAGGCATTCGGAAACATTTGTAAATGCATTTACTGACGCAGCAGTTGTCTGCGTTGTTGCTCAGAATTTGAAGAAATAAATTAGAGACTTTGCATAGGTGTGCTCATCAATTACCGCAATGATATCACTTCAAAAACTGTTGCTGTGTCATCATATATGCAAATTTTTGATAACATTCATTTATAGCCGGCTCTTCAAAAGCCTTCTATGCTTATTTCAGCTTCAGAAGTTCATTTCAACGTTTCCAGCGAAATGTTCTCTCACTGAAAAATTTTCACCTGCGGGAATGAAACGATAACAGCGAGCACAACTTTTTTTTGAATAACTCGGAATCCAAAGATAAGAGAACTGTGGCATCGAAGGTGCAACAGGTTGGCTTAATTGCTCTTATTCATGAACCTTTAAATTACATTCGCCATTACTCGATAAATACACTGCGCCAAAATGAAGGTCAGCGCTTCCTACTGTAGCATTCTTTTGACGTTTTTACGTAGATTTTATTTATTTATTTAACTACTTATTTATTTACTTATTTATTTATTTATTTCAATCGACAGAGCACTCATTACGAATTAATGTCTCTTCATATCGCTTCCACCTGCCGCGAGCCAACGCTTTTCTCATCCAGTTGGTTCCTACGGTCCTTCGTAGAGAGTTACTCCATCTCATTGCAGGTCGGTCGCGTGAAGGTTTTTTTTCTTCTTTTAAACGTAGATTAATCACTTTCAGCATGATATAGGCAATAAAGTCGATGCGATTGCTGGAGTCTGCACGTTACACGAAAAAAGATCAGAGAGACGATTTACAAAAGTTCTTTTCTGTTTATTCGTTCACTCATTGAAGGGAAGCGAAACCTTTTTTCTTTCTAGTTATAAGTGTTGCTTTCTTTTTCACTGCGATTGCTTAACACATGTTATCAACTGGGGAATGGCATTACTCCAATGCCACATCGATCTTTGAACTTCGCCCACTTTTGCTGTTTTCAGCTCTTTTTCCCTTCCGCCCCTCATGATACGTTGATCACACCGCCCTCAGCCTTTTCTCTCTTTTCCTCTAATCCATTATTCTCATTTCATGAGTATGTGAATCCGTGCCCAAAGACCGTTAAATTGCTAAATACCAACGAGCACACCGAATAGAAAAGAGGTGAGAAGTCCGACGGCTTAAAGCTTGTGACTTCTTTCTAGGCAAATATGATATTTGCTGTGACACAATGCTGTAAATCGTGCATTCTATAAGGGCACATTTCGGATTGTCAGGTGTTTTGATTAGAGCATCTATTCATTAAAAGCTTTTTTTAAACGAAGTGATGGGCACTGATTGAACATCATTACCGCGCAGTCCTCTAATAATGCACAGCAAAACATTCACCACTAATATAGCAAGTCCCATCAATGTATATTGGGGAAAATACATAAGTATATAAAAAGTTATCATTGCTAAAGGTCGCCTTATGAGACATTACTCATTCAAGTGCGGAATATGTAATGAATCGAGTTTAGCGATAGTGGTTTCTTTGTTTCAAATTTTGCTGTGCTAGCAACTATGAGAAGGAACATAGAGGAATGAGTGTATGTGACACAGAGAGGGTGGCGTCCTTTCCTTTATTCTTTAGCTGTCCCCCTCATCAACGAAAGTAGTTTCTAATAATTTTCACCAGCCTCCCACAGGTTTTCTCGAAAATAATTTGCCGTTTTGTCAAAATTTTTGATTCGAGAAGATTTTCTCTCTGATCGATTTCTCCAATTAGACATTGCAAAAAAAGCCTTGCTGTGGATATTGTTACCTGGTTCTGGTGATCTGCGGTGATTAACGTCCCCTCCTTGACGTCGTTATTCCGCCTAAAACTCTCTCTACCTCACTTTCTCCTCCCCACTTGACCATCATCTCCGCTCGTAAGAATTCTGCCCTATATTTTGCTTCGCATCTTCTTTTTAACAGTCTTCCATTCAAACAATTCCTTTAAATTGCAAATCGTATGTGTTTATAAGTTTGATATCTCGACATCAGCAAAGGTCAATAAAGCTATCGGTGCAATAAACTGCTCATCGTTCGGTGTTCAAATTTTCATTGAACATTAGCATTCCCACGTCTGTAAGCTTGCTATCTCGTATCTTTTTCGTCTGGGGCATTCCTAGTATCGTCTCTCGGAACAACAGGATAACCCATCTCGGAACAACTCATCTCCTTTCCACCTTATCAGCTATCAAACTCTTGAATATGAACTGCAGGCACTTTCTCAGTAAGAGATTCTAGAGCTTATTTCACGTCACCCCTATGGAACGTACCGTCACAACGAAACCATATTGTAGCTGCATTCAATATCTCTATGAGTGGGAATCGGGGAAGTCGCCATGGGCTTTTCGATGGCGCAAAAAACGAACCAAATGTCATGGGGAAAGCAACTTATCGTTGTCAATTCGTTGCAGCGACTAGACAGCTGTACTTCACTTGCATCATTATTGCTGATGCAATCCAAAAAAGAAACAGTTGTAATGCAGCAGACGTGATGGCCCTCTTCAGGAGTTCACACGCTTGATCGATGCGATGCTAAAATTAAACAAGCTTGGGAAATGAAGTGTTGCAATACTCGCATTGTGCAATTCATTCTCACCTGATCGTATCGAGCGAGAATTCAGCAGCGCACTTTGTATCATTTTGATTCGCACCTGCAACTTCGTTCATTTGAGGCTTAATCGAGTCAAAAATATTGTCACATCTCGGCCACAGCAACGGTTTCATGGTGGGTGGAGAGAGATATGCATAGAGGTGTACTTGCTATGGTTACGCAGAGCTGTGGTGATTTAATATCATATGTGTATATTCTTTTTGCTTTGTGTTGCTCGTTTATAGTGACAGCACATTTCTAAAGCTATACACGAGATAAGCTCATGAAGGCGAGGTGGCTTTCTAGTCTGTTCCGTTTCGTTTCTTATCAAATATTATAAGTGGAGAGAAATAGGATTCGCGGCAAATAAGTGTTGATTTCGAATAGGAACAGTTTTCCAAATTATTGCTCGTGAATTTTCTCTAAATCACAGCAAAGTTGATAGAAACTTTCAGTCGTGTTCATCATTTCGCCATATTCTCAGAAATTTTTCTTCTGTTGAAGTGAAAGTATAACAGTAAAAGTTTTTATCCATTCGTTTTTTCCCACTTGTGATAAATTAAGAGTGGCGAGCATATTCTTTCTTTAAAGCTCAATCCAGCAACATATGAATGTCAGCAAGATTACGTCGACAGTTTTACATCAGTTGACGAAAGCTTCATGCTGCGATAGGATGAGGCATCGCACATCTTTTGTGCGCGCCCACAGCATATTTTTGCAAGAGGTCCACCATATTCTTCACAGAAGTGCAGTTGTTTGATGGCAGCTTGTTTCTGCATTGATCAGTCGTCTGCACGGAAATTTTGTTGTCAAAGCAATCATCTCTCAATCTGCTTGATACATCTGTCGTGTTAAGGGCTATCATTAAAGAAGTGCCTTATTAATCCTGTAACTGTTGACAAGAGTGCACATAGCTTGGTCATGTAGTACATAAGCGCATTGTTGTCATATCCAGGACTAGTTTTGATGCCTACTACCAGCGATCGGCGACTCCACAGACACGCTGCTTGTCGACTTTTTTTGTATATTTAATTCATTTCATCTCGGTTAAGAGATGCATTCCAGTGTCAAGGGAGAGCATTCCACCGGTTTATTTCAACTATGCAAATAAACCTTGCTCGTTTGATTCCGCAATGACTCATCACTACTTACGATGAGAGTTGAATCAAGATCCGATTAATAAAAGATCTCATTTCTCTTAAAAATCCTTTGCACGCCATTCTTTAAAGTAGACGACTGTAGCACTTATTTCCAAGCTAAATGCACTGTAAAATCTTGCGTTGAAAGAAAAGGGCAACGCGTATTACGGTGCGATTCAAGCACAGCGGGCGTTTGATGCAGTGGACGGTACTGTAATGTCTGCTTCATTTTCGTGATCGCTCTAAGCAATAAGAAATATCTTAGTGAGAAGCCAAGACAACAAATCGTGTTTGAAAACTTACTCAACTTTCACTAGTAATATTGGCGTAAGAATAACGGTTCATGCGAGCTGTTTGCACAATAGTTACTGTCATTTGCGAAGCGATACCGAGCATGAAAAGAGACAACTTTGGAAGCACGAGGGCACTGGTAACTAGGCAAATAAGGCTAAAAAAAGCAATAGCTATTCATTCGTCTTGCGATAGCGAGAGAATGCGTCACTAGTTTTCTTTTTCTTATCGTTTAGTGCACACTAAATTAAGCTATCGATTTTCGTTAAGCAGAAGCGGCTTTTCCGCATAAAACAACTGACGAACAAAAGATCGTATGCTTGGCTGCATGATGCATTCACATCAGATGGCCTTATATTGCACCGAATTCATATGATCATATCGCCAGTCATTTTCTGTATTTGAAAAGGAAATATGTTCACTTAATCATTGAAAGGAAATAGATAGGGGTTTTATGGAAATACTCATTAAAACGTTTATGTGGAGAACTTCAATTCGAAGTTACTCAGGGGGCCGGATATAGGATTAATAACTCCAGGTAGTATAGATCCCCTCACGTCTTTCATTTTTAGTGCAAAGTAGTGGGAAGTTCACCTACCACAAAGAGTGTTTTATCGAAGCAACTTTTGGGCTCACTGTCGAATTCACTGGTGTGAAAGATGTGAATCACTGAATGTAAACTAGCCCACTAAAGGATTCTCTCAATAGGTCATCTTTTTGGTGGATTTCGATGTGTGTTGTCCACATAGAGGCGAGCCAAGTATTGGTCATGCCCAATAGTATCAAAATAGCATCACAACTGCTCTATTGAAGCATTTTTTGTTTTGTTGTGAATGCGTCCCTGAGTTGTTATCATTTCTAGTATTCCAATATAACAATTTTGAAGGGATGAAAGAGGGAACAAAGTGGCTTTTCTCCTTCAGCTCATTTTATTCATTAATACATCTATTAGCATTATTTGACGGGGCAACAACGTCCGCAGTTTTAGGTAGGCATCCACAACATCCTCACATTACTGAAATTATAAAGCAATGCTGCAAAACTAAACAAGAGTTCCATATTGTATGCTGAATTTTCTGCAAGGAAGTTTTTCTTGTTTTGGCACCTCTTTGAATAATGATACATGGAGGACGATTTCCTGTCGGCTCGTTGCCACTTTTTTCTCCTCGCTTCCTCTTGTTATCAGTTACAGCAGCGGCCTTATTAACCTTTGCACTTCGCTGGAAAAAAAGAAGGCGAAGAATAATTGAGATAGCTAAATCGTCTTCTTTGCGTCTAGTGCCGACAAATTAACGCATGATTTACGCTATTCACATGGCACCCATGGCGTGCTTCCTAGCACGTACCGTCGTTTTTTCGGCAGAGGGAGTGGCCATTCGTCGGCCAAGCATTGCCAAGGTCTAGCCAGCATCGATCGTACGTGTAACATGCGCACTGCTAGGCACACAGGCAATATCGCTGCGCAGCACGCCGAAGGCTACTGAGCATTTCTGCCATCTTCGTCATTTAGAAAGCTCGAGAAAACGTTGTTGAAAGGTTGAGCCGGTTTTGCGTTGGCAAGGGCATTATTGGGGTCTATCTTAGTGCAAGTTTCACTTCATCGTTTTTCCCGAAGACTGGCTAGGCTTTCTCTGCGATGATGAACGTAGATGTGTGCGAGTGGAGCGAACACATACATATGTACACATATGTCTGTATATATTAGTATTTCAACGCAGAAATGTAACACTAGTCAAATGGAATGCCTTACAAACTGTTACCTTCTTGTTGTGCTCAAGTGGACGACTATGCAATGTTTTTGCTGGAGCCAATGACATCGGATATGACTGCAAGTTGCTGAAGAGGCTTTTGGTGCGTTTTTTGCGATTTGTTTCAATCCTCCTATAATATGCTTTATTTGCAGCTCGCATAATGAGCATGAAGGTAAGAGCACAAAACGGGGCTGTTTCGATGAACGCTCATCAGCCCCTTACAGAGAAATGCTCCTCAACATCTGTCCCAAAACTGGCCGACTTGCAAATATGCGGCTGCTACGTGTGGTTTCTCACATTCACATACGCTTCGATGGTTTTCTCCCAAACTTGCAATCTGCTTTTCATGACTTTTGCTGGTAAGTCTCCTGTTTTTTCGTTTGCTTCGAAATTTCGATTACTAGTTAATACGTCTGTGATTCTTCATGGTTTTTTTCTTGGAAGCATGTGTATATTCATGAAACGCAAATGTAATGCCATGATCACTACTGAAACAAATTAAGAAGCAAATAACATATTAACGAGAAATAAGCGAGTTGTTCGCTGCAACAACATTCATCTGGATAATGTAATGCCATGTATTCAACTTCGTTTGCAATATAATTCCGTAAGGAGATTGCACACCCATCAAAACCTATTGTTTCTTATGATGGACATTGGATTAAAATCCTCATAAACGGAAGACCCAAGCAAGCTAATGAGCAAGAAAGAATATTGAATCAGCCAGTGGTTACTATTTTCAAGCATGCTTGATGAACTGCACACCTGTATGCCATTTAACGAATACCTTTACAAAAGTATGCCTTTTTTTACAGCCTCCATCTTGGTATTGTTCTCAGCAGTAATGGGGCATCTATAAAATCTGGAGAGACCTACAGCTATTGAAGAAATTATCACACTACACTTCTGGCATACTTCCACGCTTTTTAGCGCATTCAGTACTGCCTGAAAACACAGTGCAAAGTGTTTTTTTTTGTAATGATATTTCCAACGAGTCAGTTTCTTGAATCGTCTTTTTTTACGACGAGGTGACACAAAAATTCAATGGCGCCTAGCACCAACTCGTATGTATGCAAGCCCTCTGTGCCTTAATTATGTTTTGGCAGCAGATTGCTTATGGATTGCAATTTTATGCGCCGCACATGGAACACATATAATCGCATCTTTCGACCCTAAAAGAGCATTATTTGCGATTTGGTGGGAAAGTTGCACGAAACTCGGATCACAAACACACTGTCGAAATGGCTAGTCGCGTAGTTAGCCCTGCCGAACCTTCTTTATTTGGCAGTGACGTCATTCCCGCCTATTCCTTTCCTTCAAGTCTGTCTCGCCTCTTTCGATCTTCATTACTTGCTTCCCATTTTTCTTATTGAAATATCCTCTTACCTACGTGTTCCGCGCAGCAATGTATGAGCGGGTTGCATCGTCGACATATATGTTTAAATATCTCCCAGCCGAAAATTGCAACGTCACCTATCAAGAGGAAATTTACGGAAATGCCGATGGACAGCATGACACTAAAGTGCTGAAAGCCTTCTGCTGTGTGAAAAAATTGAGGAATATAAACAATCATTTTTGCTGTTCACAGCGTTGCGATATCGCTGATGTTGTTTTTTTCCTGTTTACAGTTGCAAATGAAAGCACCAATAATGACAGTGATTGCGGCGTTGTTTGGCATCAGTCTTACTCACTTTTTTGTGAAAGAGCAATCTCTTTGAGAGTCTATTTGTGTTTACAGATAGAAAACCGCATACCGATTTCCACTGTAATCAGACATTTGGAATTCTCGACAAAGAATGCAATAAAACCGACTGCTGGATTATCTATAATGGAAGTGAGATCTTGTGTGAGAAGGAAGAGTCATACGATTTCGGCTCAATTAGAAGCGAGGTATAGGAAGGAGATCGTTTGCGATTAAGGATTTGCAAATAAAAACTATGTAACAAAATGAGCAGAAATCTGGCTATCAGAGAGGTATTCCTCTCAAGTGCTCGTTTGTATTCGACTTTGAATTTACCATTTACGAAGCTTAAATCAGGAAAAAAATTGTTTGCACTCGCATTACAGTGATTTAGTTATCTCCTTTATGATGAGCGTTGGGCATTAAAACCATATTTAAATAAATGCCCGACGAGTTTAAAGACAAATGAATTCCTCTTCCCCTCCAACCAGTACTAATAGGTATAAAGCGACCACAAGAATGTTTAGTGAGTCTTATTTACGTTTAGCTATAATTTGCCCATGAGAAGCATAATGCTCACATTATTATATTGCTCAAAGAATTTTATGTGGGATTGCTATCAATACCTTGTTGTTTTGAGCAGCAATTCGATCTATTCTTATTTATTACATTATTGTCACTAAACTAATATATCTTTACAGTTTACTGGTTCGACACCTACTCAAATCAAATTCGGAACATTCGGACAAAACATTGGACTTCTCGCGGGTGCGTTTATCTTCGGCAACCTCGCAGATGCGCTCGGACGAAAGAAGGTAGATGTTTGCAATATCTCTCATTTTTTTGCAATATTTCTCGTACGACAACCGTTGTTCCCTCATTCGTAATTTTCAACTTCAGTCAGTCTAAATGATTCGTTTCGCTCATACTCATGTACCACACGAGGAATATCAGGAATATCCAATAGTTCATAGTTGTTTGGCAACGAAACCATCTAGATTTTCTGGCGATTTGGAAAGTGATAAGTGAAAAGGACTAAGAATTTTCTAAATGTTCTCTGTGGATTGATAAATGCAGTAACTTTAACAAATTTCATTGTCTAGAGGCAAAACTACTTAATTATACGTTTTAGTAATGCGATCATTTATCAAACAGTCATGTTGATTTAGTTCTAAGCAACATATGGGACATATAGGAACTAGACCCTTCTTTCTCCCATCCACGCATTCTTTATGAGATATGGAGCAGCAAAGAATATTGCCTTCATTTCACATGGCAATCTCCCATTTTAAAGTAGTCATTCAAAATATAGATTCAGTTACCTCAAATGTACTCTATTATCTTGTATAATGATCGTATGTTAACGCTTAAGTGAGAATGTCCTCGGAGAGGTTTTCATTAAATTAGTGACGCATCTGCAGAATTTGACGGATATCAGAATTACTGCGGGTACACAGCGTACTGCTGTTACCGTGCTAACATAAAATAAGAAAATAAGGACTTTTAACTTCCGCTTAGGATTTTTTTAGGTTCTAATCGGAGCTAGCGTTGGCCTCGCCATAATGGAGCTAGTGACGTCATTCGCACCTAATCTCATCCTTTTCAACGTTTGCCGATTCTTTGTCATGCTTTTCAATGGTGGAAAGCACTGGTGAGCTAATTGTTCTTTCTCACTGAATAATGAACGTTGTTATAGTTTGCCTAAATAAGAGCCGAGGATCTACATGCTGCAAATCAAGTGTGGAGCTTAGATTCAGGAAGAAAGGTTCTTATCATAGAAAGAAGTTGAACTTTGACAGTGGGCGTCACAGCATCTATTAGAAGCGAACAACTTTCTATCAAGAATTCTTAATGCTGCATTTATAACTTCTTAACGCTTTCTATTGCTTCAGTATAAACACCATTATGACAGTTTTGATATGAATGTGTATGCGTTTGCTCTTTCAATGGAGAGAATACTACACATAAAGACCCTTTATTGCATCAAAATCTAATTGGAAATATTTTATTTGGGATTTTGTATGCATCGCATAGCAAATCACCACTGAACGCACCACTTCCTGTAGAACGAATCCACACGTGACTCCTCTTGAATTCAAAATTTCTTAACGGTGCAGTGTTAATTCTTCACCGTTCTCTTTCAGTTTCCGGATACTTGAAACGTAAGCGTTGATATGTTTGCAGTGTGTGCAATCCATTTTTCATGGAGAATCTGCCTGATCGGCATCGCATGTGGGTTGCCACGGTGGTTACCTATTCACCGACATATATATTTCTTTCGCTGGCAGCCTACCTCTGCGGGGATTGGAGAACATTGGCTCGGTTCAGCTCTGCACTCACACTTGTTCCACTTGTCCTCCTCTTGTAAGTGCACAGATATTCGAAAATTTTGCCTCCAGCCACCCTATTGTTGTTCGAACATATCAACATCATAATCTTCTATCATTTGTCACCCCGCTTACTTCCTCCCACAGATTATAAAAAGTAAAAATGCGAAACAAGACCTTTAGAGATGAGGAGCGAAGAAGATTATGAGCGTGCTGTGTTCATCAAGGGCCTTCTGATACTTAGTGCGTGACTATCTTTATAAGATGGCCTATGACTTCATACATCGTTATTTACAACAAAAAACTGTGTACGATGCACTTTGCATCTGCGTAATGATGGGGCAGATAATGGATTCGAGTAAATTGATGTACCGCATTGCAACTGCTTGAAAATTAAAAATCATTGATGTAGGTTTACACATCTCATCCTTACAGAATTGGAGCGTTCCGGAATATTCACGATGCGATAATATACTATTTACGTAGTTTCGTTTTAGTTTCGTTTATGACACCCCAAGATGGCTCATTCTGAAAGGAAGAGACGATGAGGCAGAAGAAGCGGCTCTTGCAATCAAAAAATGGGACGCCAAGATCACCGACGAATTGAGACAAAAATTTCACCAAGCAATTAAGGCTGAAAGCGACCGCCAGGTATGCACTATGCTATGATGCAGTTGCTAGCGATTTATGCATGAATATTGCGACAAAATGCTGTTCCAAAAAATTGCTTAAATAGAGGTTATAGAGCTAGGACGTCGCCGCGCTCATCCAAATATGTCATAAATGTTAGTAAATTATTGTTAGATGTTATTAAGATGTTAGTCGAAAAACCCAACTCGTCACAGCGAAAGACATTCTGTTTGTTACGCATTACGAAGTTTAGCTAGAGCTGTATATGTAACAGATAAATGTGTGATGTGCTGCTATCGCATAATATTGGTTTAACTACAGAAAGCGCAGCAAATGGCTATGAAGCACAAATATAACGTTCTCGATATCTTCAAGTCGTGGACGCTTACCAAATACGACATCGTCTTCTCGACTAGCCTGTGAGTGAACGTTTTCGAGGCGTTCGTTTCGGTTATAATCCCTTTGGAAACTTCTGATGTGCAGTTGCAGGCATCCTCTTTCCTTGTTCCACCACCTGCTTTCCTTCTCTGTGCTGTTCTTCCTGCCCTTTCTCACTCACCCCTTCCTCCACCACATGAGAAAATACAATTTGGATCTTATCGTCTATTTCAAAGTTTCTTGAGCACAAACCTTAAGATTTTGTTCATAAAGCTGCTCCTGTAAGTGAATAACGTAGGATTCCCACAAACACGAATTTAGCTGCTTTGCATCCAAAACGCTATTCGCAACGAACGAATAATTGTGGATGCAGGTTCTCGGCAAGTTTTGTGAGCTATGGTGTTGCATATAATATGGACGCGATCGCTGGTAACGTTTACGTGAACGTGATCATCCTGGGTGGTGCCCGTTATGCCATCAACATAATCGCGGCTCTTATCGAACTGAACTTCAAAAATGTTGGCCGACGTCTGCTTCATATAACCACTATTGCTGTAATCGTTCTGCTTATGGCAGCTCTTATGCTTACCGAATTTCTCATCCGTATGTAAATTGTGACGCTTTTTAGGGAAAAACATATCGTTGCATGACTATTTATGCCCTAACTTTGTTTGATTTGAAATTCTGAAATTAAATGAAGAAATATAAATGTTATGTAATGGTTTGATGACTATAATATGAGACTCTATAGCGGCAGTTTAAACGCTAATAATAATGACATCTTGATAAGAGTTGATCCTTTGTGCACCCACTTTTTCACTTCTTTATCTTTGTGGAATTTTGTTGTGTTTTCAAAAATTGCAACGAAATAAGCGAATGAAAATTTCGGCGAAAACAACCGTTGGTTGCTTGCACTCAGACAAGCCAAAAATCTGTTACGCTGCCTCTGAAAGGATAGGATATTCGAGTATGACAATCAGTTTGCACTCTCAGCTTCATAGAATAGATCTCTGAGCACTGAGTATAGGTGGCCAAATTTTTCTTCAAAAGGTTTGCTCTGCAATAATTATGTAAATTTAGATCCAGAGCTGGTGGCACTGAAGAAGGCGCGAATGGAGGGAAGACCAGGTTTGTTTTGTCGATTTATTGCACTGATGATGTCATTTTTTGTGAATAGTAAATCAAATAGTTTGAAATCACCGTCTTATCAAAACCTATATTTTATTCGATATTTATCGGTACCGTGAACATACACATCAGAGCAATCCCGTGGGGCACGATAAGCAAATAATGTCATCTAATGTTCACTTTCTCATGAAAAATCATTAAAGGTTTATTGAATTGGCCTCAGAACTATTTCACTGGCATAGTTTAACTAACCAAAATGTCTGCCTTTGATAATTTAACTGCTATTCGTTTGAATGATTAGGAATACCATAATTAAACACAGCAAAGGGAAAAGAATTTCTTAAGTCTTAAGTGAACTGCACTTGCCATTGCATGAACCTAACATGTTGCATCTGTCATGAGGCTTCTTTGCACTCTTAGTTGGAACAAGTTGGGCGAAATTTATAGTCTCCTGTATGCGCCATAGTATGTACTAAGGTAATGAGTGAATAGCCCGCATTCCCGGCTAAGGTACTTTTTTAATGTTCTTTTTTAATGTGGTCTATATTTAAATATTTATGCAATGGATATATCTTCCGCCAAAAATGTTATACATGTCCTCATCACTCAGTGATTTTAGCTTGTAAATTATGCAAATTTTTCCAGTAAACTCAGCAATAGAAACGATCTCGCTAGTGACGCGTTATGCAGCATTGCTTGCGGCAGCAATGTGCACCGAAGTGTTCGTGTTAGATGCTGTACAACCATCTGAACTATTCCCCACACCGATTCGCAGTGGTGGCAATGCGCTTATTCAAGTATTCAATCGACTCGGCACAATCTGCAGTCCTCTCGCCTTCATTCCTGTAAGCTAGTTAGAGCACCTCGTGTGTTACACCTGTTTATTGTAAATATTGGTTGCCTATGATTTCTCTACATTAGGCGAGAATTTCTAACTTTCAACTTGTGCACATAGTTTCCATCAAATCTTTGCTGAAATTACAATTTCCCTCTTCGTATGCGTTATAGTCAAGCACGGTAATTTGTATTAAAGAAAGAAATAGGTCTGGAGTGAATCAAAAATATCACAGAAAATGAGATTTATGCTGGCTGTTTGAAATCCTACTCCTCTTACTCAATTCGCAGATCTCACAAGCAGAAATTATATAATTTCATTTTCAAAAGGTCAGGAAAATAGAACTCATAATGTTGCCATGCAGCAGTGTTTTCTCCGCGTTAACTCGTCTAAACCATCTGTGACAGCATCGTTCTAGGCGGCTGGTTGGCCCGCTGCACCATATCTTCTAATGACGCTGACAAGTCTTGCTGATCTGGTGCTGTACTCGATGTGGATCCCAGAAACGAGAGGAAAACCATTGCCCGATAAGATGCCAGCTGATATGAAGGAAGAGGAGCCAGATGGTAATCCCTTGCTTATCAGCGCCACCACCACCCCGGATGACGAAGAGCCTCAAGCAAGAGCCAGACATCTCGGTGGTCACTGAAAAGCTGAAAATCCGCTGTGTTTTGATGCATCTCGAGGAATCTAATGCAGCAATCTGCGTTTCAGATGAGTTATGAGTGTAGTAAGAAACGCGCCTTTCATTTCTTCTCAGCTTGCACTCTACCTTTTGATCGCTGAAGTTTTTATCCAACTGCTGCTCGTTCGAATGGAAGGAAGTGCAGAAAAATTTTTCGTCAAAGAGTTTCCTGAAAAACGAGCAACTTGCGTTTACTGGTCTGTCATATTCTCGTGACAGTTTCTTTATGCTGAGAAGGTTCTGAAAGGCGCGTTTGACCATTTCGAGCTTTGATTTTATATGAGTCTAGAGCGTAACAAGTGCAAAGCCTAACCATCAAATTTTTATAATATATTCTTCGTAACCTGCTAAGAGCCGCACGGCAAATAGCTAAAAGGTGCTGAAATATTCCTTTCCAAATTTAACACCAACTAAGTGTCCCCTTTTTGCGTCCACACTCGTCTCCACATTTCGTAATTTTTGCATCCTTTTTCACTTGCAATCCATTATTTCTGTTTATTGCAGCATCAACATTATTGGTTACTATAGCTATTTATATTAATAACAGATTTTTTGTTTTTATTCACTGAATTCTGGGATGGTATCCGAGGAAATGATCAAATTCAGTGGAGAAAGTCAGATGTGCTTTTCATATCAATGGAACTTTTCAATATTTATGTTTATAAATTTGACATTTGAGTTGAACTTTTTTCAATACGCTTTGCCAAGAAGGCTTCCAAAATTCAACCGAACGAGAACCATATAAAACTTGGGTACGAAAGACATGTAAAGGACGACTGAAAGGGGTTCAGTGCTTGCTCGCACCTTGAACATTGACAACCTTGCTCGCACTTTCACTTTACTTTAAACCTGTCCAATGGGGAACAATTCAGTGCTGGTGTCCATCAGCACCGCTGGTCGCTGAACGGTTCCACTGATCTCGACTTACGATGTCGTGCGCTTAAACGTAAATTGCTGTTTGTACGTTGTGAGACGCTTCCATTCAAAGAGAAAAAAATTTCACTAGAAACGAGTTCCGTTCATTCAGTTTCATCCTGAAGTTTACCAAAGGCGTTTTAATGCATTCTGAGTTGTACTATTGCCTCATCGTAACTCACTCTCAACCTCGGAAGGTCTCACCATCCACCTTTGTTCTGCAGATTATAATGTTGTACATTTCTGTTCTCTTGCGTTTGTCGTGCGTGTCAACAATACTACTGTCCTCTGTCTCTCTCCAGATTCATCATATATTGCCTAACCTATATGCAAATTTCATTATGCATTGTCTTTTCACTGATTCTGCTCTGTCTAACCAACAAATTCTGAACATTTTTCCTACTCCTTCAAGGTCAATAACTTTATTCCTTTCAATAAAGCATCGTTATTAATTGTTATTTTGTGTTTCGATTGAGCGCCTGCCTTTTATTCAAACACTCAGTACTTTGCGATGAATGCGGATTTCTATGCAAATTAATTTGGGATATTTCATTGGAACCCCTTCATTAGCATTTCTCTTTGTCTCGAGACCAGACGATAAGCCAAGGAAACTTACACAAATCTTCAGGTCAAGAACAGCCTAGTTTTTTGTTCATTCATGAGTTTTTTTTTAGAGAGAGAGCGAGGGAGGGGTGATTTTTCGAGAGAGAGAGAGAGAGAGAGGGAGAGAGAGAGAAAGAGAGAGAGAGAGAGAAGCTCGTTGCCAGATTGTTGACGTGGCAATCATGTCATTGCAAGTAGATGAAGTGGGGCATGTAATGCGGGCAACATTCTTTAAGATGCCTCGGTATCTCCCAACGATTTCGGGCACGTGCCGCGTGCATCAACGCTAGTAATTAGGGCAAACTCTATTTTATAGAGGAAGTGAAGGAGTTTGGCCTGCATTTGACTGGACCAAGTGCTCTTTCTTTAACTGGTCGACGGGTTTTGCAAATGCAGCAGAAACAGTGCAGAAAACTCAATTCTGGCTGTGTCTGAATGGCTCATTTTGTCAATTTTCATGCAAGATCGTTTCAAATTAGGACGAATTTGAATGCGGCAAATGAGCTTTCACTATGGCAATGGAGCCGAAACAAAATTTGAGGAGCTCTTTTAAAAGCGCTCAAATAAATTCGTTATCAGTAAAGAAATGCGAATGTAACATCACTTAGTCCCTAAGATATCCTCCAAAGTAGACCTGCAAATAAAGCCGATCTAATTAACATTTAGAGTATTCCAGAGCGCCAGTACACACCATGATGCTTCTATTTTCATTGTAGACTTAGAGAAAACAGCTTACCTTCATGTAAATGTCGCTTCATTTAATTTGTATGAGACCGTCTGCAAATGTCACATTCCACCTTTCCCTCTCTCGAGTAACATAATTATCACAATGAATACATTCATTCAGCAGGATACGTAGACGGGCATGTGCTTAATTTTCGACTGGGGAACACATTCGAACTCAAAGTTCAAGGAACGTTAAAGTTCAAATGATTGCATTTTTCACTACAATCTGTGGAACTTGGCGACATCATCCCACTTTTGGAGATCGTGGACGAGATGGCTGAAACATCACTCATCGTTTTTTATTCTGTCAAAATTATTTACCTGTTTATTTATTTCAACGTCATAACGTGAGAAAACATGCAAAAGTATATGAGCACAACCAACGGACGAGAGCCGAACACAACTTTATACTAAAGAGTGAGTCAAATTTCGGCTTTCAATATCTGAAGGATTCCATGTTGAAGATTTTTGGCATGGTCGTGTAACTTGGCTCATATGGGCAACGCTAGGCTTTGCGAGAATTAATACAGGTGAAGCGCTTCTACACGTTCTCTAGCAGTTTGACATCAGAAACAAAATAAGGGGACCACTAACGTATAGGATTCCGAAATGGGTAGGTGGTAGGTTATAAGGCCTTTCGATAATGCTCAATCCATGCATGCTGCAAAGCTCGAAGAAAACAATTTGCAATTTTCAAGTTGTAGGGCCTTTTTGAATACTGTACCTTTATTGGTCTTTGAGTCGAATATGTCCAGCTGAAAAGACAGTGCAGATTCTCGTTTTGTGGCAATGCCGACGAGACTATAGTCCGAAATGCTCATAATTAAGTTTCTTAGGGACAAAAAATCCAGAAAATCCAACCTTTTCCTGTCAGCTTGCAAGTGTTTCAAACCGTATTTTTTACCCTCTGTCCTTAATTTGCACCTAAAGAATCTGCAAACACCTCTTTTGAGGCTTAACCAGATGCTGTGTAATCTAACAACAAGACAAGAGGTTAAAGTTTTCATTAACCCTCTAAAGTTCAACAGTAGTAAGGCGGAGGAGGAATAACATGACTGCACGCGGATGGTGGAGTCGTCGTTCCGAAAGAGCCTTGGCACGAATAGTACCACATCCGCATCAACGAGCACCAAACACTTCTCACGCTCGAGCCGCTTCGCCGTTCGACTGCGAAACTCTAAGGTCCGAACCAATCTTCGCTATGATGACGCCTCATGTAGGCAACTAGAAGCACACTTATTCTTGTATGCAAACACGCTGTCCTATATTATACGCGCCGACCATTGTCTCAAGCATTTGTAGAGAGTTTGCGCTGTCGTATAGGCCTTGCTGATATGCCGATCCAGTGGGCATCATCAGCCTCATCACATTTACTTAACCTGTGTGAGCATCGCTCGTGCAAGAGTGGGTTGGGGAACGCCTTTATGTGTATTAGCAGAAGTGGTGGTGTCACGTCATATAGTCCACGCGACTGTATTGTCTCGGGAAAGTGATGACAAATAATGAGACGATGAGACAGAGCGGAATGCTGTCACTGCGCTGACCGACCTATTTGAATGGCGTTTATTCGTCTACTGACCATCACCATGAACACTTCCGTCATTGACTATACTTTGCGATGCGTTCAGCTATTGGCACTCATTCAAATGTGCCAAACGTTGAGGCCGAAACGCGATTTCATGTACGTGTCGGAGATGAATGCGACAGATCCGAATTGTTTTCAGGTAAAAAAATATTGTGTGTTGTTCTCTGTTGCTCCACGTTAATGGTTTTTGTTGCACGGTTAACAATCTTTTGATAAAAGCAGCTCCAGTCTGGCCGAGAACTCTGTGACGGTTGCTGTTCTGATTACTGGCATTATGCATTGCTGAAATTTGCTGTCTAAGGGGACAATAGAACTTAGAAGAAATGGAACTCAATTAGCAAATAACTGCCAGAGAATCATTCGCACAGCCCATGTGTTAGATAACATTGCGGGAGCCTAGCGATCGCGTCTGCAAACAGTGCTTGCATTAGCAATAAGCGTGGAGTGAGCTTCTCCTCAAAACTGTCGAAACACATGCATTTAATGGGGGAAAAAATCGTAAATTATCTTGCCTTGCCACATGCGTTCGCGTTTGTAAATACTTCAACTAGATTGCTCGAGAGCTGATGTAAACCTTCATTTCGCTGAAGACAGCTGCTTGACTGTATAGAAACCATTAGACTAAGTTTTGTTTTGACAAACAGAATTTCGCAAAAAACTTCAAATTTTGAGGTTAAAGTTCTTGATAAGAACTCTACGAGCAGCTCTTCTGAGTCGTATACTAGCCAATACTGAGTGATCGCTTAAATCTTGACTTTAGCCGTAAAGGTGAATCATTCACACCTCCAGCTACTTGCCTGTGATGATGTACATCACTGAAAATGTGGGTAATTCCATAGTTCTATCAATTACATGGTTAATTATAATACATTCATTGAAAAGCCAATATGTTTCGAGTTTGCTGAATCTAGGCCAGCGTTTTACCTCACATACAGACTGAAGTTTTTTGTTCCCATTTACCGGGAACCAATATACACATATATATTTGTTTTTGAGTGGTGCCGATTGCAAAGGATCTAGGAACCTTAGGAGTATCATGATGTTCAACAACGTTGCATTTTTCACTGGCAGACGACAGCTGTTCTATAAGTAGGTGCATGTGACAGGGAAATTTTTGCTTAGCCATAAGAATTTCATTCATTACATCGGTTTCCTCCTGAGGAGGCGACGAATCTTTCTTGCCGCTTATTGAATCTTTATCGACCGATAGTCGGTTAGAACTTGTTATCACCGCTCAGTCACATCATCTGGCATTCTTGAATGTTATCACGAGTGAATTGCTGAAATGCAGACGTGACGTGAAGGTTCTACCCATTACTGACCCTTATTCTGCGATTCTGTCAACTCGTCGCAGCAAATGCACTAATAGAAGACTGATGAGTTTGTGAACTTTTTTAGCCCGGATATTTTGCATTTAATTGCATCATTAAAAGCTTCACCAAGTTGGACAGAAAAGTTTATGAAAGGGTTGATGCCAACACTGAGCTGAGATACTTGTCCTACTCCCGAAATCCCTTAAAGAATAAGCCACTTCTTTTTATTACGGAGCTTTTTTGTTACGGAACGTCAAGCAAATGGGGTGGAGGTTTTTTGCTCGTTCAGAAATGTTTTTTAAGGACTGCAATGATTTTTGGAAGAGTTCTTTTCAATCGGAATTCGGCATGAATGTAACTGACTTCTATGATTTTCCGCTTCATCCCGTGATCCTGGACAGGAAGGGCTACCTACTTTATTGCAACATTTCCGACAAACGAACACAGTGCTATATCGATGAATGCGGCGATCAGGTGCGTTTCGCTTATTGATATTGCATATTATTGCTGAAAGTTTAAAGTCTATTCTATACAGAAGATCGTAAGCTATTTTACCCTTTCGTTCACTTTATCTGAAGAACGCTTCGCTCGATTGGGGTCGTTTTTTTCTGCAAAATGTCGGGAATTCCATGCTTACGGGACCCATTGTTTTTGGCGGTCTCGAACAGAAAATTATTGTGCCTAATGCATTTCACTATGCGATAGATGCATCTATTCAAGTGAATATCGGAAAATACACGGTCATCGATTCTATGCTTAATTCCAGCCTACTATCCAGAATGCACTTTAAAATTCGTCTCATTTAACTCGATTTATTTGTTTTACCTAATAGCAGTTTTGAATGCATTTCACAAATAAATCGACAGGCCGTAACTTATTCGGAATATTTTTCGAGCGCTTAAAAATCCTATGGTTCATATTTGATTTGCATCATTTATTGCTTGTTGAATACACAAATGATGTGGCACCATAACTGAGGTGAATAATGTGCTACTATATTCTAATTGTAATTCTAATGATAGAGTGAAATGATGTTTAGGGTCGGTAGTAAATGACTATTTTCCTTGTATCAAGATCCCTCAGCGTTTCATCAGCGGTTAAGAAAACATATAGAGAGGGCTTTTCCATGGTAGACAGTTGCTCATGTCATGTTTGCTTTTATCCACACGTCGTACACGACGATTATGTAACGAGTGCTTTGAAAAAAAAAACAGTTGCACATGACGTGGATAAGTGCTTCATTTGATGAGAATTCTGTTAAATCAAAATATGCGACCACTCTCCGCACTTAAGTGGTCATTTCTGTGAATTATAAGAGGCATTTATATTAGCAGCATCGTCTACTCATAGCTGAGCTCAGTGAAATTATCCCAAAAACAGAGTTTCAATGACAAGTGTTTTTCACGCATTGCAAAGTGCAGACAAATATAGAATGAAATTTTCAGTCAGCAGACCGCGTCTTCTCACCGTCAAACTTCCTCTGCAAATTTAAGCGAGAAGAATTTCTGGAGGCGCGTAAATGCCTCGAGAAGACTGAACCATTGACTTTTCTCAAGTGCGATCAATCTTGTCATATGAAAGCACTAAAAATTGTGCAGAAACAAGAAAGAGCTGCGCTTGGGAAGGTTTATTTTCACTACTTATGCCTCTCTTTATAGCATTAATAACTCTCTAACAAGAAGAAATCTACTTCGATGGTATTGCCTATCCGTTTCATACATCTTATGATGGATTTTCATAGATTTTGCATATTTCGAAAAACAGAATTAAATTTACTGTAAAATGGCGTCTGACTGAGCTGAATGTCATTTTTATATTGTGTTTAGGAGAACCCGATGAGGACACCTCAAGGTTTATTTATTTCAATGGGTTCATCGAGTAGTGCGAACAGTTTTATACCTTCAATATTATTATGAGAATTAATATGAGAAGTCGATATTTTATTCGTCGATAGTTTGCACTGCTGCAGTCACTTCGTTGTTCTTCCTGTTTCGCTACACGATAAAATGACAGTTCCACTTGCTGAGATATTCAATCAATGAAATATTCTCATGCATCGGTGATCCTTAGAGAAGATTTCTAATTATATCTCGAGAAGATATATTTGGAATGTCGCGCTCAAAATATCTTTCAGGTGTTCACGAAGGCCGAAATGGGCAACTACGAAAGAGAGCTCGATCTGTTGTGCACTTTCCAAGCTTGCTACAAGCAATGCGAGCGAGGTTTGTCAGTTGCCGTCAACATGTAACACGAAGTGATGATTTTTTTGCAAGAACAATTTGTATCTTTTACAGGAAGCTTGCCACGATGCAGAACAAAGATTCAATACGTCTATATAGACGCATATCTAATTCCAGTACAAAATTTAAATTTGCAATCTCCACATATCGCGGTTCGACTCTTTTAACCGTTAGTATGCTGCATCGCAACTACTGTGGTTCTTTACATAGTGCGCTTCTAATTTGTTTATTGTTTGCAGAAATTGTACAGGAAAGTTGCGAACGTAGTGAAGCAGAATCGGCGTTGGCATTAATATCACAATATGTCTCATGGCATGCTTCAGACATCTACGACTGGCATATTCTTTCCGATTCGATACAGCAATTTCCAGCAAGTTGCCAACGCCTTGCTTTATCACCACCTGATTCCGATCCTATCGTTCAAATTATGAATGGAATGCAGTAGTGTTGTATATATAATATGATGTAATGCTAGATCGTTTTAGCAGGATCGTTCAGAGATTTCAGTTCAGTGTTCCAAAAAACTTTGCATGAAAGTAGTTGTTTACCTTGCGGCAGTGCAAAGTTATAGCCAACTGCCTTTTATCTTGCCACTCAATCTTCTTTCATCGAGAAAGAATCATCAAAGCAATCAGGTATTCATTGATGCTTATGATTCAGCTACTATATGGTTGCGTGAGATGGGAAAACTTTGAGCAAAGGTTTTGTGACATGTGATCACCATGACATTTTGTTGTCTGGAACGGAGAATTTCAATACTGTACAGCAATAAATAGCTGTCCGAAACGCGAAGGACCTCCGAACCTGTTATTTTTGACATATTCGCTGAAAAGCATTACACTAAACAATGACAGTTTTGAACAGTTTCTACACATACGTACAACGAAATAAAAACGGTCACTGAGAAATTGTTCAGCGTGGAGCATCAATGTGAATATATGAAAATGATATGGATTTCACATTGATTTCATACAACCGCACCAGAAATTCGACCATTATGAGGCGAAAGCGTGCCTTCTCCTGTTATTACCGTGAGCACTTTTTATCCAACAAGGAAATATATCGGCCTGTAGTGCACCGTCGTCACAGTCGGAATGTAGCGATGCATATACGCTGTAAGCAATCCCTGAATCAATCATTCATCGTTCTAATGGCAGCGGTGAATGGCAAGCACAAATGTGAGATGCACATGAACGCTTGAGTTTACAAATAAAACCTTGGCCTGAAATTCTCATCTCAGTCCTTTGAGGGAAATTTTTCGATACAGTGAAACAAATATTCAAGAACTTGCGAAACAATTACCACACAATCCTGAATAGGCCCGAGTTATGAATCTTTAAACTTTTACGTAAGGCCTTTGTGGCCATTTTTAAAATTCCTTAGGATATGTTGTATATCCCTTTATTCGGTGACATCACAAGGGTAGACCTATTTCTAAGGAGCGACCTGAATCTAGTTTCTCAAACTGACGCGAAGACTTTGATGATCGGAAAGCACGCTGCTTGACATTTTATTGCAGCAGGAAAACTTTGAACATAGATATCTCACTTCCTGGCCTTTACCCCCACGCAGTTTCGAAAGACTGACGTTTTCACAATCCTTGCCATATTTTTCTTCTCCAAACGCAGCTTTGTTCTCAGGTGAGTTTCTCGCTTCTAACAACTATTGCATCTTCCCTTTTCCCTAATCAATAGCACGATCAGGTGTGAGGACTACCTGTAGTACCGAGCAAGTGAGTAGAGACTGATGAATCGAGGCGAATGTGGGTCGCCGTAGTCGACAGTAAACATCCGCTCCGATGGGTTGGACGACACATCGACAATTTTATAGTGACTGCAACTATGCATATTCGTTCTGAATATAAATGAACAGTATCCATCTCGACCGTCGGTGAAGCAATTAGCGAAAAGGTGGTGTCGCAAGCAGTTCAAACGTAATGGCGCATGAGGTTTACCTTGCGACTTCGTGATGTAACAGCTCACCTCCACTCACGTTCTTCGGCCGGCTCAATTATAGCAATATTAGGTGTAGTAAAGCTTTTCGGCCGGCTCAACAGTAAAGAATAGGTAGACGAGCGTGCAGCGAAATCATCTTATTGTATCTTTCTATGGTGATTATTAAAAAGCGCAAAAAGATATATACATGGCAATATTAACAATTCCGGTGCAACAAAAGCGAACTCGTGTTACCGGTTGTGCTCGTGTGAAGTAAGCAATGCATCAGAGCGCAAAAACTCCTAATCAAGCACTTTTTGCAATAAGCGCATAAGATCTTCCATTTTTTCGAAAAACTACGAAATATGCAAATTCCCGAAAGCTTGCCAGAAATCTCCATTGCTTGTCCTGTAAACGATATACAACTGAAGTGCTGCTTGAATCGACTCGTGAGCTCCGATTTGCATCTTTTGAAGCGAATCCTCAATAGACTCATGTAGTGCATGATAAATACGGAAACTCGTGCATTCATGAACGTAATCTTCCGCTTTTTTGGGTGTTGTTGCCCCGATGTAGAAATGCCTCGCGGAATTTATACTAGGAGCGTACGACATCTCGTCGGCCGATTGCCTAAAAGAAGTCATCTACGTAAGATTTCTACGAGATAGCGATAGAGCAGAGTACATAGCAATTGGATATTCTATATTGACGCGATTCAACTATTGTTTGTGTACGTGGTGCAGTAACGAAGCGATTAATTACAGGAAGAAATGTGGTAATCGTGTTAAAGCATGCACCATTTTGCTGAACTTCCTTTTCTTTAATGGTCTCCTATCAGACTCAATTTCAAAAGCATATGATTTCTACTGGTTAATTTAGACAACAGCGAGATGTGGGACACCCACTCGACAGCACCTCAGAGACAGTTTATTGCACAGCAATCGTTAACTTCTCCAATCAATACTCAAATTCATCATAATCTCTTTATAGACCGACTGTTTTCTCAGTCCTCAGTTCCAGCCTCTCGTTAAAGCTCGCTGCTGGTCAAATGCCTTCAACCTCTACAGTTTGCCCAACCTTTCGACTCTCTACCACTTCTTAACTTTGCTTAACTCGATCGTTACAATAGGTGAGAAATGGTTTATGAGAGCGCCGGAGAACTGAACAAAAGCACGCTTTGTCTTACAAACCCTCTACATTGCAAATAAAACTACATCATCATTACAAACCACGGCAGTCTTCTTGTCACTTTGCCTTCTCCGTTTTCCTTGCAGTATGGCCCCACCAGGAATCCCATGCCGGTTGCACTGTATGCTTTCGGATCATCCTGAAAATATGTTGGCGCCAAAATAAACAAAATGATCACATGAAAACATTGATGAGGTGGAGATGCTCGAAGCGCTGTGAAGAACATAAGTCTATTAGTAGCAACTGGAAGGGACGAGACTTTTACTCGGGAGGAACAAAAGTTGTTGGAGGGAAAAAAGGGTTCTTCTAGAAGAGAATTTTACAAGTTCCAGAATACAATTACCCACATTAGATTAGAGTCCGCATAAGAAAAAAGGCTTTCGAGAAAATCGTAAGAAAATGATAAACTATGCTCTTCGCAGTAGGCAAAAAGCAGTAGGCTGTTAGAGCAATGCACATTCCCGTACTGACAACGATTCGCTCTTACAAACGCAATAAAACTGACTGTATTTCTCGTTGACGAATATCAATTACTTTCTAATTCGAAATGAAGAATGAAAGAAAAAAAGCAGCACTTCGTCGGAGCATATGTCTTCAGATGATGGAGCTGGTGATGTGCGTTCACCATCCCTGTAGTCAATTGTGTCTGATGAATGTTCGCCTGAAATAGTCGAATATTTAATTCGCCTATGGCAAATCAACAAAAGCAACCAAAATAAAGAGAGCCCATTTGCGTCTTTCAAAATTAACTCTTACTCTAAAAATATTGGTCATTACTGCCAGTATATTTCGGACAAATTGAAGTGCGCCATACATCCGATGCTAAAATATCTTGCTCTCTAGCCATATGTTTCAGAAGCTGAGGCTTCATAAAAGATTGCCCTTAGCAGTCGAATACTCGACACCCTTCTCTTTTGAGCGATATGGGTGCCATTCGATATGTCTTTTCCCTATTTTCGAATTCATAAGGTGCCGAAGAATGAAACATAAGTACGAAAGAATATGCTTCTGTAGAACTGAAATATCCGACTCATGAAGTGATTCATTCACTCAAAATTTTTCGTAATCATTCCACGAGATTTCGAAACAAGAATCCTGTGGTAAAATTCCAAAAAAGCTTCGCAACAGGCAGCTATCAAAGGACCGGGTTGTGTCCTGACTACATTTAAAAGCAAATTTGGCGTGAAGCAGACGTAACCTGCTTCAAGCCAAAGAATAGAAGTCTATGACCTTATGAAGGAACTGAAAGGCTAAGTTGGGCTTCGATTCATAAATCGTGTATCCTCGCCATTTTCGCGCGGTGTCTAATGCGAACGAGAAATATTGCATATTCTAAAGCAAAATATCGGCAATCTGCAGCGCGTTAAGCTATTTCATCCGCTACACGTCCCCTTAGTAGAATCGGTTGTAACTTAGGCCACAGGACCTCTAATGGGGCTCACGATCCATTAGCCGGTTTGAGAGCCCTTCAAACCCGCGTACTGTTAGCAAAATTGTTCGGTTTTGTAAGCTGACGAATACCAGGATTACGTGAGTGAACAACAAGTGAGCCATGCATATTTTCCCAGCACTGCTCTCTTTCTATTACAGCATTATTCCGCGATATAATAGTCATGCCGACCGAATCAACGCATGTTCGGTCGTAATTGCTGAAAGTGTTAGCGCAATTTTTAGCCTGTTTTACATGTGCTTTTATGTTTTTCGAGCACTCTGGTGCTCTTCAGCATGACATTTCTTTTCCAGACTTCCAAAAATTTTCATTACATGCTTTGAAATGTTCCACCTAGTTCTACTCAGAGTATTCTTGCTGTTGTTGTGCCCTTCACTACAGGCGAGTAAGACATCCCTAATCTGCAGGTTTAGTTGCGACTTTACTTTGCATTGCACTGTAAGCGTTCTATGCAGAAAGACTTTGATTAGGCTAAATTCTTGCAATAAGGTAGAATTCCCAGCCGTTCATTTACGGCAGCGTTCTGTCTTCCGTCCATCTGTTTGTCTGCACGCCATCTCCAATCCAGAACCATTGAAGTCATATATAAATTACGTCATAACGATGACCTTCTGTGCTACCGTTAATCCATCAACTTTCAAAGGAACCGCGTACAGCTTGCATGAATATGACACGGCATATTACACTGCTCGTATTACACAAACGTCAACGTTTTATAGATCAGTGTGAACATTTGCATTCATCAAAATGTGACTGCACCATTTCGAATATTTCTTCTGCTTTCAAGTAATCGAACTGTTGACGAGATGAGTGGAATGCAAAAGTGCACATCTTCTCATCTCTCTAGCAAGCTTCTCCACGTCTTCACAAACGGCTGTCTAATTGCATTGCACTCTGTATCGAATTTAGCTCATAGTTTCATTCTTGCAGATAATCGAATTAATTTTCGAGCATTTACTAAAGATGTTGCAAGATTGCAAGCATTTTGAACCTTGCAAATCGTTTTTTTTGTTATGGATTATTCACTCACCAACGAGATCTTCATGTTTTATGTGAAGTAATGGAAAGCAATTTTCAACCGGTTCAAAAAACGTATGTGTCGTTGTGCAAGAAATAGGAGAGCCTCTTGATCTTGAATGTGTCGTATTGTCTGATTGACGGTGTTCTGCACAGTTCACCTAAAATCTTTGATCTTCATTATGTTAGGTTGATATGCAGTAGAGGCGATAAGGCGTAATCGACGATAATGATTTCCCATCGTTCTCGTTACATCCGAATGTTGCATAACTGCGGAATTATGTCAGCGTGAAATTCATTTCGATTGTGTCATAACGCATTCATTCTTCGATTTGGGAAGCCAACAAAATCTTTCGCTAATAATCTCTTCCTTTCTTTTAGGTATAATGGTTCTTCGACTCAAGTGATCAAAAAGTACGGTTGAAGTAGTTGCCTGTTGATTGCGAAGGGATAAGTACACTACGCGGTCAAAGCTATCGGATTCGTTGATCTGTTGAGACCGACCTTATTGTTGCATTCATGGAACTGTAATCTGCCACATGATGATCGAATGCGTTCACTTGCTTGCACGTTTAACGATACTTGCAACTATAACTCATCCAGAAGATGCGTTTACTGAATCCCTTTAAGAACGTCTTCTAGCTAACACAGCTTGGAACAATACCAGAAGAAACGTTTCGCTGATCTTAGAATCTAACACTTGGTTCCGAAGGTCAAAAGGATCGTTAAACTACCTCGCTAATGCGCTTTTCATTTTGGCAATGGGTACCATGACGGCAGCAAGCAATTTCTCGTCCATCTAGCGGGATGAACTTCTTCTCATCGAGACCTGACAATGACATGACCCGAAACACCAACTTTCAGGTATTCCTGCACACTGAAATATCATATTTCGGACTGAATCTGGTCGCCGCGATGGTGAGAAGTGACCAGACTAAAAAAGAGCATTCTCAAATGCAAAGCTGTACGTCCTGTATTCGAAAACATTATATCATAAGTGTCGCAAAGTCTTTCGAGCTCAGCATGCAACATCGCTTTTTTCTCGGATATCTTATCAACGATATCTTATCACAAGGCAAGTGCAAAGAAATAACCTCATGGACATCCATGAACTTAACTCACAAGTAATGATTTTTAATACCATATTTCACTGACTGAATTAAGCATTTTTCATTTCCCCTTTCCTCCTCATTCTTGCTTGCTCTCACTAACGAAAGGGCTTTTGGAGAATTTGTTCCTGAAGGATTCCGAAAAAAAATGCAGTCACTGCATTCTCAAAAAATACTTAACGTCTATTTAATCTCGGAATAAGTACAAAGTAGGAAGACCGTTAGCAAACGAGTTAAAGTCACCACCTGTGCCAGAAATAAAGCCGTCCCCCGAGCCAACTGAGTGCTGAATGGATTTGTTCGAGATTTTTGATTCGTTTTATAAGGCTCTATTTTTCTGGTGGTCCTATCGAATATGTATAATTGTCGAGCTAATTCACGTAATCTTGTGAATGAATGTGAGAGATGTTTTTTGCTATGTTTTGCTATGAGTCATTTCGTCTAAACGAAATGAAACGAGCGATCACAAAAATCAAGAAAATTATTTTCCGAATCGACAGTGCAAAGTTCGGCAGGAAATTTCAAAATTACGGCAACGTGAATGTTGGAGCGTCCAAACAAATTAACGTAAATCGCCGTCAGCAAGCGATTTTCCAATACGGCCCGCAAATAAGAGAGTGTTGTCTATGGAAACATAACTCTTCGAACTTTAACTCTTCATGAAAAATACCACGCAGTTTTGTTTGAAGAGGGTCGCAGTAATTTAATTCATACTAAAAACTGACCAATGCAGTTCAGTCTGAGCGCCTTCGAGCTCACTGCAATTTGAGCCTAATATTTGGGATTTTCTTCCTTGTAATTCGCTGAACAGCACCCGTCAGCTGCGAGGTGTATCCTCAGCTTTCTTTAAAATTAATGGGGCAGTCTTGATCGCTTCGGAGTCTGACGAAGGCGAGGAGAGTGCTCAGGTCACTCTATGGCAACCATGTATTTGTAATAAAGCTTCATCATAAAAATGCGTTCTTGTAGTGAGCGAGTGGTAAAACTCATCCCATCGCGGTTAAGAATTTTTCAGGCTAACAAATAAAAAAAGAAATGCGAAACCGTAACGGAGGCATCGATTGCGGAACAGCGCAGTGCTACTCCTAGGCCATCACATATATATATATATATATATATATATATATATATATATATATATATATATATATATAACGTCCTTCATGCAAATCATACTCACAGACGTTCATATTAAACCTTCGCCGTTGCAAGCCGTTTTTAAATGAGAAAACGAAGTGTCGTGTGCAAATTATTGACGTCATAAGCTAAATGTCGACGATGTTGAGCGGATGGGCACTCTTGCAAGTGCAAAGTAATTAGTCAAGAATGAAGTGTTAATGGCAAGAATGCATTCCGCACTTTCTAATTACGTTTTTGAGAGAATTATGAAGACGACTTCAGATTGCAGAACATGAGCGTGTAATTTCCAAAGTACAAGTCTGTTCTGTTGAAGGGCATTTTCATATCAAGCAACTACTTCACCTACGACTAACACAGCATTAAACAATTAGAGTAAGGGCGCTCATGGTTCAAGAGAATATGCAAACAACTCATCTGGAAACCCTTCATTTACATCTATGAGGCTGATATGATATGAATACCTTGCATACGAATATATCGCGAACTGAATATGTGGTCATCTTTTCATAGCAAATACAGCAATTCCCTAGCAATTGTTGTGGCATAGTCCTAAATGCGAGCAGTTCGCAAGCAACCATTGTGTGAGTTGCCTTCATATTAAAGAAGGGTTTAATGGATAGTGCAACCAGTGACACTAGGCACACAGCGTCTAACCTTACAGTATGAATAGCCATGTTATCACTACGACGTGCACTTCAGCCACGTGTTTTATTCACATGAATTTGCTCCATCACCTCCTGTTCAACGTTGAGAAAGTCAAACAGTTTTCGGAGTTTGTAAGTGGCTGACGCGCAGATGTGCTCCCATGACGTGAGTGAGTTGTTGCCCTAAAGCTTTCGTGCGCAGGAAGCATGCAACTTCCGATGGCTTTTCATCAGAGCGAAACACACCATAATACTAGGCAGCAATATGATCACATTGGAGGCCTACGACCTGAATGCTCAGAAGCTAATCATTGCATCACCTCTGCTTTTTCAAAAATGAAAGAAGCTAAATCGGTCAGTGTCTCTCACTTGCATTCATGAGCAGGTTGATCAATAGCTCATGTTTTCGAGTCTGAGATACATCACAAAGAAACACCCTTGCAAAGAACTTCTAACATAACCGACCACTTATTTCCCCGCAAACGTGAGCATTGGACTTTTTCAAAGAAGGCCTCATCTTCTGTTTTCTCCCACTTTGGATGGGTCAGTTTCTTAAAATTTTCTCCTCATGAAGATACTACACGTCCTTCGTTCGCAGCTAGCATAAGCATTAGTGATATCATATCAACTTCTCTACAGGAATTGGATGAGATCTGATGCACTATCCTGTGCTCTTCCTCATTGTATCATATCGACACCACTCTGTTCTTGTTTTCGTTCCAGCTTGAAGGCTCTCTTAGCCAGATACGTCGCCTGAAGCAGTTTGATGATGGCCTCAGCTCAGTAACCTTCGGGTGAGCATATCAGGACTGCAGCCAACTTTTCTCACCTCTTCTCAACGTCAACTTTCATACCGAAAACTTCGAACGCCATTTTTAATCAGAAAACCGTTTAGTGATGTCGTCATTAATAGCCATAAAATACTGCTTAATTGGCACACGCAACACAGTCGAAAGGCATTGGAGAAGGTCCATATGGCCGAAAAAAAGAACCTAAAAAACTGCTACCCTGCGACGCTTGCAATCTCGCCCTAAAACTGCCACCCCGGCAAACTTTTGAAAAATTTTCCTGCAAATCAATGCGAAAAAACGACTGAAACTGAGGCTTTTATTTAGGACATTAGATAGCGACAATGCACAGTAAAAAGCCTAAAGATCAATTTCGTCAAACCAATTCTTATTTGATTTAATGTCTAGCAGTTCAACTCCAGTAAATAACATCGCTTTCAGCATAAATCTTCCATCTTTTAATAAAATTTGGATAACTCAGGTCCAACTGATTTGTCGCAAACAATGCAACCCTGAAAGCGCAGCTGATGCCGGAAAACAGCTTTTCTTCGAAGCCGAAGTGTGCAGCTGAAATGCGAAATTGGCAGAGATTACGAAAACTAATTACTTTCTATGATGTTCATATGTGTTTATTCGTCTTATTGGCTATTTCATTTTTTGAACGCAAAGTCAGTCATTTTCAGTCTTCAATATGAATGGCTGTCGGAATGAATGCATTATTATTTTTGTGTTCTTAGTATAATGTCCTCGTTCACGATGTGAGATGATGACTATGAAATGTTTTGTAAAAGGTTTCCGCAACTCTCATCTGCTGCCATCGATTTAAATGTTTAGGTGCGTTACATTTAGTTTTGACAGCACTTATGTTTTTTTTTTTTGCTGTGGCTTTATACTTTTTCTCCCTTTTTCATGACACAAAACGAAGATTCTATGTTCAGCATGTTATGTTTATTGCAAGGGTTCCAACTGCATAAGCAAAATTCCTCGAGCATTTCGTTAAGCTTTAATGAATCTGTTCTATCTCCCGCGAATTTCGATGCTTTCCTATTAAAATTGCAGTTTTAAATTCTTTTTTATGGATATCTGTATCAGTGTCTCAAGGGGAGTTTTGTATTCCTTAAACGAGTGCAGGTTGGTGATAGAAAAAGAAACTGTTGAGAACCTAGCACAGATAGTGGCAGCGACATGTGTATTGCTTTATATTTTTGCAATGTGCTCGCTAAGATGTTTCATCCGTGGAGATTTTCGTATCGAGTTAAACTGGTAATTCGTCACAACGAATCTATAATTTCTCACGCAAATTACATGTCAGGTGCAGCCATACGAGTTTTCTGATGGAAGCTGCAATTATCATTCCAACAATGAAGCGAAAAAGTTTTACATGGAGATATGAATTGTTCAACGTCGTTGAATTCCGAAGCCTTATCTACGTACTCTTATGGAATTTTTATTAGTCTTCGTTAATTTGCGATTCGTTTTGGATTACGGAGTTTTTTCAAATACCTGAAAATTGTAAGGAAATTAAAACGAAGGTGTGCTTTGGATAAACGAACAAAACTTCATTTTCTCTGGGATGCAGTTGTTGAGTAAGGAATGCGATAAAGTGGTAACTGTGAAAGAATTGCTGCCTGCAAGGTTCAAACAACAAGAGCAGGACACTTCTCGTAACTACGACATATTTACTGTAAAGCAAAGTCTTATTGGGCGCTGATAAAATGAACAAGAAATGTCAAAGAGCAAGCCTAACACAGCTGTCGATGGTGACCATATTTTCGTATAAATATTATTCTTGATGTGTTTTTGAAACATTCAAGTCACGGGTAGTGATATTTCGTTGCAAATGCGCATTATCAATCCATTAGGATGGCGATGACAATTCCTCTTTGCCGTTTACTTCACATAGTATAGCTTAATCCAAGAGAGCGAAGCTGTGCCGTGAGCGAGAACGACTTCACTTGTAGATGCGTCGCGTGTAGTCATCCTGAGACAGACTTGCCTCTCCCACTTCCGCACATAGACGTTTGCTATACGCAAAATTAGCGCTCAAAATTGAGAGATATTTAAAGGCTTGTTTACCCTCTGCAAACTGATTTCTTCAGTAAATGTGCAGATATGTACCTTGCTATGCCCGCGTACTAACCTCATATATCAGTCTGGGAGAGCAAAGATATTAAATTTTATCTCACATCGATACAATCACAAAACAAATAGTGATTTTGCTCCACTTTTGCAAAATTCTAATCAAGAATGAATTCTAATGGGTAAACGTAACCATAGGACTGTCTATTAGATTTGAAGTGTGCTAAGACGGGGAAAACGAGAACAAATATCGAAGAAGATAGGGAAGCAAATCGAAATAAGAAAAGAACTTAAAAGTGGAAAAAATGCAACCGAAAAAGTTTGATTAGAAAAAATGAGAGAATGTAGAAAGGTGATAAGCAGGAAATGTGAAGCAGAGCTGCAGCGGAAGAAAGTGAACTGAAAAAAGATTCATTTCAAAGTAACAAATACGGTGAATATCACTCCGCGATTGAAATGTTATTCACCTATGAATAGGCTGATTAGACTGCACTGAACGACTACCAAGGGTAAATTCGTAGACACGCAGAGTTGAGTTGCACGCAGGTCGTGATCGCAAACGTTATTGTGTTCTAGGAATCCGAGAAAGCGACGTACCGTGTTGGGATTGCGCAGCGTTGTGATGACAGAGAGAGAAAAACGAAAGTGTAGAAAAATAGGAATATTAGAATAAGCAAATAAGAAAAGACGAATACGCTGTTGGAGAATAATTTCAGGTGGATTTAAATTTAAATATCATATTACATATTCAATTCAAAGTTGTTTGCCAAAACAGTACCATGAAGACTACAGACCGTGTTGTATAGGAGATCATTTTTGACAGTAGAACCTAACGAATGTTTTATAGCCTATTAGGAAATGATAGAAACGTATTAATAAAACGATACATACGTTTAAAACGTATAGATGTACTAAAGGCATTGCATTGGTGCAATAATGCTGTACAAATTTTCTGAGGCCCCTTGGCTTGTACTGGGTTTGCGCCCTTCGTCGAAATGAGGTCGAGTAAACTGCGAGATGACACAGGTATGAGGGTGAGCAGTTTATCACACTTGTGGAATAAGGTGACAAACTAATAGGGACTCGTTTATAAAGACGCCATCGATCGCCGGTACGATCCCGTAGCCGCACCCGGCGAATTTCACACTGCCACCGTTCTGCTCACGCGCTCCCGCGTCCACATGTAGGCCCACTCGGCCTCACGAACAATCTAGCACCTGAAATGAATACATGAGCAAGTCAACACCTTTTATATCCTCCCGATTTTGCTTCAAATTAGCCTCACGACACATGCTGGGCAGTCGCGTACTGTTGACCTTTTTTGATTACCTTGCAAAGCGGACTATTCCCGCTCGATTTATAGTTACAGTTTAGCATAACTAACGCTTAAGAAGTATCAAACTCTTATATAAGTGACACTTAACATTAAATTTAGGCAAAGTTGAAAGGTCTAGTAAAGAGTGGCAATGTGAAGGAAATTAAACTGAAAGTTACCAGATCTATAAGCGTCCTCGAATTGCATAGATGAACCTTATTGTGCATGAGGAACATCATAAGCAGAGCGCTGTTGTGACGGTAAAAATAATCGCACGAAGCGAAAAATAAGCAATGCGGTGGGCACTCTTCAAAGTCGAAGAGGATAATAATGTTCTGAGAAAGACGTTCGTTTAGAAGACAAAAAGCACTGAGTACAAACACTAATTTCGAACCTCAAAGAATTGTTGGAAGCGATAACGTTAGAACGAATGACATTTTCGCTTTAAAAAAGGCGCATACTTTTGAAGAGCACTGCGTCGACTTCATGTCTTTACTCTAGTGCCATTATCTTGACTTAATTATCCTTGGGCAGCGTCATTCAGTTAGAAGTGCGTGCTGCACTTTGATTGCATTGTTTAAAAACAGCTATGCCAATGTGCTTTCATCGATGTGCATTCACCATTTCGCAAGGTTCATAAAAGGCTTTTTGCCATGTTGGTAATAACTACTGAGATTGTCCGTCTCTCGAAACGGATGGGTATTTATTTGAGGGAATAGCTATCTTGTTGGATGCTTTTGTGCTATACCATTGTATTGAGGCAGAACCTTCTTGAGCACTGAGCCTTTGCAACGTGAATTGTAGTATGCAGCGAAAAAAGATTTCGCCATTTTTCCGCCGTGAAGTTTGCACTTTAATTGTTCTCATCCCGACTCTTTTTCTTCTTCTTTTTCTTTTTTTTCTATTCGTTCTGTCATGCTAATTAACGGGACCGTTATTATCTATCGGCTTCCAGATGGCAGTGCGTGAATGTGGCAAATTATAAGCAATTTTTTACAAGTGGAGCGATGAAAAAGTGAGCGAAATGTTCATGAAGAAATTTCAACAAGAATTTATGACGTGATTCTGCGATTTTTCATCCCTTATATGCTGTTCGGTGGTGCAATAATCGGGCAGGATCATTTTCTTCGGGAAAATTAGAACGAGGCCTCTATAACTACTCTCTTTCTCATTTTATAAACCATGAAAGAATATTTTGCCTCGACAGGGAATTCTACGACAATCGGCGTCCATAGCGACTGCTTGCTCCTCTCAGTTGCATGCTTCTCTGTTCTTTATCGTTAGAGGAATTTTTATGATGATCAGAAATCCTTCGAAAGTCCCCTACCTTCAGCATTTCTAACCTCTCGTCATTCGCATTCACCGTATATATGCGAACATATATGTATACATGGTGATCAAAAATCTCTTGACAGTGCCTGATTTGAATGCACTGGTGTCGAAAGAAAATCGATGGCGAATTCTCCACCCTCAACACCTTTAAATATGCCAAGATGCCGCGGGGCGAACTTCATACAGGCGGCATTATGCACATGTGTGTGCATTTAAATAATGGTACCGAAGATGAAAGTGCAAATATGCGTGGTGATTTGCTTGGATGGAAGGATAGGAACGATAGATGCAATTTATCGGGTGAGAAAATTTGAAGCATCGATGTCTGAATTTAGTTGCTTCTTCCAAGAAGTTCATTATCGTTGTGCATTCCTGAACAAGCCTGTAATTGCCAGATTTGGATTCACATCAGCCAAACGTCACTCCTCAAAGCTAATAGAACATTCATGAGGGAAACGCTACGAATGAAGCAACTCTAATTGATCGATTGTGATGTTGGATTCATTAACCTTTTGTTGCCCAAGTTTGAGCCTCGCATGCGCTTAAACGGCATCTTACTGTTCTCTCCGAAGTGCCATTATAGCCGGGGTCAGCTTGAATTATTTTGTGAAGTGGGTTTTAATGACTTCAAAACATGCGCAGAGTTGTATATCTCAGAGAAGAACGGTTGGTGGTCCTTTGTGGATTACCCAAAATCTGAGACGACGCTTTTGCAGATATCCCTTTTAATAATTCCTGAAAATGATATTAAATTTGAACTTAGCTCTTGTCATAGAAGAGAATAAGCGGTTCCTGCTTATTCTCCTGATTCACTTCCTTTGATTCTCATTTTCCAGAAGAACGACCACTCTTTCTCCAAGTGACCGCTGGATTCCTTCTCTAACCTGTTTTTATGAACTCTGGTTCATAGAACTTGAATACAGCATTGTTTGCAGAATTCAGTTGCGCTCTCACAGTTGTGTTGAAATCCCTATGAATGCTATTATAAGTAAGATTTACACATTCAAGGTTTGCTGAAAAAAAAGCGATGAAAATTTCCGAAATTACCCCGCAATATTCGTGCGATAGAATGACAGAGCATGACTTATTTTGATGAAAGTGCTGTCGTATGGCCTAGTTTACTAGATAGTTTACTAGATATGTGGAACAACTATGCTTCGAAAAGATCATTACGGATATGAAATGTATGAGCACAAAGGGCTCAGAAGTTTTGAGATCAAGAAGTTGGCCGGAACTTCAGCTGGATCTACACTTCGCATCAAAGAAGATTTGCTCCACAAAAGCTGAGTGCAGTCGATCGTCGCGAATGAAAGCATCACAAAGAATAGAAACTATTCTTACATTTCCAAGTAATATTGGATCAACTCAGATTGTTGTCATCGAAAGGTCACAAAAAACGTGTAACATGCTTCCCTATGAAAAAGCTCATCGGTCTCAATGGCGCAACCTTTCTCTAACCTTTGAGTGAAATTCATCCTTTCTTGACATTAGCAATCATTAACTCTGAAAAGTGGCGAGAAAAATCTGTTGAAAATTTGCAGGAATGTGCGAACGTTTCATCCGCTCCACAAACTAAATTACTTATGCAGGAATTGGCCTGATCGGGTGAGGGTTTCGCTGAGAATGTACTCCAGTTGTGTTTACGTTACATCTGACTTGTTCGTTATTCTGCATCGCATATATTTGCAGTGAACTTAAAAGAACATTAATGAGGCTAGGTTTCGATTGCTAATTACTGCAGCATTTGATGCTTAACGATAGTACTGCAGGAAGCGCTCCTCTAATATCTCTTCACTGTAGAAAGTATATTAATTGTGAAGAATCAACAAGAACGCCGCCAAGAAGGGAAGAATTGCTTGAAGAGGGATCGAGGGACTACAAATGAGATTGATTTTTAACGAGAAGCGAATTGGGACAAATTTTTATTCCTCCGATCGGTAGCCACCATTCTAGCAAGGCAAGCGTATTTGATGACGGAGAGAATAAAAACCTTCATTCAGTTTAATAATGTCTTATATTCCAGAACACTTTGACACCAGGAAAGTATTGCTAACAAAGAAATTCTCTTTGATTAATTGACAAAGAGAAGGGTAATTCGCAAAGTTAAAAAAGATCTCACAAACGTATCTGCAAGTTTGTTCATCGTCTCATGACTTGGCTGCTATACTGTGTTTCCTAGTAGGCATCTTGCTTAGGGGTACATTATAATCGCCGGCATTACGAAAGCATGGTTTGTTGCTTTTTGTTCCAGCACAGCCAGTGCCAAATTGTTTGAGGGAAAACAAGCGAAATCTGATAAAACGTTCCGCCGAAGCGATCCTCGGTTTGTAATTTCAGTGTAAGTGCTCATTTTCGCTGTTGCTTCTGCCATATCCCAACTTCATTCCTGCTTATTTAAAACCATTATGTTGTCATCTCATTTAATATAACTGAATATTCCTGCTCCTTCTATGACAAATCAATTTCACTGTTGCCTTCTTATGTCATAGATTCCTTGCTGCTTTTACTACACCTCAACTTTATTGTTGTTATTACTACTATACCTCAGCTTTGTTGTTGTTACTTCCTAAATCTCTACTTCATTATTGTCTTGGCTGCACCTATTATTAAAACTCAAACCTGCATTCCAAAGGCAAAACATTTCAGACAACGTCGCTTATATGCACGCGCTGCCAAATGGCTATTGAAGCGATAGTATGAATTAGTCACTCAGTTTCATTCAAATGCTATTGTTGATGGATGCACAATGCACGCAAAAGCAGTTGCTGCACATCAAACCAACGACATATCAAATTGCCAATAACAGATGAAGCACACGCAATGACGTGTTCAAATTTGAACATAACCATAAATTTTTGGTGATCTTCCCTCCCATTCTGACCAACTAAATTCTCCTCAGCCGACTACAAAGTTTGTAGAAATTTAAGCGAGTTAAGTGCCCGTTGTCCTTTTCGAAGTTGAATGGCCAGCGTGAGAGTCGACATATGGTTTCAGACATCGACGTAAATCATACTCACCAGTTTTGGATATTTCAGCTCTCATGGCTCACATCTGGAACTAGCAGACAGATAGACAAGCAGACGAACATTTTTAATATGTGCAGGTACAAATTCTTCTTGCATTTGTACCGACCGATATATCAATATGTGTCAAGAACACGCATCAGGTAGACGAATGAACTTTGCGATAAGCTTATATATTAATTTTCGAGAGACAGAGGAAGTGAGAGCAAGAATGGGTGGGTGGAAGTGAGTGATATTTCCCTTTGTGTTGGTCGATTGAGGGATGGCTTACACTAAGACAGAAAGGGGTAATGGTGGTCTAATATAAAGATTGGTAAATAGGGTAAGGAGTAGTTTTGAGCAGAGGATAATTCGACACAATAGTTCCTCACTAAACGGTGCTCTGATAAAGTAAAAACTGATAGAAAGAGCGAAGCGATTTCCCGTCCCCAGCTAATGCCTTAAGTATGACGTGCTATTTAATTAAAGTAAACGTGATGTCGCAGCTAATCCGTTTTCAGCAATCAGAGGCGAAGTACTATTTCGACCTTTATTTTGCGCTCCCATGTTTAGAACACATCCGATCGAGTTCTTTCTCCCTGCCTACACCTTCTCCTACTCGCTTTCTCTCCTTACCATTGTCTCTCCCGTTTTTCCTCTGCTCGGAGACACTGCTCGACCGGCCGAACGTATTCGATTTCAGCATTTCAGACGATAATTCAACAAAACGACATAAATTTTCCTTTTCTTCCACGATCGATGGGTCTGAGATATTGCAGTCAATTTTTGTAGATTGCGAAGTAAAGGTTTTGGGAGCGTTTCATTTTGCAGGCTAAACTGCAATGCAAAAGCCGAATATCTACAACTGATATGAGCAGTAATACTGCCTACTTTCGCATAAACACTTGCTATGACCCAACGTGTGGGGGGAAATCACTTTGTTTGACAATTATTTTAAGGGCTATAGAGGATTCGTTTAGAATGTTTCTCTTGCGATGTTTACTGCTTATTTGGAGTGCTTAAAATGATTTGAAATTAGCGAAAAAACTCGAGTCATAGCGCGTATTCAACCGATATTATTTAACCTGTTCAAATTAAATACTTTTGGTATATTTGTTATGTTATGTTTTCAGCGGAAGCGTTGTTTTTGACAGCTTAGCTCGCAAGTAGAGAAACCCGAATGCAAAGGGAGTCCGGTTTAGAGTGCGAGTTGAGAAAACTCTTGCTTGAAGAAAAAAATAGGAAAGGTAACATCGTTGTCCTCTGATACGTTTTCTGATTCCTTTTCTCTTTCAAAGTGCAACAACTATGCCGTCGTGAAGGTAAATTATTTATACTATTGTGAAAATCGTTTAACTAAATAACCAGCGTCGTTGCACAGTATGCTTAATTGCCATTCTTTTTCACGAAATTAATGAGTGATTAACCGGCGCTGTTGAGAAGTGCACTTAGAAGTTGCCACGACCATTCGCGGCTGATATACTAGCACATTGCGCTGCTTTTCACTTCTAACCTTATGGCTTTCAAGCACAATATGAGGGAAATTCTGCTACCACTGAAGCAATCAGCACGAAGTGCACTTTTTTTAATGTGAAACAGTAGCGTTAACTTCTTCGGTTTCCAAAAATAACTCTCAAACTACTTTCACTTGCTCGATTTGTTGACAATGCTTCATGGCGATTGATCTTAGCATGGTAGTAATTCACATCCCGCTGTTTCTTTTCATCACCTCATTCGTTTATGTGACTGCCAAAATCCTTCAATGTATCGGTGGAAATTCATACTGCTATCAGGTACTCGGTAATTTCCTACAGCTAAACGTTCATAGTTGCGGTCTACGGATGGTTATCAACGAGAAAAAAATTTAAAATATGCATTTCTTTTCGTTCCTCAAGAAAACTACTATATACAGTTCATCGTCTATTCACATTTATCTCGTCATTTATTTAACTTCATTTCATTGCCAAAACCGAGGAAGTACATTCATCGAATACATAGTTTACCATCATCCAGCGATTTTCCAAAGTTGCGCCGATTTTAACTGAAGCTGCACTTCCGTTCTCAAATGATTCCTTAATAAATGGAGGAAATTTATAGCAATGCTGATTGTGATATTTAGCCCTGAGGGCAGCCAATTTAAAGTGCCAAATGAGGAGTTTATCGATTTTCAGTGGTATTCACTCCATTTTGCTCTGACAGAATCCCACTTCTCCAGCTTTTCCTGTCTCCTTCCAGTCTTACTTTAAATTTTTGCTTTAATCGATGGTGACAATGAACTGAATTTTAAGTTGTTCAAAGTTTGCTCTTTCAACCTTTGTTTCTGTTCCACTCCTGCGATTTTTCTGATCCTTTAGTTTTGTGTGTGAACCATTTCGGCTGCAATTTTTCAAAAACGCCTTACGATCGAAGTGCTACGGAATGAAGAACCTTTTTGTGCAGCCTTGGCACGGATTTGGCCATCGTAAACTTCTTTTCCATCATAGAATTTCTGTGTTGCGAATTTCTAACAAATGTAGAAAAAATATATTGACTTACCCAAGAACTTTTATCGCAGCAACGAACGATCGCTTTAATATGTGGCAACTGCCTCGTGTTTTGATGTAATATTTTGGTTCTTTCAAGAAGTGGAATACCAAATGCCCATCAGAATAAGTCAAAAAGTTTTTTTTGCAATATGTTACTTGAATATCGTTATTGTTAATCATTAGGCTTTTGCCTTCATGAGAAGTATTCGCCTTCGTTGGGATGACCTTGGCTGAATTTTGGATCAGCGTTCGCCTTTTGCTTATTATCTATTTCTTCTCTCTTTATAGTATCCCTGACCCTTTCACTAATGAAAACATAGATAATTCACTCCATCGACCAATTCGCGACATGGTGCTCGAACCAGAATGTTACCGGCGGTCACAGTTACTAAGCCTCAGCTTTCTGATGTTTGGAAACTGTTGTTGTTAGTTATAATCACATTTGTTATTATAACTAAACGATATTGGGAACGTCATGACGAGGCATGGTGCCTCAACTGAGATGACTGAAGAGTCATGAAATCGAAGCGACGAAAGCTATTGCTTGAAGCAGACAAGACATTGCATATGAATGAGCGGATCAGATCGCAACATCGATAACGATGAAAAATCTTGCCGTATGAAGAAAATATCGAGCATGTCGTAGACGGTTCGAATGATTCAAATCATCACTGCTAAAATATAGCAAATAATGGCATCTTCAAAGTTCAACAAAGTGAAGGAAGGGCTTGCTGATGTTTCTTCTAGATCCAACTAATGAAATAAGATATCTCAAACTATTTGAAGAAAATTGTGAAGGATGTCTTAACCAGTGTTAAAAAATGGTTTAGTCATTTGACTTTTGGACAACTTTCGAGGACGCTCTATAGACAGAGCACCGTCAAACGTTGCAGATGGGTAATGCAGCAACTCCTCAGTATCTGAAAGGTTTTTTGAGAGGCCGTGCTGAGATATATCAGCCTTTTGAAGAGTGCGATAAATACAGAATGCGGAGGCTGAGAATTCACTTCAAAACAGATCCTTGTTATGAAATGAATTGCATGAATGGTTAGAAAACTTGAGAAAAGAAGAAACACCTGAACGTTTTAGAAGTTTGCAAAACAGACTCGAGGTGATTGTAGAGAAGTTGAAGTGCTTGGGGGAGGTATTAAAAGATGAAGAGATTGTTGAGATTTGCACGTCTTCTGTCTGCAATTATTTTGAGTCCATTTCTTCCTGCGATACTAATCATTCATCATTTGATCGTTTGCAACAAAGTTAAATTCATAAGTGAACTGGTAACGTTGAAAACGATGATATACATGACGAACATCATCTGAGTCGCTACTGTTTTTCGAAGGCTATTGTGAGGTAAAATCTAAAGATATCAGACTTCGGCATGGAAGGACTCCAATGAAGAGCTGCACAGTATCGAACGAAAAATATTTTCGGTAACCGGATTCTTAATTCCTAAGGAGAGGATGCAGATAGGTGAATTTGATGCAGTGCCAACGAAAGGTGTAATCAGTGTCGAACAGTTTTGAACTGTACTTCTGTACAGAAGTGCTAGAAGAGGAGATAAGAACCTATTATGGGGAGGCAGAATTATGCAGTTGAAAGTAATATGAGTCAGCTTCCTAGCTACGCTTAATGAGATTCGAAGAATTGAAAGGTGTATCGATTGAAAGAAACGTATCAGAAGTGGGAAGTGAGAACTTGAAAAGGGTTAAAAACGCAAGGGCGTTTGAGCAAAAATTCACCAAAAGTTCTTGGGTTCATTCTAGAAAATCATCTCTTAACTGGAAAAGAGTTGGAAAAGGAACCGACTCCTTTCACTCTGAAAGTTCACTCCATCTACAAACAAATCGCAAATATATTTGAACAGAGTTCGGCGAAAGTGACAACTCTGAAGAAAGAAATGAGAATTATACTGAGCTGAAAGAGAAGAAGCTGTGAAAATAAATACCGATAAAAGCGAAACACTGCTCTATCGAACAGAGGGGCCGTGAAGTAGATGGGAGAAAAAGAGGAAGAAGTCGAGTGACATTTCCGATTGAGTTTCTCTGGACGATGTGACAGTGCAGTATTGGCTGCACCTCTACTCGTCATGTGACAGTGCAAAATTCCTTTCGAATGTAACAGTTGTTACTCGTGGCAGAAAGATTACAGCCACAAAGATATTGGTGCAAAATGGTGTAAGCGGGCAGATGATCAGCTGGGTGAATTATGAAATTGGGGGAAACGAGTGTGGCAGAAGTAGCCGGGCAATCGACAGCGTTTCATAGACTGTTTTCATGTTATCAACGAAGAAATTGATAATGAGCAAAAACAGAAGATAACCTTTATCCATCCAGCAGAAGCAGTTCACTGTGTAATCGAGGCACCTGTGAACGCCAGGGAGTGTCACAAATCCACGGGATGCAATATCTTTATATATTGTGATGGATTTCTGCTTGAATGAAATTTTTTAAATGCTTCGTGCAGAGAAACGCCCTTCAGACACGTCAAAACATTGTGCTATAAAACAGTACTTTAACGCCATTGCTGTTTACATCGCACTTTCCTTTCTTCAAATGTATTCTCCCAAATTTACGTCGCGTTTTCGAAGCTTGTTAGTCTCCCTTCGGAATATCGTTTTCCGTTCGTGCATAATCTATCCTTTCGTTCTTCAAATAAGCACAGTCCCTTTCATTGGCAACAGACTGAAATGTTCGTGCCACCGACTAATTAGTCAGAAATGCCACGTGAGGATGAACGTATGGTTCAGAAAAGCGATAATATTCACTGCAAATATCATCTGAGCCGCTTCTGTTTTTCGACATAGCGTCTGCTCCCAACTGTGGCCAATATGAGCCATTGGATCGTCACGTTGTGCTTCATCTGAAAGAAACAGCAACGGGTCGAATTAAGAAATTGCCGAAGCATTTATGACGGGATCGTGTCGAGAGAATAGGGTGCAGATGAGTGAAGGAAGGGTTTTATTTTCATTCCTGTCATTAAAATTTCCCACTAAGTTCTTAGATGGTAACTGGAAAATATGAAACTGTTACCTATCACTGCAATCAATCTTTCACTTTCAAGCGCAATCTTTTCACTTTTGTTAATTTGAAGCACAATTTGAAAGTGGCATTTGGAAAGCTCGATGCTTTTCTTCACTCAGTTAAGGTTGCAATTTGAAGCACAACATTCGAGTACAAATTTTTGTTCATATATCGCTTTTTCTTTTTGCATTTAAAACGCTGCAGAGCAAATTATTAAAAATTGCCGATTTGCCATATCAGTTTCTCAATGATTACAGGCATTTCGTTTTTTTACGAGATAGCAGAGCACACTTTCTCCATAATTGATTTACGAGATCGCTTAAATTTCCCTTTCAATCCATTTTTAATCGTAAAGCAACTTTTTCTCTGAGAAGAGTTGTTTAAATTCATTCGATTTTCCAGTGAATTAGCTTTTCCAGCCCGCAAAGCTTTTCATTTTGTGATTTTCCGTGCACATTCAAATGTCATTGTTTTCGAATAGAGTTGTGCGTGGCATACGCAATTTAATATTCAAATTTGCGATGAGGCGTCTATGAAAGCTTCATTCAAAACCTGTTTATATAAATATCATCAAATGGCACGTCTTACTTCCTCCATAATGGATTACTCGCAAAAGCTGAAGCTAAAATTTAGCATCAGTTACCAGCAAACTTCATTGCCAATTTTTTTGCCCACAATTTTCATGGATTAACAAAATGTGCTTAAGTGATATATAGCCACAACTCGGCTTCATCGTTCACACTAAGATGACAACTTTTACACTTTTATCCTACGAGTAGTCTGTATTGACACATTATAAATTTCAGAAGCAGCATAGCGACTGAGGGCGATATCTGTTTTCACATTTCTTTGTTTTCGTGGTCAATCAAGCCGAGAAAATATCTCCTGCAAAAACAAGCATTAAAATTTTTTTCTTGTTTGCTTTCTCAGTCAGCACACTTCACTTACTCTACCCAAGCTCAGGACACATATGGCCCTCCACTGCTGCAAGCATAGCCCCAGGTCTCCGCGGCGCAAATGTCTCATACGGTCAGAAAAAATGTATCGTGGCCTTGGCAAAAGCCCGTATTTATTTCTCTGAAAGGTTTTTGGAATTTTGCTTCCTGCAATCAAGGATTGTCTTGAAAACGCCTGCAGAATGGCGCTAACGAAATGGAATGCATATCGCTATGGATATGAAGTTGTGCCTATAAAAAGACTGCATGATCAGAGAGTGGCACCAGCTGAAGTGATGGGGTAGATTGCAATAGCAGAAATTCACCAGCACAAAAAATTTGTTGTGTGCAGAATGAGTGCGAAACTGTTATACTGTTATCTGTAACGGGAAACAGTAGAGGACCGCATCGTCGCTCAGCACCGCCAGTGAAACGGATTCTAATTGAAAAATTCGCAAACTTCGTTTGCGAATTTTTCAATTAGAATCCAAATTGAAATTTTTTTTTCTCCCAAAGTAACAGTGAAAAATTTCACTGTTACTTTGGGAGGTAATTGAAATTCGCCAGTTCATTGATATAATCTCAATGCGTCTCCATTTGATTCGGCTAAGCGGCTGCCTCACTTCTCTCTCATAGACGATAATTTTAGCAGCTCTGTTCGTTGGGTCATAAATGATGTACGTTTAATGGGTCACGATACATCCGGCTAAAAAAATTGGTTTTGAGTGCCATTACGGCACAGTTGTATTGCAGCGAATGCACCTTGGAAACGAACAGCTTTTTTTTGCAAACATTGAATGTAGTGTGACTGTGAGCGCTTCATTTACAATGGATTTAATTGAACTAGAATTCTTTGGATTTACCTGAGCTTCAAGAACCTTGGAAGCGGATGTTTCGAGTAAGAAAATGACATTATCTGCAGTGAGGTTTGCTCTGATCGTAGAAAAGAATCGCTTTTGAACTAGCAAGTAATATCGATTAAATGGAATGTAATCACTTCCGCACAAGAAATTTTTCTTAGCTCGAATTGTTTCAGTGAAATGTATTTTCTTATAATGAAAGTTTTTCCTTCTTTCGGCATCAGTTCGTGAGGACTTTCCGCATCTAAGCTTAATTGACAATGCCGATATTATTGAGCTTGCATTATTGATAATCACTTTCAAATTATCCTTGAGGCAATACTAATTGAAAATGTGTTTACAGCGATTTCACATTTTTTTAAAGAAAGCGTTTCATTTAGCTATATCTTTTTTATGATGCAATTCGGATGTCTCAAAAGCGTTCAATTAGTTGTGAACTCATCGCTAACCTACATCTACAAGTGCCATCCTCATAAACATAAGATTTATTAAGAACAAACATCTTTTCGTAATGAGATATTCGATAACATTGTTCTCTTTGAATAGCATTCCTTTAGCAGCTTAAAAATCACAATAAACGTGGTTTGCATTTCTTTATTTTGTGGCTCTGGTTTTCGTTTCAAAATTAGTCGCAATTATTTATGGAATATGGTAGCCGTTTTGGAGTAACTGATCAATAAATGATTAGCCATATAACTCACTACTTATTGTTCCAAGGATTTTAACCACTGTTCAAAATTCTTATGTATATTTCACTGTTATGGTTTCCTCATTCATTAATATTTACTTCCCACAGCCAATAATGTCCAATTATGAATGCCGGCCAGTTTTTGCACATTGCTGTACTTTATTGGTGGCGTCGTACTTTCGATTCAAGACAAAAAAGGCAAACGTTTGATATTTCCATCGAAAACGTCAGAAATACGACGTTATAAGTGCAGTAAATTGGGAAGAATGGGATGAACAAATATGTAAGAACGCACTTCATTAATTCTCTTTAAGCTTGTGCTTTTTTCCTCATAAGCTTCGAATAAATCTGCATCCTCGCTTCAGCTAGCGTTTAATTGTATTAATGAAGAAGTAACTTCTTATGTGTAGAGAGAGACATCTCTCTCCTTTATGAGTGAGGAGTGAGCCGAACTCGCCTCCAGCTCTATGGATCACCATGATTTGAGGTCTTTTTGTTTCGTTTGCACTATTTAAAGTGTTAATTTGTGTTCTATACAGCAATATTCAACACACAGAGAAGCTGTAAGAATTGTCTTTTTTATCCACATGAAATTTGCAATTTGTAGTTTTGCGCTATTAAGTTCGTGTCCCGAAGGGTCATTATTTCGAATCGTCTAGCAGTAAATCGCTGTTAATTAACAAGTTAAGTGCTTGTTCTGTTCGTTAAGCATTAAGTGAACAATCGTGTCAAGTGAGTTCATACGACAAGGATACTTGATTCTTTGGCCTCATTAACCGATTTCAAACTTCAATGATAAAATAATAAAGTAAGACGAACAAAAGATTCATCTTTTCCTATTCCAGTGGCGTAAAATTCGAAGCAAAATGCAAATTTCTTGTTACGCTGAAAAATCTACAGCTACTCTCAATGTTCGGTGGCCATCATCAAAACTACAGGAGATTAGCTCACAATGCTCACAACACTCACTAATTTCTTTAATTCAGCTTAAGTGATGCTTAAATGGTTCGAACAAAGCGACACATATGCAACAGCTCGGAAATGACGTTGCCATAAAACCCTCTGCAAATGTAAATATCGCAGAGGCATTGGCATTATAATATACTGATGTGCCATATGAGGGAAGATTATGGCTGTGCTTGGAATGCTTGAAGGCTGCTTATATGGTAGCGGGATTGCTTATGTGTCCCTGATGATTATGAAAATTTGTGGCACCAGAAAAATGGCCCACACACTTTTCTTGTAAGTTTCTTAGTCCTGCAGCGTAAGTGCTGTCTACTCTTATTGCATAAATGCCAATGTGTTAAGAAAAACGCTTTGTCTTGATCAAAAATCCAGCTATCACGCTCGTAACATTCTCATTTTTTGCTGGCCAACACAACAAGAGCGTTCCTGCTGAAACAAGAAGATCCAACAGCGCATCTAGACAGCGCCTACTTTCAATACCTATATGAGCATCTGTACGAACTCAATGATCGACACATGGAAAAAAACACTTCGGTGAATATGAAACATTCAGGGATCGGATAAACGCAGTAACTGTAAGGAGTAGTCGAAGAGAGAATACTCATTTCGAGATGTCCACGTCACACGTCCATGGATGCAGAAGAAGGGAAAGAGAATGAAGAAGATTCTGTTTTCATAAACCGTCATCCATGGCTTCGTGAAACAAAACGTGCAGGGACGGGGGAAATGTGCCGAGCCTTAGGGAGACCCCAGTCGGGAATCCTTTCGCGACCACATAGCGACCACATACCTGGGCAGAAGATGAAAAAATGGCCGGACAAATCGAAGATAGCGTGTGCGGCATAGCGATCGAAATCAAGGCAGTCGCTTCTCGACGAAAACTTATTGCGGCGGTCATAATAGTTTCAGTAGCCGGACGTATCGTCAAAGGACTCAACTGCCGATTTGCAAAGGCGGGAGGAGAGGGAAAGACGCCAGAACGTCGGATCAGTCCTTATAGAATTGACGCAAATCAAATCAATTCCCCCACAAGAGTGTCGCGTTCGAAGATACCAACCCTTCCCCCCCCCCCCCCCCCCTCCCTCTTCAACATGAAACTTCTTGAGCCAAAACGTCGCGAATAATTGTGAAAGGTCTGATTCACAGCGCCACGCATTTCAAGCAGGAAACACCATTCATAGCGCACCCAATGTCCATGACAGTAATCAGGCAGTCGCCGACTGTGAAAATTACGCAACAGATCACTTATTATTCACATTCCGTCTGTACCTTCCTTACTCGGCCGTCCGAATTTGCTCATTTTTTCATAAATTGGCTCTCTGCTCTGCCGTTCCTGAAACATAATATTCGAAATGTGTCAGCATGTTGCTTTTTAAAATCTTTTCGCTGCTCTCCTCTTCATTTGGATCATTTGAGAATGCTTTTTTGTGTTGTATTGACGTTCAGATTTTCGCATCCTCAGCAAATGCTTAAGCAGGACGTGCAAACGATGACAAACCTGCAGTGCAAGAAAAAAAACAAACTTAGAGCAAAAATAAAAAGTGTACTACCATAAAACGGCATGAACAGATGGGCACAAACATCTCGAATTTACGAAACGACGAGAAATCGATTGGCAGCAAGGGATTAAGACTCCACCTTTTGCACGCTCCCTCGTTTTTCATGACTCAGTGCAGTAAAATGCCTCTCTAGCGCCTTTAAGCTGCGTGCAATCCTCCAAAGCATCTCCAAACGATAGCACTGCAGGCTTGAAGTAAACCTTCTGTGCGCTTTAAACTAATATCCGAGAATACTCTTACATATCTCAAAGGCAGTCACCACAAACGAGAATAAGACGATTAATCAGCGAAGAGCAATTCATTTCGTTACAGGTTGCCTTTATTGTTCAACTGTTCGATTGCCTCCTACCCCTCCCCTTCCCCATCCCTCCCTCGGCGGTTCATTCAAACGATCAAATGTTCTGAAATTTCTACCAAGGATCTGAAAGCTTGGAAGACAAAATTTTTAAACTTATGCAGACTGTTGTACTTTCGCACAAATGCAGTAAAACCCGGTCGAGGATTGGTTCTTCTCGCTCGTTTCATGCATGCTTGTGGATGTGCTCAGTGTATCCTATAGAAATGAATATATATATATATATATATATATATATATATATATATATATATATATATATATATATATATATATATATATATATATATATATATATATATATATATATATATATATATATATATATATATATATATATATATATATATATATATAGGAAATCTAATCTACATAATAATTCTTAAATGTGTAATATGTAAGTGGGGTGAGAACGGTATTTCCTTTAGTTGGCAGGATAGGTATCAACAGTTACTAAAGTGCTTGAAACAGTTCTTTGATTAAACTTTTAATACTTTGCCTACTGGGATAGGCGAACTTATAAACTAATTCTGGTTTACTAACTAATGCCTTAAATAAGTATTTTTCCGTTAGTATAACACATAGACCTTTCTGTTTATAATTTTTAAGCAGACCTTTACATTTATTAATAAAAGCTATCCTAATTGAACATATTTTGCTAAATCGGAAGACTTGCGAAATTATAAGGTTTTTGTGTATGAACGCTGGAATATTACTGTTTAATTGAGTATACTTGTTCACTGCAAAATTAAAATCTTCCGTCTTATCGTACACGTTTGAAATGACACCTTTGCGGGTATAAGTTCAAGAAATTAGCCTTGATACCGCTATAAGTAATTTCAATTTGTAAAGAATTTCCACAAATTCTTTAGCAATACTATGAAATTTTTCTGTATTAAGTAACAGTAAATCATCAACGTACCCACAACAAATAGCATTAAAGCGAGAAATTTTGGCATATTTATATTCCATGATAGACAAAGTGAGATCGGCTATATCAGGACTGGCATTATCACCCATAGGTACTCCTTTAGTTTGCCTAAAAAAAGCCGGCGAAAGTAACGTAGCTTTCTTTAACAATAAGCCTAATCATTTCCATAATTTGTGCCTTATCCAAAGCAAGTGCGTGTGCTGTAAACTCGTAATTATCCGTGTAAAATAAAGCTTTGTTGTTGCAAACTTTCAAATAAGCCTTTTTTGAATTTTCGAAACAAAAGTGTGTTAAAAATTCCATTGCTTTAATAATATCTTCATGTGGCAGAGCAGTGAATGAAGTGGAAAAACCAGCAGTCAGAATCGTTTTAACATATTTTTTAACGATATCCAAAACGTCATTAGAATTTTTTACACTATTGTAATAATTAATCCCGCTTCTTTGATTAGCTATTTTGTAATAATTGTTGAAATGTTTTTTAAAAAATTTTAAAATGTTATGCAGCAAAGAGGATAGTGCTTTTAGCGAACTTTTACTGGCCCCAGCTATATAACGAAACTTGTAAGGATTTTTATGTCATTTAGGAATGGCAAACATTTTGGGTAACGTTGCGTTTTCCTCATTAACGTTAGTAAAATACCTTTCAGAAAACTTGCGGTGCGTCTTAATAATATATATTTCCTGTTTATTTTCAACATGCTCATAGGTGTCGTTGCCGATGATCCTACCGCTGATAGTTCCAAGCTCCTTGCATAAGTTTTGAATATAAAAGTTTTTGCATATAAAGGCATAATTATTGTCAGCTTTATCCACTGGTGCAGCAATAAATTTAGATTGCATACTGCTATGTAAAATGCTATTATTGTAATCTAGACCATGAGTTGTATCGATTTCTCCTTTATAAAATTCGTTATTAAAAACATCTTTAATGCGCCGTGTAGCCAACATGTGAAATGTTTTAAAATTGTCCACGTTAGTGTGCTCGGTTCGAGCAATTTGCAGAATTAGTTTGTTTAAAGATTGCGCTGCATCCTCTATAATCCGGAGAGGATGCTTATTAATGATGGGTCTAAACTTAGTTCCCTTTTTAAAAATGCCTATAGCGTTTTCTGCTAAGAGCTTTTACAGGGAGGCGAACGGATACCGAAATCTATCGAATGAAGAAGGAGAAGGGGAGGAGAGAAAGAGAGAAATGTTTACTGCCATAACTGGAGCACTGCTAGGTGACCAATGTTACACTCTACTTCCTCATCCCACAGAGTTACGGACGAACTTTCCGTTACTAAGTTTTGGTTTGTTAGTTTTGCACTTTTGCTCTAAGTTTTGTACAAAGTTCGAAGACCGGATTTTTTTACCGTTGCCCTTCCGGTCTTCACAGGTGATGGCTTTGTGCCTCAGTTAGTGACAGAAGACATTTTCGTAAAATCTTCCAAAGTTTGAAATGAATCCTCCTGAGAAGTCCCTTCTGATACGAAACTACAGCCGGGACTACGGCCAAAAATTTTTGCGACCAAGGAGACAAACTAGTAGACCAACCAAAAAAGCGGGCAAGCTCTAAAACAGCATGCCTGAGTATCAAGCAATAAAATCAAAAAACTAATAAACGAAGAAGGCTGGAATGAGAAAAGAGGTTTTATAGTCATTTAACTGTCTTTGGACAAACTTTTCAAAGAAAAAAGAGTCTATCACGATACAAACGACGATCATCTGTAAAGTGAGAATAAAAAGGTTTCATGGACGATGAATTCAAACCTCCGTTTTTCAGTTCACCCAAGCTCTCATACCCATAGCAGCAAATCACTATTCCTAGCTCGTACTCAAAAGCAGTCGCTGGAAGCTTTATTTCACCCTTTATACCCTGCTTATCTTCCCTCATTTTTCAAGCCATTCCACCATCAGACAGCCCACTGTTTATTGACAACTCTAACTCGCCGCTACATCTCACCACTTATTAGCTTACGATTAACCATCGCAACGCATTATTCGCTCGCATGTATGTTTTTCCAAAACGTGCTGTTTAACAATCACCTTACGCTTACCACCTCAGGTTTCCATCCACATCCATCCACATCACATGACACAATACCTGCCACTTCAAACTTATTCCCAAATGATATTTCACAGCTGAACTCACTCGCTCGTCCACGACATCTCACAATCTGCCAATACCCATGTGATATTCAAACATCAAGAAGATTCGAGGTCGTAGTCCATCTTTCAAAACAATTCTTCTCCAGTCAACATCCCACCAACAGGTTTATAAGGACAAAAGGAGCGTGTCACCTAAAGAAACGATGCAAGCAGAGTTGCGAGATTAAATTTCTGTGATTTTTCACTAATAGCTGCCAAATGTTTGCATGCACTCGATCGGTTTTTTCTGCGAATTGAATTTTTATTCTCTTATTGTAGCTTACTTACTACATTCTTCCATACTGCAGTGTTCTTTCACCTTTTATGATCACTCTTAACTTGCCGTTCGATGGTTCAGCTTCTTCTTCTGATTATGTTGCATGGTAATTGCAATCGAATCTCGCTTTCTTTATTGAAGTGACGATTTATTCATCCTGCTAATGTGGCTGCAAGCAGTAAGCCGCTCCGCTAACAGTTATTTTGGTCAGCGCGACACTCGCCTCATGGCAGTCGTGCTTTAGAAGAGATCAAATGAACTCAAATTTACTCGTTGGAGTTAAGAATTTTCCAAACTTTAGGTCGTTATGAAATGTTCGACTTTCAGTGATCGGCAGCCGAACAATACAACGGTAGGTGTTTCCTACTCAAAGGTGTCATAAATTTTTAAATGAGAAGGGATTTGCAGTGAAAGCGCTCGGTAGCTGAGGCAGAGGCATAATGACGGGTCGTTACATCGTTATTTTGATTGCTCTCCTACGATATTTGTACTTGACGTTATCGTCACTTAAGAAATTTGTGTAGACACTTCCTATGTGAGTATAATCCAGTTGAAGCTACTGTTATCATGCGTTATAATCGGTCTTGCGTGCGATTTGCTTTCCTCCGCGTTCCCTGTTGCGATTGGTAATCATCGACATGATTCCTCGAAATTTCCTTTCAATAATGACGTCATCGGAGGTTTACTTCAACAGCTCTGTCTTCATCTATCGCTGCCGACTAATTGCGTGATACAAATCGGAGTGCGATATTCACAAGTCGGCTTCTGTGGCGACAAACTCTGCAAAATGAAATAGATAATGGTCGAATTCGAATATTACTTAAGGACATGAACGTTGCTTCCAATTGCTTTAACCTTCTTATGAAATGTTTTGACAAGAGCGATTTTGCTTTATTCCTCATACCCCGACTTTTACAGAGGCGAAAATCTCCACTTGACGAATTTTCCATCGTTGAAATAAATTTGTTCAACTCATTCTTAAGCCATTAATGTTCATTCGCTACTCATTTTTACTATAACAAATGAGATGTCTGCGTATGGAGAAAAAGATTTCGTTGTCGAGAGTCTATATCAAATTAGTTAACTTGCCGAGTCTTAAGGTCTCATCAATTTTTTAATGAGTTACAAATGCAAAAGTGGTCATCATCGAGTATCATATAAGAATTGCCCCGTCCTATTTAATGCTCTACTATTTCAACAATTTTAGTAGTTCATTTAATTCCGGAAACAGACCAAAATGGCAAGTACTTTCATGTACCCGCACATGTGTTCCTATGTAATACGAAGGTGTTTTATTTGTTATTTCTGAGTATCTACGACCATTTCTAACCTGTGATCTCTATTCATAGCCTTGTACATCGCATCTGGCAGCATTTGTTTCTCTTTCGAATGTTCGTGAATTCCTCAAATTAAGTGTATCGTCCTCACACAATGGATGCCCCAAAGGTCAAAATTTGCAATCGAAAGATGTTTTTATGCGTTTGTAGAGGTTTGCATTTGCAGTAGCAATTGTGGCAATTCATGTCGATGAGATTGTCTGTTTCTCTGCTCAAAAGTTTCAATGTGAAATTACGATTGTTAAATTTTAATGGATGAGATGAACTCTGCCATCTTTCATGCTGACCCAAGAACTTCGATAGGATCGGAGAGCGCCTAAACGAGGCAAAAAGTCTTTCTAAGCTCTATTTAAATCTGTTGTTTTCTTTTAGCCATGCCCAATTAGCGCAAGAATGTGAACTAAAACGTTCGCGTCCAAGAGGTTAGAATATAAAATTACATTATCCCGTGTCCCTTGTGGTTTGTTGTTAACTATGAAAGTGTGAATGTTCAACGTTCTAAGCTGAGTGATCAACTCAGAGGCCTGTATTATGCAAGCTTCTGCAACATGGCTCTTTATTCTTCATGTAGCACCTTAGCAACCCTACTAGACTTTCGTCATTTCTCTTCGCAACAACAAAAGCCTCAGATGTGCTTCATCTCTACGAGTGAACGATCGTCTTTTCTATGTTTTGAGTGGCCTCTCGGTGTTTTCGTTTTCAACACTGATTTGTAGTATGTGTAGTTTAAGCGCAGACGCTCGGAAATCCATAGGATGAATGCGTTGGTTTCCGTAGCATCGAACGAATTTCCCTCAAAGAATATTTTCATCAACATCCAACTCACAGATGCTAATATCCCCTCTCTGCTTTCTTTTTGCAGCTTTTCAGTATTGTATTCGGTAGCCTTACTGTAGCTAGTGAGTATTTTGGAGCAGGCGTTTCATTTTTCGTCAGTATTAGCCATATTAAGTTATTTTGTCGGTTTTGTTGTACATTGGGCATTGAACATAGAGCAATGATCTTTTTAAGTATTGGTTGTGCTTCGTTCGTAGAGGTGATATTGGTGTCGGATTGTGTTCCCTACTGATCTGCGTAGTGGCCACCTAGCCTGATTGTTTTCCATCTGTTTGCCATACTTTCTGCTCTTTATGTGCTGCGTTGTCAATCTCAATCCGCTTTTAGAAATGTTGCAAATAATAGAGGTGATTGAATTTCCTCAACATTTGAGTCTTTCCACTAGCAGTATTCATACTTTTTGAAGGACGCGTTTGTTTTTGTCTGCAGCGAGTGCACTAATTGTCAAAAAGGAATTTCTGAACTACAGTCGTTTTTGCCATGTGCAATTTTTCTCGGTTAATATCGTTTTTTTCACGAGGTTTTTGAAAACATTTTCGAATTACTTCTTGAACGAAAGATTTTCGTCTACTATCATTGTTGCATTAGACGCTTCTATGTCCGCGACCTTTGAACAGCTAGCTTGGTGACTCAGTTGATATTTACTCTTGAATATCGAGCTTCCTACCGCTACTTCCGAAATTTTTTTCACCATCCGTGGATCCTAAAGAAATGTTGCTATTGCTTGGATATCTTCATTTGTTTTTGCTTGCGTCACGTTGACCTCGATCGTTCGTTTTGCTCACGCCATTTGCATGCATCAGCACAGTCTTCAGGCTTTCTAGCTAAGAGAGTTCAAAGGCAAATATTATTAAATCAGTATTCCGTCTCGCATAATTTCTCTTTTGTCAGAGCTGCTGATGTTGGTTTCGGTTATTGCTCTTCTACCAAGCAAATACATTTTGAAGAGTGCGAGGGTCCGAGTTGTGTAAATGGGATGATCAATAAAACCTTAGAGCAATAAATAGGGATTTATCCAGTCACATGCTTTCATTATGCCCAGCTGTTGTGTGTGCGTTACCAGCTGGCTGTCTACTGCTGGGCATATTTCAGTGTTTTTTTTCTGTGAAGCCTCGATCACTAGAAAACGAAAAAGCATGCTGGGATGTCGGTGACAGAGGATCAAATACCGCACGGATTTGCTCATAGTTACATTCTGAAGAATTTCAAGGAACAGGAGAGTAAGGAAAAGGCCAGTAACCTTTTGGTCCAGTTTCCTACTGTCTCTGATTTATTTGTTTATTTACTTGCTTATTCACTCGTTCACTTATTTATTTTAAAGTCCCAAAGTGGGGTAATATACGAAAGTATGCGAGCATGGATTACAGGAAGAGGCAAAAAAGACGAGTAGACTATCAGTAATAAGTAAGAAGGTGTAGCATAATCATGGAGCACTAATAATTCTTAGAGGACATTTCCCCAGTTGCAAGAAACAGTGAAAGAGTATTGGCACTCGTTGCAGAAAATGGTGCATAGGCGCGTTCAGGACCCGTTCCTGGATGCTTGCTGCACGGTGCGCATACTATTTTCAATATTTCATCAAGACTCAGCTCAGTAAGAGTGCACCTTCTCACATGAATTATTCTACCTTAACGGAATCGCATTGGGTTGTGATCAGTGTTTAATAACTGCGCAATATTCATTAAAAAACCCTTCGCCTGATACTTCAACAGTTACCTCCTTCGTTTTACGTCCAAAAAGATCGCTGATATCGTATCACATTTGTTCGGCCTATTCACTGTATTTCAAACATTTTTTGAGCTTTTTACTCATTCATGCTTTTGTCTTTGTTAGACCACAAAATTTCAGATGTGCCTTAATTCGGTTTTTAGTTTATCGTTCACTGCTCCCTCTCAAGTGTTCTTCAGAATCCCATTCGTCTCCTATTATACATTTTCTATTTTGGACGGACAGATGGATTCCCTACCCACTACGGGTGGTGTTGGGTTGAACACATCGTAAAAATTTTGTGAGAATATTTCAATCGTTGTATTTACGTTTTCTTGCAGTGTTTTTGGTGCAAAAATGTTCGAATGAACGCTCGACATTGAGCATTAGAACGTGAAGTATGACTTTTTAAAGATTATACTGCTAAGGCGCTGCTGGGTACTTTCGTTGCGAAATGATTCAGTTAGACACTCTTTATACTTAAAATTTTGCAGAGTTTTCAGCAAAATTGTAACGTCGAGCGTGTCGCGCGTTTTTGCTAATCTTTTAATCATTTTCATTTAGAAAGTCACTGAGAGGTCTTTCTTTCACGTTGTGTTGTTGATCACGTCCACAATATGTGTCATTTTATCGGTGGCGCATTCTATGAGCATTATTTTGTTATGGTTGTTCATGAACATAGGTAGTCCTTCTTTGAGTGCTTTGTAATACACAACGGTGACCATATTGTCGAGCAAAAGTGTTAGTTACTCGTATATTTTGGACTAGCGGAGGGGCATGGCACACCCTCTTCAACAAAACTAAAAGACGTTCTATGCAAGCTTCTCTACAAATAAACGTTATATGGGCAACTTCAAAAAGATGGAAGGGGGAAATCTGTGTTAAGTCATGTTTTGCATACGACGAAGAAATTTGGTATACCTAACAATAAACAATATTGCTTCATGATGTTTTAGGTGCAAGCGATTTGACGTTATGAAAGTTGCATCTCGGTGACGAATGGAGCATTGCCACCGCCCCGTATTTTTTGTTTTGGCCGCAGTCTCAACTGCGTGATTTTCGACTACTCGTTGCCGCTCTCTTAACTTTTCATTTGACTACATAGTTCATCACATGAGACCACTTTAGCTGAAATAATAACAGCACAAGACATAAATACATCGCGATTTACAAGCAATTTAGCTGAGCAATTTGTAAATCGTTCAGTGTGTCGCATTTGTCCAATTCGTCGGTTCTGGGCGCCGATTTTATTACAAAGAATGCGATGCAGCTCTAACTCTTCCAACGTATTATCTTCATAGCAATAGAAGTGAGATAGAAGGCGTATGATACGTGGACACTGAAACCAAACTAATCGCAAAAATGCACCTTCTTGATAATGGCAAGAAAACGCAACTGTTAGAGGTCATTTCTTTTTTATGCAGCAGGTGCGATAACACGATAAATACTGCCCTCTTCGCTCACTGCTTCAAATTGCTCCTGCCGTTGTTTATTGCCTTTGCGACTACAAAAAATAGCTGCCGCTCTAGATGAATAAAGAGAAATCCCCTCGCTTCGTTGCCACCTCCCCAAAACTTTCCAGACCTACCCTGGTAAGCTCCATGGAACGACGGAAACACCTTCAGACGTAGATTATAAAAACAGACAGAAGATATTGCGCTCTTCCTTCCGCGAGAATGTTGATCCCAGTCGTAGCCGTTTAGAAAGCAGCGCGATAGTCAGCTCTTTGCAACCGACTTTTCGTTGTTTGCTTCTTCGGTCAGCTTCGCAAACCAGTAAGTTAGACAATATTGCTGAGAATAAATGAACTTCGACTACTTCTCTGTTGTCAATAAGCCTCAGAAAAATGTTCCCGTGATTAAAACACGGTGATGCTGCTCAACTTAGAAAATAAATGTAAAAGTAATTGAGGCTCTCTTAGGTGATTGTAATAATTATATACTAGGACTATTTAACAAGTACAGAGTGCCGTTACTCGGGAAAAGCGACACAAACAAACGACGTGAGGGCACTGGTAATGGAAACGAGAAATGTGTAATCCCATCGGTGCACAAAAGACCGTAAGAAAAATATCCTTCAAACGTGCCCTTTCACGTTTGAAGAGCATTTCGTTTTTCTTTTCTTCTAACGTTTCGATTTACGATAGCAGTCACGAGTCGTATTTTTTGTAATAGTTTTCTCAAGAAGTATAGTGTCGATATGTGATAAAAATTCTCCCAGTTGGTGGAACCTCATTGGGTTACCTTTCAGAGTGTCCTCGAATAGCGAAAATTTCACGCTGAATGTTCTGACAACTGCTTAAATGACCTTAATCTAAAATTACGCAGTTACAATGTTGCAAACTATATCGTACGATCTGAAGCACATATAGGCAAAGAGTGTTGGCTGTGAGTGATTGTGCTGATTCATTGATGATTGCCGTTGACTTGCAGTCGCTCTCGTTCACCGATGTTATCTCGTTAGTACTCCCTTGGCCGATGGCTGCTGGGATTGTCACTTGGAAGATTTCAAGAATGCACCTTCGCGACCTCAAATCCTTGATCGAGCATCAAAGCATCAGGATACATCCTACTCTACAACACTTTGTAGAGCAATATTTTTCGAAATTTCCATCACTAGTTGCTCGATAAGCTCGGCCACTCTCATATGAAGTGTTCTTGGTATATACAATTTCGAACACCAGGCTGCCGGCTGATCAGAAGTGCAAGCAAAGTTAAAAGCTTTGCAAACTGGAATGCTTCGTAGAAGGCGAGCGTTGAAATCTCACATAGTTACGAATAGCCTAGAGAAAAGCTTTGATAGGATTTTAAAAGAAGAATGAGTTATTTCCAATCTGCTATTATTTCTACATTATTCCCTGTAAAGAAATCAAACGTGCTACATTTTTGCACAAATTACGAAATCACTCGTGCCTTAATCAAATTACGCGAAACCACACGTGGAACTACACATACTATAATGTGATAGCACTATTCGAATATTGTAACAATATTTCATTCAGGAATTTCATTTAGAACTTTCCACGCAAATGTTAGCGTTTTTTTCAGTAAGCTAGACAAGACATCAAAAAATAAAGCATATTAGATCTCAAGCTCGGTGTTCAAATATATGAATATGCTTTACAAATATAAATGTACTTAGGCAACGAAGCGATAGGTCATTCGAAGTTTTATCGCATGCGCTAATGTGATTGGCGTCGCAGCTCAACCGGATGAATGCCAATTCATTGTACAAATCAGACAAATCAGATACTCTCTTTATGTTGGTCTGTTATGTGTGTGAAAGAGCTTTGTGCTTTGTGCATTTCGCGTTGCATAATCTCTCTACTGGCCTGTAAGTTTACAGCTGAATGGCAAGGTCGTTTCAGTGTTGGACATTGAGTTAAGTTCTTGGAAGCCGGAGCTTTGTTGAACTTCAGGATTTCACTGTAATGTTTGACGAACTTTGGCTCTATTATAGGAATGCACCAATCGAAACGACCCTCAAGTTGTAGCGCACATTGCGAGCTGATGTAAATGCTTGCCCTGCTTGATTCTTTCTCACTAATTCGGCTTCCTCCATAAAAGACAATACGATTCCTTCTGACATTTCATGATTCTTCTCTCTGCTATCGGGTTTCGTTTTTACCCGAACAATCTCATCAATTGTCACTTGTAGCTGCAGTTTCATCGGCCAAAATATTTCATAATCATATCGCACGAAGCAGTGAATAATATCGAAATAGTTGATTCTTTGAGCACCAAAATCGCATTCAAATATTATATAAATATTCCTATTTGATAATTGCGAGTTTTATTTAACGCACTGGTTGGCAGAATGTTCGCTCTGGCGAATACTTCGTCTCAGTCAACTGAATTCCATGCATTATGTGACAATGTGTGACAATGAGTGCGTTCGCAATCATAAACACCGATTGTAGGCACATATAGTAGATGTGGTAATGTGGTAAACATCGAAAGAAACAATAAGAATGGCATTCTGCTCTGAACTTCATGATGGGTGCAACGTTGCATCATTATGCAATTTCACTCTTAATCCAGCATGTAATGTCTATAATGTGCTCTCATTGAAATTTGAAAGCAACTTAAAATCGTGATTATTACATCACGAGAAAATTACAATTGTCATGTGAGCCGTAGAAAAAATGGCTCTTTTTCCATCAGCAATAAATGAGCCAAAATGACCAGACGCAGCGGCAAAGCAAGAATTAATGTCACAGACTGATATTTCAAAAGCCACTTTTTCATGCCATAGACTATATTGCACGATTGTGATGCAACAGGAATGCACTTTTCGCAAGGTTTGAGCGTCATGAAGAACTTGCTGAGAAGCCATTGTTCATTTTTTGAAACTGCTTGGAATTAGCATAAAGCAATTTAGGCCTTATTTGCATAAACTTATCCAACTTCTTTTTCGCTGTTAACACGGCCGAGGTTTGCTTCGCATTCGGCATGGAGTTCCGTGACTCTTCTGCATATATATATATATATATATATATATATATATATATATATATATATATATATATATATATATATATATATATATATATATATATATATATATATATATATATATATATATATATATATATATATATATATATTCAAAACTTTTGTCTGTGCATCCGTTCAAGTTCATAAGTTATTTGCGTTAACGAACTTTTGTCAATAAGTAATAATTTATTATTACTAATCTTTTATTTATTACTAATCTCGGAAAACGCATCGCAAGCCATCAGTGAGGTTAGTGGTTGAATGGCTCAATCAGTCGAAACGAGATACAAACAATAAACGACAATTTAAGCAGTCTTGCACATTGCAACAAGTATTTGCATAAAACGCAGACGAACAATATGTGGTGCATGATGAGGCACTCATATTTTCACAGGAGTGATCACTGCCGCGAATCAACAACAAAATATTCCTCCTTTCCGATCAAGTCTCTCTAAAAATGCAAACTCCCTACCTTTAAATTATATTGCGCGCGCGAGGACGGATTCGACGGGCATGCTGTACATGCTGTACTAGTGGTTTCTCTTGTCATTTTTGCCGATATATGTTGCTTTCATATCCACATTCTCATGATACTGACCTCTTTGCGCATTCTTTTTTCGTTAGCATTCTTCCATTATCGTTCTGAAGCTTTTTTATCTCTTCCTCTTCATAAATTTTTCTCATCACTTCCGCTTTCAGAAAATTCCACTCGGTATTTTTCGATACACTTGAAATACGAATGTGAGAACTCAGAGTAGAAACCAAACGGATTTTATAACGACGAGCAAACAACAATTAAATTCCTATTCATGTGTGTCTAACATTCCAACATTATAATGAGAGCTAGCACGACCTTTTCGAGTCAACGTTTAAACGGCGATCTTAGGCGCTCGACATGCTACATTTTTCGGCATCGATCACGGATACGAGTTTGTTCAACCTCTAAACTGCGGGCCGGCCCCTCTTAACAATGACCGTAAGATGAACGAATGAGTATTTATTTCAATAAAGAAAGCGAGATTCGCTTGTAATTACCATGCAACATAATACGAAGAAGAAGCTGGGCCATAGAACGGCGATCATAAAAGGTGAAAGAACATAGCAGTAAGGAAGAATGTAATGAGTAAGCTACAATAAGAGAATAAAAATTCAATTCGCAGAAAAAACCGATCGAGTGCATGCAAACATTTGGCAGCTATTAGTGAAAAATCACAAAAATTTAATGTCGCAAGGCAACACATGGTTTCTGTAGACAACACATTCCATCCACATACAAGTGTCTGCAGTAGGTTGAGAAGGTCCTCCTGTCCACTCACTTCGTTTATAGACGGCAGCATTGGAAGGGATGTAAAAGTGCGTAAAAAACGCTATCGAATATGGGCATGTAAAAGATGTTGTAGAACAGAGTGAAGATGGGGGTCGTCATTTCGATCGGGTCTATATTCGTCTTGCAGGCTTTACGAATAGGGATCTAACAGATTTATGTTCGGTAGTTGAGTGTCGTACTTCGTCATTCGAAAGGAACTGACGGAAGTTAGCGTCTCAACGGTCGAACAGTAAAGGGCGCCCTTCAGAAATCGCCATCACTCAAATACAGGATGATCACGTAAAAATAGCGTTTAAAATGAGTATGCACCTAAGCATCAAATATAGAACATGTGGGGCGAGGGTGCAGACGCGACTGTGCCCAAATGATTCATCGATGAGGGACAACAAGAGAAAAGAAAAAGCAATTAAATAAGCAAGATCAAACTGGGCAAATAAAACAATAAAATAGCGCAATATTGAAGAGTAGTGAAAACTTCTGGATGAAACAATGCATATTTAAAGGAATAGCATTAAAAGGAAAACGTCGACAGCTTATAACAGCTACTTGCAGTAGCCAACAAGAGAGAGCTATTCAAAACCTAGCTTAACATGCAAATAATCAAAATAAGAAAATATGTACACATATCGGAAAAGTGACTCGATGAAAGAACAACAGTAGATGGCTAGAGTCGGTATTGATCGAGTGGAGATGCATTTAAATCGAAACCCAACTGATTCACCTGACTCAGGTAAGCGATTTGCTGTTAAAAATTCACATGCTTAAGGATCATCTTTACTGTGTCATCCTATAAAGAATTCTATGCGTGAATAGCTCGGTCTAGGGAAAAATTACTCGAGCATATCCAGTCCGCACTCTTATTAGCGAATTTGAAAAAGTCTGCTGAAGGACTGGGTAGGCACTTTGTTTGATTGCATATCGGCGAAGGTTTATCAAATATCGACGGTGGGGTTGTACAGCTCCAGCTGGGGCTTGCATAGCTCCAGCTGTTTCAAGTTTCCTTTTCTAGTTGTGTTCATTATATCCGGGTATCTTCTTTCGCAGTATACAGTAGTTTCTCTATCAGCACCTAAGCACCACTTTTCCCTTCAGCGTATCTTATTTGAACACAATGCCTCCCGACTTTCCTCACCTTTTTGCAATTCTATACAGAATTTTTTTCCAACTCGTTAATGAAATGAGGGAGTGGCAAGAGGACGGATGATGATAATTCCGAAAATTAGTATGCTGTTGAAACCCTCATTGTGACATCTCTACTACAACAAAGAAACCACCAATTGCTTGCGAAGCGTCCTCAGACAAGATCAACAAAATATATTGTAACCTACTCGCATGATATTACCTTATCGTTATATGCCACTGAAGTCTACGATCTACGGCTAGTTGTAAACAAATTTTGTTAAGTTTGTTTGAATGCTGTCGCTGAATACTTATTGCTCATATTCACAGCAACCTGTGGAAAGGAGAATTTAGTTTTTATCATGAAATGATATGTTCTTTTTGTGAAACCTTTATGTTTACTGCGTTAACCGTTTCGTACTGCGAATCCGTCGTTAAATCGCATGGTCTGTTTAAGAAGCACAGTGAATAATATTGTACGTAAACATGCACGCATATAGATTCACGAGAGGAACAATAAAGCTGACATACTTCAACGGGCTTCTGGGCATAAACGCAACATCGCGTTCTTGTTTAGCATGATTCCTTATTTCGCTTTCCGCGTGCAATGTTCTGAAACAATGACACCCATCGAATAAACTTTTGATTAGAGAGTTGTTTTAATTTTTCTCACTTAACTGAGTTGCTCCAGTGCTTTCTAAACCTTCCAACGTCCGAAAGACCTTAATTCAGTCACCTCGGTTTCCAATTTTCACATTTCTTAACACATTTTATTTCAGTACTGGTCTGCTGATTAGCGTTCACTGAAGTTTTCACTCTGTTTCAAATTAGGGAAATAGCTTGACGGTGCGTTCCAACACCTGTCTGGCCACTCGTTCACTCCACCCTCTTTCGCTTCCGCTTAAATAAATCATCACGGTGCCGCGTATTGCAGGCTGCGTTCTTTTATGTCAGTGTTGAATGTTTCTCATTGCATTTTTATATCGTTTATCTTAACGACTGAGTGGTAACTAGCAGTGACAATTTTTTTCTAGTCGCGTTACATATTCGAAGTGTGTCTGCGTTCATCATTTGCCAATGGTTGATGCAGCTGATCTCAGACCACCCGTCCGTCTCATGTGAGGGTCACTGGCATGTGTACTACCTAATGGAATTTTCCCACGTTTCGGTGACTACACTCAGCGTCGTTGGTGAGCTCACAGTTTTGTGATACGTTGTTTGCAGTTTTGTTCTTCATCTTCACAATCGTCGTTCCTCTTATTTCCGCACTGGAGGTGAAATTCGTGCTGATGTTTCATCGCTTAAGAAAAATATATCCTATGGCTGACGTTGCATTTTCGTGTTAAACGCGTAGAACCCATGTAACGGCAGGTCACGTGCAAATGCAAAATTCTCTTCTTTTAGCAAAGCGCGTAAAAATTTTAATAAGATTTGGTGCGCACAGCACGCTCAGCACTCGACTTCCCAAGTTCAAATTGCATTGCAATGTAAATGAAATTTTTATATTATGATAGCAAAATATCTCAATATCAGTTCTTAAAAATATGAGTTAATAAAAGACAAGTGTGGAGGCAGGCCTCAATTTTCACGTATTCCGGCCACGAACACTTTGATCGTAAGAGCCTCCTAAATACTACTTCATGCTTACAGGAATCTTATGACAAATTTTCAGGAGCCGGTCTGAAACCTCTGCATTCAACGAGTGCTGTTTCGACAGTAACTCTTGCTTCTGTAGTGGAACATCCTCGGATCGCTTTCGTGAGGGAAACTTACACATGGCTTGTTCCCCTTATGATCACAGTCCTTTTGGTAAGTTTGATAATTGCATTTTCCCGCGGGATTCAGAATATGTTAGGAGTACATGTGAAATCTTGTTCGTGAGAGTGGGAAGATAATCGGTGATAAGGAAGTGATCGTCTCTGTAGCAGTGTAATAATGCTATAACAAAAGAGCCATTAAAGGAAGCGAAATAAAAGGACATTTCACAGACTTTTGAACCTCTGCACCCGAATACAAGACTGTTGATGTTTCCGAGGAATCTATCAGCCCGAAAGAACCTCTCTGTTGATTTGTCGCGTTTAGTACACTTCTGCTGATATGGCAAAGGATATCTCGAACGATGAATATTCGGCTCGAAGTTTGCAGTTCAGCGCTCAGAGAAAGCGTTTCTTCGCATGATGAATGCCCCATTAGCCATCACTACCTTTTCCCAGTCGCACGTCACGAAAGCGCTCAATATAAATCCCTTTATTAATTTAATTGGCTATTAGTTTACTGACATCCCTTAGTAATCAGATTTCATATTCAGTGGCAATATTTCGGTGGTTTATCACACACCAACTTCAGCTTTGTTCTGATCATATTTGCCTTAGTATTTGGCTTGCAGAACGCACAAAGTCTATGCCTGCTCATGCTTCTGTTTCGTGTAGTTCCTGAGAACCCAGGTATCGTTTGTGGTCGCTAAAGTATAGTTATGTTCAAGGCATTAGGTAACTGACAATGGGAAAGGAGAAAGCGATTGTGGACATATCCCTTGCTCTAAAATTTTCAAACTGTGAGCAACGCTTCTTCGGAAATTCCTCCATACTATCGAAGTGCGACTCCGTCCTCCTTTCTACTACCCACCAATCTACCTCTATGAAATTTTGGGCATAATTTTGATGTCTCATTGCGCCGTTGCATTTTCTTACTGTAATTTGGGTTGCTTCCGTTTGCTTTCATTTCCCCATGTTTTCTACGAGGAAATCTTACTGATGTATTTTCATACTACTGTTGGATATTTATACTGCAAGTAAGTTCATCAAAAGCGAAGAAATGTTCAAAGTGCGTTGTCGTGCCTTCATCAGCTGCATTTACATGCAGAGAAATTCAGCCCCATCTACATTTAATTATTCCACCCTCTGTGACATTATCCATGCAGATATTTTTTTAGCATCAATCTCAAACTATCTTATACGAAAACGAATAAATGAGATATATTCCATGAATGCTTTTGAAGCTTCATAAAAATTTGCTTCATAAGCTAAGCTGAGCCTTCAGTTGTTTCTGGCTTTAGAGATATGAGGTTAGGAAGAAATTTATTGAACAAAATACGCTGGCTAGGTTTATTTATTCTAGTCAGCAGTTGCGGAGTTTTTTTATGTCGCCATCCATTCTAAGAAGGCATATTCTATGCGTTCATTTTTGAAACTCTGGTTAATGAACGTTTTTTCTTTACTGGTGCCTTTCGGTAATTAGATGGCATCTTTCAAAATTTTTTCCTTGTTTCGAAATCATTCTAATCTCTCTCCCATACATCCTTGGCAAGTGATTTATGAAATTCATTGCAACTGTTTAGCTTATTCTACGTTGCAAATGAATGATGAGGGGATAAAGCCATTGCCTTTGATGTTCAACTAGGAAGTGAACTCTTCAAAGTTTTTCCACACCGGATTATTGATATGTTTTGGTGGATTAGTTTCTAGCCCGCTTGGACGTAATAAAGCCCCGCCATGAAAAATGCACTATTTTGACAAAAAGGGGATTAAGCGCAACTCTAATTGCTTCTCTATTCTTCAGGAGACAAATGAAAACGCTGTCACAATGTGACCTTGGCTGAATAGCAATGCACTTCCATGTCTGTTGACTTTTATTCAATCTTCAAACGTTTCCTATTTTTTCGGCTATGAAATCGATGTGAAATAATTAATATCAGTGCAAATAATTGCATATTTACGTTCTATTTGAGCGTTGCCAACACGAAACATCCTTGTACACTGCAACTAACTTCATTGTCCAGATAATTGCACTTCTTTTTTCTAATGAACACTGTATTAAACCAAAGTTTGTGCGCTCTGATTGCAAGCGGGACGATACATTCTTGGATAAAGGATGGGGTTAAATGACTGTGATTTGTGCGACGGTGAAGGCTCGATTGCAACTGCAATGTGACCCGTATTGTGGAACTGAAAGAGTCGTTGAGTTGTACCTAAGAACGTCAGAACGGACGAGAAAAAGAGTCCACTTCAGTGGAATCATTGAAGAACGAAAATTTAAATGCAGGAGAATCTTGTGCGTTTCGCAAAGAAAATAGAGTTCCCTATCAGCTCGAGTCTTCTCGTTTTTTCTTGTCTTCTCCAATAAGCGCATGCTATTTCCAGTGTTTCTGGAAATACGATATTGTGAAAACTTTAAGAAGTAATAGAAAACAGGCCAACCTTCCCATATAAAAGGAATTGTTCTTGCAGGTGGCGATCGTTGGAAACTCATTGATTGTCATATCATCACCATGGCTGAGTCCACCCATTACTCCTTATTTACGTCTGTGTATTTCACTTGCGGCTGCTGATATGTGGGCCGCATCGCTGCTGACAGCAGGTTAATTTGGTCACTCATAAAGAGCATCCCAAAGTTTGTAATAGAACTCTTGGCGACCGGGAAATTTCCCTCAGCCTGGCTTCGAATAAACGACATTGTGGTTTTGGGCAGATCCTGTAAACTGTTGAGCTGTTGTGGGCGTGTTCTGCTGCCATTTCTTGGGTTTTTTCGGTGGGTCATATTTTGCGTTCAGTGAGACAGATCTGGTGAGCTTACAGCGCCACAACTATGGCAAAATTGGTTCACTTCAAAAGTGACGAAGCACGACAACAAGAAATTGCTTCCGAAGAAGCCTGCAATGGCTCATTTGAATTAAAGCAACGGATCAAGAGAGAGACACTAACATAAGTAGTTTTCACTCATTGCCATCTAAACTATTTGTTCTAATGACTCAGATGCCTATTGATGTTTTTAGCTGAAATTTTCTTTTCATGACTGCTGACACTCACAGAAATAAAAATTTCCTCCTTAGTTCCAGAAAGTAATTTGCTTCGAGCAATGAAGAGGTTGAATGATTTCCGCGATATTTCGCTCAAATTATTTCACTTTTATACGTTTAAATGACGAAGCCAAATCCCTTGAATAGATTTCCTTATTATTTCATATTCAATAATTGTGAAATTTTATTTTCAGCACAAACGAAACTCTTGTCAGAATGTTATGCATTACAAGGAAATGACATCTAACGTCCAGTTTTTTACTTTTAATTAAAACTGATGAATAGAGGGATGATATGAGGACTTTTTTTACAGTCTGCTGAAATATTGCGACTTATCGCCGTCATAACTTTTGAAACGTACCTATGAAAAGCTGTAACTATAACTTCCTCGTTTCTAAAAAAAAGGTACATGGGAAAAAAAAGAGCGGCAAAGGTATCCCAAGCGTAGAGGAGGTGGTTAATTGATGGAATAGAGCGAATCAGAGGGAACGAATTGCTTCTGAATTATATGGAACAGGGAGCAGGGAACGAATTATACGAGCGTTTTCCAGTTGTCATACTGGCATCTTGTGTTCTTTTGATCGCTGCTGTTTTTTTCAGCACTTTTCTCATTCACGTTCCGGCAAGGGATTCATTATCGACGTTTTCTAACCAAAGTGATCATAACGATAACGATAATACATAAACATTTAAAAGTACTTTCTAACGTATTTCTTCGAAAGAGTAAAGAACTGGATGCTTTCGACGTGCCATATTAGGAGTAGCATTCGACTGCAGAGGTGGAAACTATTGAAAGTAACTTTTTTCCGGCCTTGAAAGCTTCCTACCCCCTCCAAATAATTTTTCGTCAGACTGACTTTCTGGGGTTTATTTCTTTCAAATTGGATGCATGTAAGTTTATGCTCTATGAGACTGTTCATGGTCATGCTAATCAGCGCTCTTCAGGTCTCGTCATAAATAGTTACTTATCGATGGTTCTTCGTATACGAAAGAGTAGCGATTGTTTTGCTGCGGTTCTGGAAGTGTTTCGCATAGGCGGCATGCTCACTTCCGATTTGCATCTATTTGCACTTGCCATTAACCAGTTCGTTGGCATCGCATGGCCTCTTAAATACAAAGTAACGTTTTTTTATCCTCTGTGCAGTCTATAATGTAAACCGTCCATGTGTTCACTTTATTGCACTACATTCATGGCACTTAAGCGACAAAAATATCTTTTTGATCGTTGCTTGAATGGCCTCTCCACATGTATTCCATAAGCTTTTCTTCAACGTGTCAAACGTGTCAGCGTTTACCGAAATCGTTCTCGTCAAATTCCAACGTATCACCAATACGCGTGCACTTATGTAAGATGCTGGATCGCTATACGCTATTTCTTAGCGGAACGAATTTGTTTGTTTCGTAGTGGTGACAGTCTGTGAAAGGCACGTTTAGACGAGAGGAGAATGGTCACTTAGGCAAGCTATTTGGAATCACCACTTATAAATAAATGACGTTCACATCTGTTAGTCACGATTGTGAACACGCTACTCTGTTCGCATACTGTTGTGCATATTAGGAAAGCACCATAGAGTATCTATCTACATGCACAAAGTCTGTTGAAATATTGGGACATCGTTTGTACTTCAAAATTTCTTAGCACACAATTATTGCCGCTTAGAAAGTAACGAGTTACTTTTGCGTGAGACGATAGGTTCAAGGTTTAATTTGCAATTCGTTCGATATAGAGAATGTCAATAGAATGTTGCAAAAAGTCGACAAAAGTTTTCTCCATGATGGAATTTGTTAAGAATATGTGGAGAAAAATACCGACTGCTTTTTCATTATATCGGCATCGTTTTCAAAAGAATAATTCCTCCTAAGGCTTTTTTATCGTCCTCAGCTATAGTCTCTCACTTAAGTCTTCGGTGTTTCTGACGTGCGTCCCAATTAACATTTAACTGCTGCAGTTTTAATTTTACAAGAGCATTGATTTAAATATTACATATCTTTTATACTTTGCATTATTTTGTACAAATGTTGGTTTTTGGCATTACTGATGGGGAAAAGATGTCTCCAGAAAAATTCCTTATATTTTTCATTGCTTCACTGAGTGTAGTTTCTTGGTCCAGGAATAGTGTATAACTGCTCAGATTGCATAGGACAATTCAAAATATCGTTTCTCGTTTTTTTTTAAAACATTCGTACGAGTTGCACATTTATGTCAGTCTCATTTTTTTAATGATTTGCATTGCATACGTTAATTAAAAATTGCTTCATTTCCTATTGACTTAAAAGTACACAAATGAGGCGTCAATTCTGAGATGCGTAAACGAGCGATGAAATTAATTATCCTTATGAATTCTTCAAATTTCGACGATTTATTTAAGGAGTGAACGTTTTTGAGACCGTTTATCACCATCATCAAAGTATACGCTGCAAATAATTGCATACTATTTCGACGAATGTTTATGATGTCACGTTTGCAATCATTTTTATAACGTGTTTTGTGAGGGCATAATGGCCTTAAATGGCCTTGTTCCTAGAAGTCGAATTCGTTGATTTGAATGATCAAGGGATTGTTAAGTGGAACGATCAAGGAACTGATTTGAATGAAAAATAATTAAGACTGACCAAAAGGAAGAAGCGAACTTCTAGACGTTGACTTGAAAAAGATAATATTCATAACTGATGTGTTAGCTGCAAGTGGAATAATGAGACGACAAAAATCGTCTCAACGTGCTCAAGTTTGCGGCAATTATATGACCTCCCCTGCATCAGGGAACGAGTGTTAGAGAGTAGAAACTTTCAGCAGTGCTGAGAACCCACCAAGGAACACCACACAAATCTATGCATTTTGGCGATAAAAGTCTTCTAGGTGTTAATGACAACGAAACGTATTCGAATAGCAGTGCTAGTGTTATGGTTGGCACCAGTGTTCTTCATATTAAGTTGGTTTCTTGCATTCGAAAACGATGGTCTCCGCCATCCTAAATGTCGACATCAATTTTACTTGCGTTTACCATTTAGGTGAGTGAGCATTCAGCTACGTTTATTTCGTTCAGTGATTTCTTTCAGTAGTTTTTTGAATGAAGAATTTGGCGCTTCAATATTTAAAAAATTTTCGATTATCGTTTGCATAAAATAGTCTCCTGGAGTCAATCGGAGCTGATGTTTCGCGAGTCGATGCTTGCGACTACTCTCCAGTATGCTAATTGAGATGAGCACTTGTCAAGTTGTGTATGTATATATGCATTTTGCTTGAATGTGTTTCCGTTCTTTAATTTATGTTTTTTTCTCTTTTTCTTGCTTATCAAACGTGCAAATGTGTGGTATTTCAGTGGAAAATCCAAATCTTACTTTCAAAAAGTGTTTCTTGTTGTTTCTGTTACTGTCGCTGCTGCCGCTGATCTTTGGTTGCAGACAGGTCGACAATCTATGCGCAGACGCATAGAAATGTGAACATATAATTTTGTGACTTATACATAGACCTGTGAAAACTTTATTCAATATCAGTAAAGAGCAATATCAGAAATTATGAATCCTAGGTTTGTGCTGATCTGTTCTCCTCTAAAGTTGCACATTAACTGAAACAAAGACTACAACAGCATTTGCTACATATAAGGGAACGACGTTTCGAGTGAAGTGTATAATAGCAACTGCTTTCAGGTTAACAGTCTTCATAATGTTTATGACACCTTTATTAGCGACGCTCAGTATTTACGCGATAATTCTCTTCACATTGCTCAAAGCAAAGGTGAAATATTCGGGAGATATGTTGAGGTTCGTTCCTTTTATGTTAACGTACCTGTAACAATTAAATAACTAAATGTTTCGTCCACACAAATCCTATTAAACGCAGCAATTTTATAAAGTCAGCTAATTGGCGGGTGAGCTCTGCTCCTTATTGTCCATGTTTTCTCAGTCGTGGATGACTTCTCTCTTTAAATTCTTTCTCGAGCCTCTCATGAATGTAAGAAATTTTCTCCCTTTGTGCTTCATACGATAGTACTTCCCAAGCACGATTAGCAGTAGAGTCCGGCTCATATTTCTATCAGATTTTCTTGCTTGGTTATATCTGGAACCTTCAGGTGAATGTGCATTTCTTCACATGATTCTGCTATTTGGCACATCTGCAAGTAAAATTGGATGCTGTTCTATGTGTGAAGTGCTAAACATTTTAGGTCCTAGATTGCAAATAACAAGTCTTTTCTCACTTGTAGGTCGAGAAACTATGCGCAGACATGCAGAACTGCGCACTGATGCATATATATAGTTCTGCGACAAATACACAATAACTAGTAGGCTAAATAGCGACGGTGAACTTGTTGTCCTAAGCGCAGTTCGTTATCTTCAGAACTCTCTCTTCTGTTACTATACTGTATCCTTCATTAGATAGGACCAACTTTTTTTCTTTGTTCTCACCGTTCGTCAAAGACAACACCTGGACGATTCTCACAGGCAGCATCGTTTTGAGGGCAAACACTCTGCAGGAAAACGCGAGGTACACGTACGCAACTTCGGGGCAAGATAAAACTAGTGTGGACAACGCTGATCATCGTGAGTACGTTCTCGCTCTCATGGGGCCTTTGTGTGCTGTATTTTGTGCTAGTGTGTCGTCAGGGATGTACATTTATCTATGGTCAGAGCGTCAACTTCTATGTGGGATTCTTCATTAATTCAACAGTAAATGGCCTTGTGAGTTGCTTATTCCCTATTAGCACTCCATTCCTTTGCATAAGCAGGCGATGCTTGTGAAAAAATGCTGCACTGATCGCGTTAAGAATGCATTTCCTTGCACAGATCAACAATGTGGATATACTTCTGAGTGTGTCAAAGAAGGGTAGAGGGGTTGTAATCAATATCTTCTTAATTTAGTTCGCAGATATTTCAGAAGAATCCATATTAGCAGCGATCGTTAGATAATCTGTCACTCTCTTCCATCTAAATTATGTTCAGTAAATTGCAGTTAATTATGCGGTGACATTTATACGTTGTTGATAATAACCCACCTTAAACACGAGTGGAGCACTACTCCACCTTTGCAGGTCAGTCGTTATTAGCATAAACAAAGCGAGGAAAAAACGTTATCGATGAAATGTGGTGCAAGGGCATTCTTATCATATCCTCGATGCATTTCAAACGAGCATCTTTTGCTGAGCAAACATCTCTCCTTCTGCTTTCTATATGCCGTTTGTTCAGCTTAAAAACACTGTGGAGCTCTTATCTGGAAATAACACTTCTAGCTCGTTTGTCCGCACACCCAAATGTTTCATCCTCGCTATCCATTACGCCGATTCAAGCGAAGTTCAAAGGATCAGTGCCCAAATTATTCTATGTCAGGATGCCCAAATCACCAATTGTCCTCTGTTTTTCGGCCACGTTGTCCTATAGTTCTATGGCCTCTACCACTTTCTGTCTTTTTGAAGCCCTGGGATTCTAGTGCCTAAGTGAACGAGAAGTTTTTTGCGGACCATGTTATGTTTAAATCGAATAACTTTTGTGAACTGCAAACCACCCTCCTTTGTAGAACTTGTTCCGGTTTCCTAGTGATTGGCCGCGTGAAATGATCTTTTTCGCAACCTTGCCAAGTGATTAAAACCTGGTAAACCTTATGGCAGTATGGTAGCGGTGATCGAAATTCATCATACTAGGACAACTGTGATGTGCTTTTGCTGAGGTGACCGGACAGTGCTGTGATTTCGGACCATATACAAAAATTACTATTATAAAAAGCAGAATGGAAGTTGGGAGAGGAGTTTTTCCTTGAGGTCGGGCTGCGTTCGATCTTTAGAACAGCACAAAATCGTCAATTTTCATAACTTTAACTGTAGTCATGAAACTTCGCGTTATAAGGCTTATCAAGAAGGGCTTCTGCATATAATGCCTGAGAGCTTCTCACGTCGTTTGTTTGTGATACCCAACAGCATCTACGTTTGGCATATTTTCGCAAATTCTGATGTTTCAGAGCCTTTATTATAAAAGTAGAGACATGCATAAAATTTTCCTCTCGAAAGCAGGTGAATATGTGGTTTCCATCAACCTTCCAGCTGTTAAGCGACCTTCCAATTTCCAGACCCTACTCATTGTTTAGAGCCGTTTGCTGTATAATATCTGATGAAACGAAATTTATGGGTAAGATTAGTTCAGAGGAAACTTTTTTAAAATCAACCAGACGAAACGTTTCTCCATGATAGTTGTTTACTCACATAATTCGTGGATCATGTTTGGTGGGAGGGGGAGGGGGGAAGAATGAAACGTCGAAAATAAAAGAAAAGGGGTCTCCTGGAAATACCTAATCGGTTGCTCTCGAAATCCTGCGACTTGGGCAGCATCGACTTATTTACGAAAAAGAGCCGAGTAAGGTGGAAAAATCAGAATAATCATCTATTACAGGTAATGCTCAAGCTGCTAATCAATCCTTTTATTTACGCACTTCGACTGGCTCACATTCGTGCCAGTGTTGCTCGGTTTCTTCGATTTGCCCTTGGCAGGAGCTCATCTAAGGTTAGCGTTCAATTCTGTTGATTTCACCTCCTCCTTATAGGCAATGTTCTTACTTCGCTACGTTGTATATATTTTTGCTGCAGTAGAGTAATGTAAATGACCACCTCTAACCCAAATTCTGAATATATAAGCTAAAATTAGACAAAAAACTGGGAATGAACTGAACTGAAATAAAATTTGAAGCAGGGACATGTACTCTGCAGTTTCTTCAAGCTGTTCACTCAATAAACTGGCAACAAATAGTAAAATATGTGCAAAAGGTATAATTGAGCTTCTGCGTAAATGTCTGTGTATATCGATCTTCGGCGGAAGATGTGTTTTTCTGAGCCAAACGGTTATCGCATACAACGCATCTAATGAAAGCACATAGAAGTAAATAAAAATTAAGCCAATCAATTTTGATCAGTGTGCAAGTTGTTATAGGTATAGTGATCATAATGTAGACTGTGTAGATCAAAATAGCAACTATGATTTCATCCGTTCTCTAGTTGAAACTATCGTATAAGAGGGCACACATATATGCCAGTGCATATAGACGACGTTTCTCCGATTTAAGTAATACACTGTGCGAAAGCAATTTTGTGGATCTGAAGTTGTTGGCGCCGGCGATCATTGCTTGAAGCTTTTCATGTGCGGAAACTCAACCACGATATTGAATGTCACTTTGAAGAAAAATTAACACATTTCAAATTTGTAGTCGTTTGTTTAATTCAGCATTTTGAAATATTAATAACAATTAAAGGGTGTTGAAAGGACACTTCTCGAGTCTCTATGTAAATTTTTTCGCAACTTTTACTCGTCACCCAATTGCTATCTTCTAAAAGCGATTTCGAAAGTTTTCTACCGCAAAAAATCAAGCGAGGCCAAACAGTTAGACCGTCAAGTCGACTGTTAGTAAAAAAGCTTCAAAAAGGTTGACTTTGTGCCCCGAGCATGTGCTCCTCTAAGTGAAAACTTCTCCATTCACTTTTTCAATGAATCAGCGAAGAACTTTTGCCGAAATCAGCGAATTTAGTCGACTTTAGAATTATTCTTTGCGCTTGAAATTTTTCATCACTTTTTTTTCACCACATTTCGATTAGTTTTGCATAAGAAATATGCGTTAAAAATTGCTAACGTTCTGCGAGAATATATCAGTGCAGTGTTGTTGAGGATAAAGCCAGAGGGCACTTTGCATAGGAAGAGATTGCTTATGTTTCGATCCTCATCATTCCATCATATTCCGCATGTTGATCCCAAATGCGCTAATTTGCCATCAAAAATTCCTCCGCAGTTGTAATTTCTTTTAGCTAAGACATCTAATGCTATTATCTGTTCAGTTATATATTTTTGAAGTTTGCATTGGTCACTCAAAATTTCTATTTGTACGTCGTCAACTTTGGAAAACATTGTTCCCTTCATCAACAGTGTTGATATGAACATTGTGCAGATTTCATGAAAAATCTCTATGAGTTGATTCACAGAAATGGATTCTTGCGAGAACATCCAACAGCTGGCTAACGAAACACCCAAATAATACCGATCGCTCTGTGCACATAAATATGAAAAACTGTAACTTGCAAAAATAAATAAAATACTAAAATATGCATATATATCAACGATGGGCCTTTTTGAAATTTGCATAAAGTGATAGGAAACGCAACCCAGAAGGGCTTTAATCAAAGGCAAATTTAAATCCAAAAACAAAAGTCGCAGTTTTCTCAATTTCAGAATATTTTGGCTTGATGAGCGGGAAGTAATGACTAAGGTAGCCCGAATGATGAAGATTAATTCATTCAATAAAACAGTTTTATTTTTCATCTGAGAAATATTCTGCGGAAGAGCGCATATTTTTGAGACCTTCAATAGTGTTCTGAGTGGAATCTTTGCATATATCCGTTTTTTTTTGCCTCAGCAGTAAATATATATGAATGGGCCTTCGGAAATTCAAACATAGTCTCAAAAGGGAACGAGTTTGAAGAAGAACAAGGGGAGGAGAAATTAAGGCTTAGAACTCCAGCCGAAAAAAAAGAGATTCCAGATATTTGTGAACTTTTTTCGAAAGCCTTTTTTTCAGCTAGAAATATGAAGAACTGACATCATTTCGTTTTCGCGATAACAGTTTTCAAGCCATGCTGTTAAATTTCGCTTCTTTTTCTCAGTCCTTGGCCGCCTTTATGGAATTCAGAACGAGTTCGTGATTGAAGGGATTATCTAGGACGTGGCAGTGGGCTCTGAGTTCCAAAAACTTCACTACTGAAAAAAATAAAAATCGAAGTACCAATTTTCAACGCTCTCTTGGCTTGAAACTTTCTCTGTCGAAATAAATCCGTTTCAGCGTATGCAAACTTGAGGGAAGCTATATTACCGTTGCTCTCTTTTGTAGGCAAACTCGCCAACGGTTTTAAACTCACAACATACGAGCAGTGCGGTGGATGCAGCTGCCGCTCTGATTCAAGGATGTTCTAAAAATCGACACCAAGGCTTGGATGCACGAGCAAGTCACTTATTCAACAGTATGCAGTGTTCCTATACTTTTCCCTTCTGCCCCATTCAAGAGTATACTTTTACCCCTTTCAAAACTTCGTCTTCGTAACACTTCTAGCAACTTTCATCCAAAAATATACAGTTTTCAGTGTTATTTTAAAATTTCTTTGAAAACTTCTAAATTTTTCGTTCGATCGGAAAAGTTTCTAAGTGGACCCCAAAAATCATTGCCGATATACGAGTCTCACATTATATATCTCTATGGAAGAAGTGAAACGATACGCGAGGCTATATGGAATAAATGGGGCATTTCTGGCAAAATATTTTCAGCAACTGTTTTGAATGACACATAGTTGTTGCTGTTTTAGCTGAACACGAGGCCATCATCGAGAAACATAAGCAGTTGCACTCCTATAGCCATTCCGTTAGGAAAGAATTAGACCAGATGTAAGAGGATTGTTCAACTTACAATCCTTTGCAAACAATTTGTTGGATTTTATGACAAGTATTAAGGCACTCTAAAACCATTCAAGGCGCACTTCTTCCAAATTTCCCAACTTTTTTTCAGTTTTATTGCACTTTTTGTTTTCGAAAAAAACAGCAAAATTCCGACGAAATCACGAAACTCAGCAAATGCATCCCGATATAGGTCAAAGAATTCAACTTAACAATATGCGAGGTGTGTTTTCAAACATAAGGACCCGTTGAAAATTTCGACTGCGACAATTTTATCACCAACAGTGCTTTTACTGCGGTGCACTTGACGGAATGCCTTATATGCATGGCACAGGCGAAAGAACTGCCTCTCACGCCTCTCATTGCCAAAGCCCGTTGCGTAACCGAAGCACGTGTCCAGTCTAATGGGGAAAAAGTGAGATATGTATCAGAATTTTGGCTGGCAGTTATGCACGATGTAGCAATCACCAAAAGGTGCATTGCAGCGCTTTAATAAGATACTAATGTGCAGTACACTTGATATGCTACATTCATTCGGGATTCATTGAGAAAGAAAAAACGCTCCAAGGAACCTTTAGTTTTTCACCGACAATTCATCTGATATGAAGATTTTCTTGTGAAACTTGCGCACTAATTCACAGGTAGGGGGTACGCTACTGATAATTTAATCAAAGAAGTCAAATAAACTTGAATTGCCGAGTACGGCCCGAGAAGTCCACTCTCTACTTCCCCACTGCTCAAGAGATTTGTACTTCACTTTCTTGCTATAAGGAGAGGCTTTAAGCCATTGAGGAGAAGGCAAAAGTTTCGAGGCATCAAAAGCTTCACAGAAGGTAAAAAGTCCTTTCGTCTTGGACGAAGCCAAACCACTCTTACTGGTCTTGACTCTCCAGAAAATAAAGTTTGGGCCATCCTTAGATATGAGTACACGCGGGGAATTCGCAAACCCAAGAACCTTTTCCTATGGCCAAAGGAATCCATTTGTTGGGGTCAAATTTTTTTATTAATTCGACTGTTCATTACCGCTGACGCATCCGAGGGAGATGATGGAGGCCACTGTGAAAGACGAAGAGTTCATATTCTCTCGGAAGGTTCGATGTTTGGATGCTGTGCTCTTAAAATTTTCTCCAAAACAACAAACTTCTTTTCCACTTTTTTAGATCAGCCATTCTCCGGATATATCCCTGTAAATAATAACAAAGCTACGGGAATTCCGTTCCAAAATTTCCGTCCTAAGCGTGATAATGGTTAATATTCGGCATTTCTGACGACCACTCGGCTGAGCTACGTTTGTGCGCTGAATAAAGTAGCCCGCCCTTTCCCTGCTGTATACTAATCTCAGCAATTATCTCTCAAATTCACAAACCTGAAAGAAACCTGTTGAGGTTTAGGAGGTTTCTTCAGTGCACTAAGTTCAAATGCGGTAGTGCAACATACTCAGCAAACGGCATAGTTGAGATGTCCCCTATGAAGTGCTTCACTTTCAAGCAGTCAGATGCAAATTTTTCGAGTGATCTGCATATTCCTTTATTCTAACTAATCTAACGGTAAATAGGATATATTATCATACAAGTAATCAGTCACAGAGGCTTCCCATAGAGTAAAAAGGCATCGTTTTAATAATTACAAATAATTACTCGTTTGAAGTTTTTTAAGGCTTCCTATGTGTGCAGCATGGACGTTTTAATTGCTTTAATGTCTATTCCAACATGCGCTTTATTATTTATCGTCTAGTGCATCGGATTCGACACCAAAGCTGAAAGAGTGAAGAGTATAGGGGAGCTATTATCTGAGGGTTTTGGAGTTGAATTTCTCCAACTATTAGTTTCATTGCAGTTATTTCGACGAGAAAAAGCCGTGCAAAACTAAAAAGTACGCATAAACTTCATTTAATCTTAGCAGATAGATGTGAACCGCAATTTCAGTTGCAAGAAAGAAAAACGGCGAAAGTTAAAATCGCTAATGTGATTTGAAGATGAAATTTCTATGCAAAAATCATCGAGAGATGAAAGAAGTGCATTGGAACGAGTCGCCTTCGAGTGTCGAGCGCTGAAAATTTTGAAAACTTTTAGCGATATTTTGCTCCGCGTGTGCCTATAAAATCGAATAATTGTGCTTATTAAGCAGCTGAAAAAGAAATGAATGATTTATTTTTCTCGATATGTTTTTTAAGATTTATATAATACTTTGAGCTCCTCTTTAACAGCATTATATTAAAAATGTTCATTTGTTGGAAGTGTGGGAGAGCCATTTCGGCGTGCGTTTTGGGACGATCGTAGAAGTTCCTCGAATATTTTTGTTTTGAAATTGAAATAATTCTTTAGTGCAATCGTCTCGGAAAATCATTAAAAAATGAAAAACTCGAGATAGACGCAATCAAGAACTACTAAAGAATTTCCCGAAAGTTCTTTTCACATTCACGTTCTCGGGCAATCCTTTTGCATTCTGATCAGAGCAAGTATCAAGGCTTTTGAATCGACTATACTGACAACAAAGTTCGACTGCTGATCATGCTTTTGCGTCATAGCTGGATGACGGGATGTGAACTTCATTTTCATGGCATTGATTAACCTCTTTTGCAACTTATTGCACCTCGATTGCGCTACACTTTGAAGAGATTCTTAACAATTGCAGCCTCACGATCTGATTTAAAACAGCTGGTGCAATATAAGCAGAATGCAACACGTGCTCGGCAAGGGTCCAAGTGAATTCCTTCGTCGATAGCAATTTAATTCAAATAACGGCAGCGAAGTTCGGTAATGATGTAATTCTTTATACCTGTATATTCATGTATCATTCCAGAAGTACAGAACTTTATAAATTACTGTATCTTCCATTGAAATGTTTTGCGATATTGCAACCAATGAAACTGTGAAGTATCAGTGATAACCAACGTTGAATTACAACCAATTTCTAGAACACGAGGAAGCATTTGGAAACAACATCAGAGATGCAGTGGGGGTATAGCAGTGGATTACAATATTAGATGGAGCATTTGCCGTTTCTAATGAACTCAAGTCATTGTCTCGCATATAATATAAGTAGATTTAGGCTCACCTGCATCACATTTGGCCGATGGTGCAATCTGTCTTAAGAATGCACTGCTAACACGCCTACACATTAACATGTTGACACCCTTTTCACGTGACATAGAGGTACTTTAGTGTTCATAAAAAAACATTTGCATTTGAGATTCCATATATTTTACTGCAAAATTTCGCTTTATATATTTGCGTTTGTCGTATTTCAGGATGCCATAAAACATATCAAAAGTAATTTTCCATAGTGGAGTTAGGCGAATATTTGCACATACGAGCAAATCAAAGCTTATCTGCGCATATCAAAATCAGTTAATTGTCAGTGTTCTTCTTTTGTCTCTGCAAAATTTTTGTTCCGTTTGTTGAGATATGTTTACGCTCTTAGTGAATAAACGTAACGCTAAAAAAGTTTAATGACGCTAAAATTCCGCCTATATGATTGCAGTTTAGCGGGCGTAATGCATATCACCCGTCCCGTTATTCACCACCAATTTTAGAAAGAGCTATAGACATTTAAAAGCGTTGAATAATTGTACGAACTTTATATAGGTGAGATTATTTCCACTACTGCTGATCAGAAAAGAATCTTTTATTTATTTTTATGTGTACATTCGCATAAGCTGAAATCTGAAAGCCTTTAGCATAAATTATTTTTGTCATCAAATTGTGCAGCTGGTAGATCGGACGAGCGGAATGCGAAGACCTATATCGTTCCAGCTTCTGTGGCTCGGCTTATCTCTTGTTTTCAAAAATGGAGAAAGAATTGCTAAACAATAGACTCCAATGATATTTTGATGAGCACTTCCTCTAACCCATCTCAAGAACATTTTTCAATCAGCTTTTCTTTAGCCCCAAATAAATCCTTCGTGTAAAAGACGTCGCATCATCTTCAACTCCATTTGCATATCTTGATATCACTCTTGTGTTCGTGTTGCCGCTTAACTGTTCAATACTTCAAATGGAATTGTCTTGCAGTCGTTTTCTTCAAAGCATCTTAGTATTCGATGCGAAGATGTGAACTGATGTTTGGTGAAAAAGCGAAGGAGTCTTGAAAAGACGAAACACAGCACGCCGAATCGAAGAAATTAATCGAGAAAAAGCGCGCAATTGGAGACATATTTGAAGGATGTGAGATCCCTCTGCGGCTTGAAAGATTTGAAGGAGCATCCGTGAAATCACCCGCTGGAAAAAAACTTTCTTATTTCATTCTCGTCATAAAAGTCTTTCATATCATCTCATTAGATTGTTCAATGTCTAGAATCGTTGCTCTTGTTACTCCAAAATCACCCGTTCCTCGCAGTTTGCTCTTTTTTCGTAGCTCCCTCCCCTCCCCCCCCTCCCCACACACACACACACCTCTCCCTACCAACCCTCGACCTTTACCGCTATTTAGCTCCATTCTAAAAAGTTCAGCACACTTCTCTAAGTAAAGCGAAACGAGGGAGGATATGAATCGAACCGGTATCGGAGAGCGATCGATGATAATACGCTGGTTCTTGGGGGGATGATACGCCATCAAAATTCGCAGCAGACCTAATTAAGGGTGTTCCCATAAGATATGCGCCATCCTCGCCGCAGGCAACCTTGAGACAACAAACTCTTCAATCATCCTCGACATCCGCACCACACAGCGGATCCCGTATACATGCCCCTCCTGTGTAAAATCGGACAACATCGTCTAACGATCGGCACTACTATCTTCCTCTTCCAAGGTGCTGTATTTCTCTATGTAGTTTGTTCCCCAGTCTATATGAAGTTACATCTGCCCGGTTCATTTCTGCGATTTTTACAGTGCAGTGGCTCAGTCTCGCGTCGCCTCAAGTGCACACCACTGCAACAAACCAAGTGAACATTCTCGTCCGTAGAAGTCCGACATTGTACTGCTTTCACTCATTGCACCTTTACTCTTCCTCTCTATTCCTCCAAGGATCATAGATGAACCGTCTTAGTTCACCTTCATTTGTTGGCTTTGCCTTCTTTATCCGGGTTTTTGCTTGCAATAAGTGCAAGGCAAGTACAGAATCATCTTAGAGGAGCTGCAACAAAATGCGCTTTTGTATTCCATTCTTTTCTCCGTTTCGTGCATCATCAACATATATGAAGCATGCACAACAGTGCTCTCATCTCATTGCATCCGACCGCTCGTAAAAGTCTTCCACTTATGAATAGTTTTTGTTGCACTCGAATGGCATAAAACGGAGAGCAGATCGGCGTCAAATGGACGAAATTTTCTACGCTTATAAATGTCTATGAATCCTTTCAAGCTTGAGCGATCAGCGTTCAATACGGTTAGTTCTCGGATCGCAAGCGTTACACCTATTCAACTTTATAACTCTGATTTCAGTCGTTGCCGATTTGAAACTACTTCGAAGATTATAGGCAAACAAATATGTGCAACATCACGACTGATTGTAAATGTGAACTCTCTAAAGTAAATGATAAATATAAAGCACTCGAAGTTGGAAAAATGGTTGGTTGGCATGAAGTGTTTTTATTAATAAAGTGTTGAACGCTTAAAGGAAATACAAATGGAAATTTGGTTTGTAAGAGTTCTTTGAATCACATAGTCTGCAATGAAGGAATGCGGGATGAGAAATGCCCAACTCCTGGAACGATTTGAGCTCTCACCCAGCAATCACTTTATTAAATAAATTATTCAAAATAATGTCTCGATTTTTAAAGTGAACCTAATTTTCTTTTTAGCACTCTTAACTCCTCCAAATCTTTTCGAAAATGACGCTGGCTTGAATCAAGGACTAACAAGCCAATTCACCTTCTACATTATGCTCATCTAATTCCATGCCCCCAACTTTAATAACTTTCGAGGTGTCGGAAAGACACAAATGCACATGCTTGTCGCATATGTGGACTTGTGCTACCATGATACACTTTTGCAAGGACCTGTTGCGGACACCTTTTCGACCCCTTCAAAGACTTTCTCATTTCGTGAGAGAGCGTTCATGCAGTGACCACGCCTGAATATATCCACCAACTAACGTGAATGTCAGCGTTAAATACCTTTGAACTGCCGCCCACGCAAACATCTCATGACGCGGTAATGTTAGAATATTTATCTGCACACTTGTCGCAGAAGCAAAGAAAGAAATATTGGTGCACCTCACTTCAAACGTTGGTTTTTTTCCACACTGCATTTTCCAACAGGATCTTTATTTCTTGCTCAACTATAAAAAGCGAATGCGCGGATGAGGTTGCTTGAGGCAGAAACTAGAAATCAAAGATTGAAGATGAAGAGTAAAGGATTTAAAGAGGCAAAACGGAGCGTGGGCGTCGAACTAAATTTTAGAGGGAGAGAACGTCAAAAATTACGTGTTCGACATTTAGATATTCAACTATGGTCCGCTATAATTGTGGAGTTTCTTGTACTTCACGAAAAACCGAAAAATGTTGTAGCACGGTGCAACCGTGACGCGAATTATGAACTCTCTCTTATTTTACCCTCTGCAAGAGCACTCCGGAATATTTTTCCTACTACGTTATCATTTAAAAGACTGTTAGATTCGATCTTTCATTCAGAACTCATAAATGCGCTAAGCACGCCTGAAGTGCATAAAAAGAGGTGAATGTAGGGGAGGGGGCATATTTATGGATTTTTGAGCGGTATTTTTAGAGTGCCAGACTAGGGCTATTCAGGCAGAATTCTTGACCAGGTGAGGTAGTTAGAAGCTTGTAAGAAATTTCGATTTGTTATAGCCAAGCATATCTTGGTCCCTTCTTTTGTTTACTGCGTCGCTCTTGTGAGATGATCTAAAAACCTTTGCAACAAAAAACACTGAAAAGTCTTTTCAGTACCCCTTCCTATATGTTACAGTGAGGTGTATTTGGGGCAAATGAGTTGAACAAGTATCCCAGAAGAATTCTGATGGTGATCCTCTGATGTGTAAATTTGCAGCGTACATAGCCGAAATAGCTCAGACGATACAGTTTGAAACATCGATCAAATTTGAGCATCAAAGTTCGTTATTATTTCTCATATCTTCCTTTCCACACTAGTAATGAAAAGAAGCCATTTAACCAGCATATAACCATATAATTTGCCAAATGGTGCAATCAGTGCATAAAATTGTGTGTCGTCCTACTTCGATCGCTGTATAACGGCGCCACCACAGGAACCTACCTTCGACGGGTCTAAGTGCGCAATAAATCAACATCAACTATGACGTACGTATGCGACGATGTGATCGTTAAACGCGCACTTTCGATTTCGGCACAGGCCATCTACGGGATCCGGTAATCTATGACCTATGCCACTCCTTCCCTTCCTCCCACCGATTCCTCGCTGTTCGGCTTCCTCTTTTGCATCCCTGTTGAGAATAATGTTTTTGGACACCTAATCGAAGACTGGAATGGCTTCGCTCATCGCAAGGGCAATAGGAAGAATTTTGTGCCTAAGCAAGTGCTATAAATGACTAGTTTCAAACCAGAACTAACTAAAACAAATTGTTCCGATACGCAACGTGCGCGTTTGATGCTCACGAGGGTCTAGATAGAGTCTTATCATCCTTCCATCTATAGTTATTATCCGTAAAAGAAATCTGCATCTCGAAACTTCTATTTGTATGCAAAAATTCGACCACTCAGTCGTACTTTACGACCTGACGTTCAATTCCAAGATGACCTCAGACCTCCGCTCCAGTTAATGACAACAGATTCCGATCATTAACTCTCACAGTACTTTGCGTAGCAATTATTGTAAGCAAATAAAATTGCGCAATAGCCCTCTATGTCCTTCACAAGAAATTCGTTCCCTACTATAACTCCCTCAGTCCATAATATATACAAAAATTACACCGATGTAGTCGAGTTCATCATTCTGCGGTCTGCCATATGTGCGAAATGTCGTGCGTGATTTCACATTAGAGTTCCCTCCCGAGGTTCACTATGGCTTAACAACGACTTTCACCGCATGAGCTAATACAGGAAAGGACTAGAAATAGGTGCTATGAATGCCGTCCTACCGTCAACGCATTTGGTGCAAGTGGAAAACGCATATTAATGTGTTTAACTGAATTGTTTTACGAATTATTAAGTGAAAGATGCACAGTGGGCGAGATCCGATAACGCGCATCAATCCGCAAGCTGCGAGGCGCTTTAAACTGCCGTCACAGTAAAATCACCGACGAGGTGTCCCCGCCGTTATCTGAGTTATGTACGTAAATTCCCGTTGGAGTTACTTTCATAGTGTGAGAACTGATAGAGTGACGTACGAGATTTTAGATAAATTCTCGAAGCTATAGCGCTGCTGCAGTCAGTCGCAATGACTCGCTGTTGAAATCGACAGTTAGGTGTGAATGAAGTGTCATTGAAAGAATATTTATTCATCAATCGATTGACTGAAACGATGAGTAAATCTGAAGGTTAATTACGTTGAGAAGTCCTTATTGGAAAGAAGAAAAAGACCGTGTGAAGCGAGCACATCAGTATCCGAGATATCGCCAATGGTTAGATACCATTCATAAGTACAGCAGACATCTTGAAACAGGATAAACAGAGTGGAGAAAAGAAAGAGAAATGGAGGAGAGACAGCGCGTGATGTTGCATGTCGAAAAATATGGAATAGAATAATAACAAGAAAGAGGAGAGGGAGAGAAAGTGACGCAATTTGCGAAAGAACACTTTATAAAATGTTTAGAACTCTGTCGTTCATTCCAATAAACCATTCCAACAAATTGGGTCAATAGCAGTGTGGGAATCGGTTTGTTCTCGGCGACTGTCAAACAAAGCACCACCCCTCCTCTGCTGCTTGTGGACTTCCGTTATTCCAAACTCGCGTAACTCTGCGCTGAAAACTCTTGAGCACAATAGATGTGTTGCTCATGTGGTGAATGCCACTACTTGTAAGCGTGCATTTTTGGGGCGCCGCGAATATGAGTATATCTCGAGAGCGAAAAACCCCGAGAGCGAAATCGAATATGAATAATGATGTAAACCAAGCAACCCGCTTTAAGACGACGGTATTCTGGTGAGTTACGATTGGAAATCTCAGTCAAGTCTTGCAGCCGAGCTGATTCGGGCCGAGAAAGGTTTCATAAGGTGCAAACTCGATGGATGTTTTTTGAACGTTTTATTGTGCGATATGCGAGCAGTAATCAAGAATGAAGCGACACTAAGTTATGAAGGTTTATCGAAAATATTCAGCGCTTTAATGAAGCAATCCTCTTATAATAAATCGCATTAAATAAACTCTTTGTGGGCGCTGAAAGAAAATGCACTCACGTTCTCTCGCAGCCTCCACCGACTCCATCAAAATCTTCATTCAACAGAAACCTTTCTACTAACCTGAAAATTCACTTAAATCTTGGAAAATTCATCCGTTTTGAGAATTTTATTCCAGACACCCCTCAGTTAAATCTTAGCGAGCAATCTCATGCCAAATTTTTATTTTATCCGGAAATTTTTGCATCATTTGTGAAGTGCACTATCATTTTCCTTCTGGATTTCTTTCGCTACAGCCGGATTTCCGCCTTTGGATTCCAAAATTGGACCAGCTGTATTCTGTGGAATATTTTTCATCCTCACATACTTCTGAAAGATGTTTCTCCGTTATAAATATCTGTATGGTACTCAGATGCATTGCATAAATTAGGGCAACAAGCAATATCGAACCAACGTCAGAGATTCTCCGCACTTTTGTCTATCCGGTCATCTGAAACAAATGGTTTTCTTATCGAGGAGTTATGCTAGAAACCAGCTCAAATAATCTAAAAAAGCGTTATTCTGCATGCTTTATTATATGACGGTAATTTGCACTGCTGAATGCACGAGCAGAATGCAAAAAAAAAAAAAAACCGCATATCGTGTCGTCTCCAGTGGTGTATTTCTCCATTTGTTTAATCGCAAGCGGTCATTTCCAGCATCATTTTAACCATCAGCAATTCCTCATTTGAAGCATTTCAATTCTACGAGACGACCATTCATTACGGGAGGTCTCTAAATGTTTTAGGATTATTATTGCTTCAATAAGCGAAATAAATGAATAGATAACATATTACTTACTCTTGGCTCGGATGCATACAAAAAAATGTGGGGCTTATTCAAATAGAAGATTTGAAGGTTTCAAGGCATGCAAGAACTGATCGTTCAAATATTGAAATCGAGTGAGAGAGAAAAGAGCTCATAAAATTTGACAATGAATCTTAGTAAAGTTGGAAGTGCAGAAGCGGAAGCCGAAAACACTCGAGAGTCTCTTCTCATATCACCGAACTGGTGAACGAGATTCACAATATTATTACCTTCTTGTTTTGCGCTTTCAAATGCAATATCCTCTCAATTTCTTCGATCAAGAGTGTAAAATCTCGTTCACTGATTTCAGTGTAAAATATTCTTAGGAACAGCAGACGAAATGCTTACGAAATAATAAATGTGGGAAGGAGTGCTAAGACTATCTGCAGTGCTAGGTCCACTTCACATCGACCCAACAGACTAACGGATTGCTCAATTAAAAACTGTCTACGCACCTAACCAGTAGCAGGACTCCTGTCGGTAAAGCTTTCCACGAAATTCACCTTCTATCCCAAGCAGACACGCTGTATAAACGCTGAAAATTTGAGCATGAACAAAGAGTAGAGAGGTTATTACAAAATTATTGATAAAGGCTGATGCACTGGATGCTTTGATTAAATACTGCAAGAAATCATATATTTTATCGCCAGCCGATCACAACATGTGATATCTTAGTCTTTATTTCTAATCAAGCTGAGTCTCAACAATCGTTTAATATCGAAAACAATTGCAAAACTTTCTTGAATCTTCATTCATAGAGATCGCGAAGATGGCAGAAGATGGTGGAAATTGAAAAGATGGATGCACATGTCAGTTTAAGGGTCACGCCAAGAACAAGAGATGCTATTACAACGTTACGTATGCAAGCTGATGGTATTTGAAATTCAAAGCAAAACTTTTAAATAACCTTTTATCTGTCTCCAATAAGTCACGCCAGAAGATATTAACGTTTCTTCTTTTGCTGTAAACAACAGAATTGGTTTTTAACGATTTCAAGTTGATCCTGCTAAAGTATCGATAACGGAAAGGGCATTTCTTCGGACGAAAACAAATCCAGCGAACGCCTTGATACGTAAGGGAAAGAAATCGGAACACCCGGCATGAAACTGCAGCACAGCGAAAATACAACTAAACGATTTCTTACAATCCATAAAAGACCAGTTGAGCTTCTACTATTCATCCATATAGGCGCCATGGACGGTGCTTGAGCACGGTCTTTGTATCGCTTGGGTTATATCGGCCGAAAATTTGCCTCCATGGAAATGCTATCGGTAACATTTTGATAAGAGCGTCTTGGATGTGCAACCTTTGTGCAAAAGTATTCAATGCATGCAGTAATGAAAATGAAGAAAAAAAAGTGCATTAGTATAAATGTATAACGCTCGACACCTGCCAAGGACCCTAATTAGTAAAGAAAGGTTAAGAGAGAGAAAAAAACGAAAATACAGAACAAAAAAAATTACGCGTGCCAGGAATGTAACTAGAGAAAAATTTAGAGCGATAGGATCACGCGTGCCAAAAACGTATTTGTCTTTTGTTCAGCGCCTTTTATCCTTCATAGGATCCGCATTCATGTGTTTAATTCCGCCCCAGGTCTTAAGCAATAAATTACGATGTTGAGTGAAATGCTGCAAAAGCACTTCGGACTATCACAGAGAAAAATTGCGCAGACGATGAGTGCAAATCGATCTTTCATAATGGACAATCATTTTTTCCAACGGTTCTTTTCTGCCCCAATTATTTTCTTTCTGCTTTATTTAAATTTTATGGGAACGGGACTGCCTTTGTTATTTTGCAATTTCTCCAATGCAATTTTACGCATTAATGAATTGCTTATGGTACACTTTGTGATATATTAGGTCGCATTGCAGTCATTTGCAAGTTATTGTTTACAGCCTTCTTAGTTAAAGCTAAAAACAATCTTGTTCTGATAACAGCGGTTGCTTTTATCTTTATAAAGTATAAATGAAGACATATTTTATATGTGCCTTGTTATATGCTTGTAAGAGTATGCAAATGAGCACATCGACACATCTGAATGAGCTCAGTCTAGGCTTCATTTGCTTCACAATCATTTCCTCGCTCTCTAAAGCTTTTTAACAAACGAATATTTGATGAGACCCTCAAAAACACAACGAATTGTTCATTTTAGAGCTCAGTGGCATGAGAGCTCGTACCACTGCAGATGAAAATATCCGCTAACAACGATTACAAGGTTCCGTTGCTTACAGCTAAGTCCGTGAAGCGTTGGAGAACCACAATAAGACAGATGACAAATTTAACTTTCCAGTGCCGTTGACTGCTGGGTTGTTCCAGACGCAAATGATATCTCGACACATAGTTTTTTTTGCCATCAGAAGACATCTTTTCCACTTCCTCTCGTGCAAATTATTTTTCGTTGTTGCTTCCGAAAAAGGGAATCGCAGAGTTTCGATGGTGCAATCACCAACAAGTGCATGTGCGATCGTTTGCGAAAGTTGCTATTGCTCGCAACGACAAGGGACTGTTTTTTTGGGATTATGAGTCGCTAAAGTTAGAGCGCACTGTTGAAACGGATCACCGCTCGGCAGATGGGACGGATGTTCGATGGTAACAACTTGCTTGGGGTCGGTGGGGTGAATTTGACGGGGTCAAGTGCGTCACTGATTTGCGAAAGGAACCGGCCCCACTCTCGCATCTTTTCTACTATAAAACTTCGCACCAAATTCGTTTCACACATACTACCACTCCCCATGGTCAACACACTTCTCACTTACTACCCGACTGAATGATGCAGCTTCGGTCTAATAGTTTTTCATTGCCATATCTCTCGCACTTTAATGTGAAGGATTTCATCGTTGCACTCACATTTTTCAACAATTCCGGCAGGGTTTTTTGTATGTTGAAAGTGTCCTCAATTCTGCAATAATTAATTATTTCTGCGATAAATCTTAGTTTATACAAGCACTACTATCTTTCTTTGCGAAACTCTACTGTGGCTTTCTAAATGAGAACGAGCTTATTGCATTTTTTAATGCGAATATCCATGCCCAAGCTACTTACTTTACTTATTGTTCGTTCTGTAACTGCTGTGAGCAAAAAAAGTTAACTGCTTTCTGGAAAGCTTCGACTGATTCTAATACTGTGATTATTAAATGATTCATTCGAAAAAGTTAAACTTGCTTCCGATATAATTTTAGAAGTTTTCAGATATTTCTTTTCAGTAAAACAGTTATGCAGATTCATCGTTCCTCATGCGGACCTATGCGGAGGAATCACGATTGCGATTGCGTAAATCCATTCTCAAAGAGGGTCCTGAGGGGATTACCACAAACAACAAAGGATATTTAGATTTTTTGATGACTGCAACGAGTAGTCTACAGATTCCGTACTGTGCATCTGCGTTAACAGTCGCAACTCTAGATTTCAAGAGTTTATAGCTGCTTCGAGAATCGAAAACTTTCAGGAGAAGGAGATGCGTTCGTCGATTGTATTTGCCTCTTTGTTTGCATATGTGTTAGCGCTGCCGCTTAAAGACGAATCTAAAATAACGGTCACTTACCACTGGCGTAAGTTTTTATCAAACAATCGTTTACTACACTCGGGCTTTGAAGTTGTAAATATTGCAATCAATGCTGTTTTATGGCTTCGATCATCAAGCCAAGCTCACTCACCAACAGATTTAGAGAAAGACGAAATGTTCCTAATTCCGGCAAAAGCGCATCACGATGACTGAAAACGAGGTGTTTCCTAAGAAATTAGAAATGAGGATCACGCGATGCTGGGGGTCCGTTGTCGTAATAGTAGGCAGTACTAGCAGTCTGCAGCTGTTAATGTGTTATGCAATAACCACAGCTAACAGAGATTGCAAACTGAGCCATAACTGAGAAACAACTCAGAAACAAATGTCACTCGGTGATTATATACCGAATGCGTCTGGTCTGTTCATCTAGACATTCGAGCAAACTAAAACTATCTATAAAGGAGTATAATAGCGTTGTGTTTTTCAGGAAGTAACAGCAATTTGTGAATATGCAATTACTTACATTTGTTATTCTGCTTTCATTGTAGAGAATTGAAAGGAAATAGGAAAATTTTCCGGAAAGACGATGACATTAACGTGGAAATAATTGTGGGCAAGTAATAAACCATGGGTGAGACAAATGTAGGGAGGAGCGCCGAAGAAGTTGCACACAGAATTCGCAACAGTTGCTGTCTTCCTGTTCCAAAACGAATTCAGCCTTGAAATGAAAAATCATTTGAGACGAGCAGCTAACGTTGTACCTGTCGCTCTCCATAAAACACTCAGCAATCGAAGAGGCAGTTCCACAGCGAAGGACGAGGGGCATATTCCCATAGCTGTTGCGATTATACAAATGTCACAAATTAATATAAGCAGAGGCATAAAAAGCTTTAAGAAGTGAAAACAGTCTATATTTTCGTTAGGAAGCAAATGCTCATTTAAATCGCCGAAGACTGGAAAAAAGAAACTGCCCAGATTGGAACTCTCTCCTCCCTTCTGATCCGAAACTGTTTTCTGCGGCAGAGGTTTGACATAAAAGTTGCGATATTTCTTCCTCTCCACACATTAAAAGTATGCAACTATTGCTCTCTTTTGCGTCATTTCAAGAGGTCGTTCATTCTCTTTCAACAACAATGTGTTGGAAGGACAGCAAGCCAAGAGAAAATTTAATAGAATAGAGAAACAGTTTTGAAAGTCTGGTTGGACTAGATGTAGCAGTAGTGTGAATGACACACATCGTTGATGTTAAGAGAAGCGCAGCATCGAGTGTGCGCACTCAGAAGGCAATCCCGACGTGACACAGTGTGCCCTCCGTACGGACATCAGGAACACCGATTTTGGCGATGGATGTTTCGACGAGTTTGTGCCCGCAGTCCGCGTATGCTATTACACTCATTCACATAAATAGTCTTCAGATGTGGCGACTTTTAGCCGTAGAAGCGTCACGCTAAACCATTACTAGTGAGAAGCAAAGCTGTCTCAGTTACTTCCCAAAAACTCAACAAGTTTTCCTCTCCCTTCCTGCCTAAAGGAGAGATATCTTTATTTGTCTATCGAAAGTTCTGATGACCATTCCCTCCTTCCAAAACAATGCTAACTTACATTCAACACAACTACTCTTCTGGTGGATTACAACGCGCAACCTGTGCGTTCTGAAGTCAGGTGAACAGGTATTTAACTTGTGAGCATCGACTCATCCGCCATCCACCACTCTCATCACTTTTTATTTCGTGATAAAATAAGGAATAATTCAACTGGCGGTTAACCTTTTTCAAATACAACTATCACGAAATAGTTCAATTGAAGCCATCACAAATTCGGTTAATCTCTCCTGCTCTCTTTACGTTTTCCGCTCCAAATGTCTGCAAATCGACTTTTTCCTCAAGTTTTTGAGGTTTTCGACGAGCAACAAGCAAGTTCAATTTTATAACAGCACCAAAATAAAAGAATTTTGTTCTAAGAGAATTTTCAGATTAGATTATAAATTCAGATTAGAGTAATGTAAACGGTGCTATTAGTTTAGAAGAGTGCCATCGAACTGACAATACAACAAATAAGCTTTCACATATTTTTGCATACAAGCAGCGACTCTCGCCGAATTGCGCACTGTTAATATAGAGCTACAAAATTCCAGAATATTCGCAACCTATGTCCGTTGATGTGTCAAGGTGCGGATGATAGTGATGTACTGGCAAAGGTACCAACCAACAACCACAAATGCAATCAGTTCTTCAACTATGGTGTTACCAAATCAGGCGATGATATGTATGTATGGAGGAGTGGCGAGTGTCTCAATGCAACGATTCGTTTTGACGTTCGCTGTGGATTTCCGTTCAAGCCGCAGGACTTTGTTGCATCTAGTGATATGCTATTCTCTTTAATTTAGATATTCATCTGAATAACTATGAGTCGATTTGCGACGAATCAAATTTGATGGAGAGAGTGTATGAGTGAAAATTTGAGTGAATTTAGACTGCTAATTGGGGGGAGGGGGAAGAGGGAGGTACAAATATAGTACTAGTAACTGTTATCTAACTCGCGTTGCTCTTTTCAAAATCGAGTCGATCAATAAACCTCAGTGAAATTAAATCGTCGCAAATCGTCGTCTATAAAATTGGGTATGAGCATCAAGAAATGGGTGTGTGAGATATGTAATACGCTTCGGTAGCTTTAGTTAGCAGTTTTGTTATTGCTCGTTTGAAATCCCTTCCACTTAAATACTGCTGGGAACTATTTCTTGCTTCAAGTTCGCTAAAACCTATTTAAAACTATTATTTACATAAATATGAATAAAAATGAACGAAAATTCAAAGCAATATTGTGACGATCTATCGTTTCCTCAACAATAGCTTATTTATAAACGATTTACTTTTGTGAATGCGGAACTAATTGACGGATTACTAGGATGAAGTCATCTTGTTATTTCCCTGCTTTCGTTATATGAGATAATATGTACAAATATGTGCTGTTATTCGTCGATATTTCTATAGGTTTTATTCCTTTAAGTGCATAAATACTGAGATATTTGTTAGTTCGGCTGAATATCGTTCATATAGAGCGATTCCTGTGAAATCTGTCACAGACTAACGCAGTAGTGCCTTCGTTAAATTTTTGGTCTTGACGTGGTCGCATAAAACGAAATTAGTTGCCCATAAATGAGTCTTGTCCACCTTTACATTCTGTTTTCGCCATTCTCCCTTACAAGCGCGTTCTTACTCTCAGAAGAAACTATCGCCGTAGAAGGAGTCGCTAGTAACGACATTAGTGAACATGACCATTTCTACAACACTTCACATAAATATGCGCAATTAATCGTAGTTTTATAAATTTCGTTGCTACAGATTCGTTCTGACGAGGAAGGTGGGGAGAGTTCACTGGATCGACCTCTGTTATCCCCTCCTTCACCTCACTTCTCTCCCCCCCCCCCCCCCCCCCCCCCCCACCTCCTATCCTCTCAGCTGCCTGTCTTGCAACGACGTCTATAAAGTGCGGCCACCGCCAGTTTGTTAGTAATAACCTTTCCTTTTCCTCATTAAAACTGCACTTATGACCTCCACTTCCGTGTTGAAAGGTACCAAACATCACAACAATACCTCAACAACCTGTCCAGTACCTCACCAACGCACTCCACCAGTGCTCACTAACCGCTCCCCACTTCTTCCTGCTGCCTACGACGCTGCCAGTAAGATTGAACGATTGCTAAAGATAAGTCCATTTTAATGTCTGCCTGATCCAGAGATTGCGCATCTGTTTTAACGGTGCCCCCAGAGATTTGCCTTTGTGCGATTACAAATGATTTAAGACTGCGACACGTTGCAAACAACTGTCACATCCGCACACACGAACGCTAAATCAACGTTCGGCAGATTTTGTGCTGCAATATTGTTTGCCGAATTCCATTCGACCGAATTTGACTAATTGACCGTAAAAGTGAACTGCAAATGTCGAGGTCCTTGCCACAAGTATCAAAACTGCATATAAACGGATGGCTTGTTGCGAGTAAACATTCATCGCTTGTTGAGTGCGCACACAATAAAACATTCATTCGTCACGAAGACCGCTTATAGAAATGCTTCTTCATATACATAGAAGTTGCCAATGAAACCGACAACGATCGTGTTCTAGTATACATGAATTTGGGACAACCTGAAAACTTAATTTTTGATGGGATCACGACGAATTCCTCTGCAAAACTAGGAAGGCATCTAATGATCGATTCGAGAGCGTTGTTGATAATCTTTTCTTGAGAAATTGAAAACTGTGCTAGTTTAGGCTTTCCAGTAATACATATATAAAGTTGATTTATCTGAAAATGGCAATAGAATGGCACTGGTAGAGAGAAATTCCCACTTTCGGGAAAACAAAGTACGATCGAGAAGTGTAGCTAAAGAGTAAGTTGAAATATCTGGGAAGACATTAAAAGTGAGCCATGCAGAATTCAAATGAAACACGTGAGAAAGTTGGGGAATCGAAAATCTGCACAATTACCATTAAACTACACGAAAGATGCAGTGATGACATTTTACGCAATCAAACAAATTTCCAGAAACGTTTATGCTGGATCGAATATGGAGCTAAAACTAATTAAATACGACATTAAAACGAGTTGAGAAATTGGCACATTCACATTTATGAGTATATATATGCAATTCAATCATATAAACAAGCGAGGAAAACATCAGACAGACGAAGCAAGCAATGTACTGTCGTAGTGAATGATTGTCATCGATGAGGACAAAAATGCGCTTCTCGTTCTGAGAGAACATTTCACTGCCTTCTCATGGAAATCTCCACCTCGCGCATTAATGCCTTTCCGTCGATACGGTGAATGAACCTCGAAGAACTACCCCACATCTGCAATAAAAATGCCACTGAGAAAGAACATTACGGATTCTTTATACTGCGCTAAACAATTCGCACCTTCGAAATGTCCGAGGATTAACTGCTAGCAGTGAGGGGTGATGATAGCATATACATATGCAATAATCAAGTAAGACAACTGATGGATGAGTCAACAGGCCTAACTAAACCTCAGTGCTTAGTTCCACGAATCCGAACTAACAGACCTGAGTGCCTAAATGTCTGGAACGCATAAACCTCCTTGAACTGACCTCCTCCTCGGTAAGTCATATAAACGACAGTAGTAAGAGAGTGGTGAGTGACGACAATAGCTGTCAATGGGTAAGCAAAGCAAACAACCTTTTGCAAAAGCGAATGTCTGTCTTTGTCGAAGCACTTCCGGAAGCAGCAGCAGTACATGAGGAGTGTCATCAAAGAGAACGCTGTCGAGGCAACCAACGCCAAAATCAGAGGTGCCACGTAATCGAACGCATCGAACTGCTGTTTCAAAGACGTCATTGAGCACCACTGTAATCATCCATTTTCAAAAAACACTTCAATCGCAAGGGAATATATTCTTCCTATAAAGAATTCTTTGAGGGGAGGGGAAAAAAGGAAATGAGGATGGGTACTGGGAGGGAGGAGAGGGGAGGGGGGGGGGGTGAGCAGTGATGGTGTACTAAGAGTTCAACAACAGTTGCAATCATGAGAGAATAAAGCAATAGTGCTGGCAACATCACAACGAAGTTCACTGCTGAACGACATTCACAAATGCGTAAACACTTTCAAAAACAAGAACCAACTAGCTATCGCCATGAAACCAATGATCACTGCATAAACTCAACTGGTAAATGATGTACCATGCAAGAATCATTCTTCCCACCTAACGTTACTGCGTAATGATCTGATCCTAACAGCAAGTTAAAATGATGCCTTTGATCAGTAATCCTATCACATCGTACCTATAAAATTTATGAATCTCTTTCTATTCTTTTCGCCACTATTCCTCAGCTTAGCATGTTGTAGACAACAACTCGCACGTTGCAAATTCCGATTTTTTTGCGTACTTGTAGACAAACGCATTCAGTGAAGTGCTTGTGTTTATTTGCTCGTCTGTTTATCTCACTCTGTCTGCTCAAATCCTTCAATCTGGAATCCATGAACGAAATCTATAGAGGAGATACACATTGGTGGGCCTAACTTTTTCAAGAATCGCGGTGTTTTTTGTTATCTGCGGTCGAATTATTTCGCTTCAAGTCCCTCAGAAAAAAATTTCCGTGTGGGTTATTTCTGCACTGACTTTCGTCTCATCACAAACTTAACTCGCTACTAAGTGAAACCTTTCTCTGAAATGAAAAACGTAAATAAACAAATAAAAGCGCCCGGAATAAATAAGAAAGAATGTGAATAAACTTATGGGACATAAAGACAGGAAAAAGATGTGCATTTGAGGTGTAAAGAAGGACACGGAGAACGGTGTACATGGCGTGCAGCAGACAAAATCAAAGACAGCTCTCAAGTCGAATAATAAAGGTAGAACATCAAGGTGGAATACCTTTCAAAGAATCTGATAATTAGGTGCAAAGGATCCGACAAGCAACTTAAGAAACGCCACGTGTATGAGTATTCATGGACGCTTTCAACAATCCATAAATCAGAAGCAAGATGAGGAGAACACACTGAGTGCAGTACCCCAAAGTGAGTCAACAGTTGAATATTATTCACAGCAGTCCAACAATCTGCCACAACAAGCTTGATTTCGACTTCCCGAATGTCACGCTCTATAGTTTATTGAGGGTTCCCATGTGAATACTGAATTTCCTTAGCAAACGATCTTTTTGTTGCGTAATAAATAAAACAAAGAAATTAAGTGCATCTAAAAGCGGAAGAAAAGCAAAAATAAAAGATGACAATATTCACAATACAAGTTGCAATTATTATGCAATGTGTAGGTGATTATGAGTGATTAGAAGCGTTACGTACTGTAAAATTCTTTGCTTCAAATAGCCCCTAAGAGATGCAAAATCAGCACTCACAACAGTGGTGAAACATAAGTTGCAATTATGGAAATTATAAAAGTCCTCCAGCTGGATGCTGAAATAAGTACATGGTACGCGACTGTTTCACACCAGAATGCGCCGCTTAAGCTATATTTCCCATCAGTGTTGTACCCCGAAAGATTAAGCTACGACCTTTTTATACCTTCAGCGTTCTCCTCCTCCTACTCTAGAAGAATTCTACTAATATTTTATAGTCCTGCGTTCCAATCCGCCCCTCCTCCCATCCCATCCCCCTCACCAAAATGCTGCTCTCCCACTAATTAATGTTATTTCAACGTGCCTGCAATGCTGGAAACGAAAAGCCTCGCGTAGAATATTCTTCAAACTTTTGCCAGCGCTTTTTGTGAACGTTTTATATAGCTCACGATGATAACCTCAAGTCCCTGCGTATGTTTTTAATTGTCTGAGTGTCTGTCTGTAAGTCCAGTGGTCCTCAGTCACGATGCAGATAAACTACGTTATTGAAATTCACTGAATTCAAGTTAGACAAGGACACTAACTCGTCACACAGTGCTTCAACTTCTTCCTCACAGCAATTGAGAGCACGTATCCATACTTTCATTGATACCTTCCTTCGAAACTACCTACCCCATAGAGGTTGCCTGACTGAAATTCACGAGCGAGGTGCAACCATGGCGGAAAATTTGTTTCTTTAGAGTGAACTTATTATTGTTAGAGTTAAGGTGCCTTTGGCGCTGAGTAAGCGGAAGGAATCGCAAACACAGGATTAACGAGAAAAGCACTCAAACTGTGGAAAAGGATCACCGCATAACTCGCATTTTCCACGTCACGGTTTTCTGCTGCATGATACTTGCCACTTTGAAATCTGTTTCGATTAACAGTTACTCATTCCAAGCTGTGATACTGTAGATGGCGCAGTCCAATTATTTAACAACCGAAAGAGACTTGCATGTATTTTAACAGCGGTTTATGTCCACACTTGGCATGATTTGTTGTTTTTTTTTGCGGCACGGGGGGGGGGGGGGGGAGGGGGGAGCAGGTGGAGGTGTGATTATTTCCTTGTGCGTCGAAAAAGGGGCCGCTAGGTTCGAGATGTTTGATATGAAACTCTGAATAATTCGTGAAAAGTCACTAATGGCCTAGGCTGCTCTCTATGTGTTTTGTTTAGCTCCTATAGTCCCAACAGACCGACAGTCGTGAGAATCTGGGAAGCACTGTTTGTACCTTGGTTAAATTCGTATCTTTATCTTGACTTCATCATTCCCCCAAGTCGTGCCTTTTGCGAGTGACTGTACAAAATAATCTCGCAAGCGCGGACAGCAGTAATGTGCGGGTTGGAAGTCCGGTCGAAAGTGATCCTGGTCGATACAGTTGACGACTGGAACCAGGTTTAGCTTGCCTTTATATGATCACGGATTGAACATGCTCTTGATTGCGGTGCGGATAACTCACACTCATCACTTTTACGTTGTTTGCTAAAAACTTGGACAGGCAGCTATTTTGAAAGAGCACTTGCAGTTTCATTCGTTTTTCAACTTCAAATTGCGCTCCTCAAAAATTTTTTGAAGCACACTCATCTGGTTGTAATAGTGTGCTGCAATCAGACATCCGAAATTGTTGCACGTTGTGTTAATAAGTGCAGGATTGGCGCTCTGTGAGTGTTATATGTGATTATAGTGTTATATGCGTTGACAAGCATATTTTCTCAGCTGCCTTATAAATTTAATAGCCAAACACTTCTTACCCGCTCACATTATAATTTAGTTCTCTTCGCTGCGGTGCTTTACGGTTGAAAGTTCCGTAGTCTTCTTTGCTAGGAAGGAAGAAGGCCCGTTGACTTTTGATCTGTAGGTGGTTCTCTCAAAGAAGTTAACCTTCAATATTTGAAGACTTTCCGCACGTCCTTGTGCCCTCCCTCGCGTCCCTTCGATCATGCATTTCTTTAGAAACTTGTGAGCGTGGTAAGCTCCACGTGAAGTGTAAGTCGTCCACGTCCAACTAATACACGTGTGGTATATTCGCTGAGTTAAGGAAATGAGTAGTCGGTAAGGTAAGCGTTTCAAGATAAGACCAATGAGATAGAGTGAGGGTTTCCTGAAATATGCACCCAGCTTCCTCTCACTCACCCCTTTCGAGCATAAATCCGTTTTGGAATGCGGTTGCTCCCTTGTCATGGACTGAACTATGGATTCAAGCGTGGTCAGCTTATGGGTGGGTGAAACAGGGCTTCGCTTCCAGCAGTGATTCTTGCTATATTTCGAGGGTTTTTCCTTTAATCGCGATTTCCTTTAGTCGGCAAAGAAAAAGTAATTGCTTATGTCGTTGCTTCGCCTTCTAGTTTTATCGCCTTCTTCCTGGTCCATGCTGATAATCTTCGGTGATGTTTCAAAACATCCGTAATGTTTTTAGTAGTGTTTGATTGTTTTGCCGGTTTACCTTGCAACGGATTTTAACGAAGTTGAGAATCGCATAGTGGTGAAATGTGAGTAGTCAATGTCGTAAAGCGTTTCAAGTAAATCGAAAGTTAAGGAAAAATGGGAAAGCCGAAGGGAATCCGCACGGCACGAAAGCTGAAGACGCATCGTCAGGCACAACGATGGAACGATAAGGGTTACAAAAAGGCGCATTTGGGCACGAGATGGAAGGCGAATCCATTCGGGGCCGCTTCGCACGCCAAGGGGATCGTGCTCGAGAAAGTGTTCGTTTTGCTTCGAGTCATTTATTTCCCTACTTATGCGCTTTTCTGGCAAGTTCTGCCAAGAACCCTTTGTGAAGAAATTCTGTCAGTGCGTTCTTTTGCATACAAGTGTCGTCTGTGTGGTGGATTAGTATGCTCAGAGTGAATATTGCTATTCGGTGCGAAAGCAGTGTACAAAGTCGGAACAGACAACGTTTTGTAACCTGCTCGCCAATAAATGCTCAAATAATTTAAATTTGCCAGGCGGCTGCTGTCACAATTGTCGGTTTCTTTATGTCGGTGTAACTCGTTTTGAGTGGCTGATTCCTTTTCGAGCCATTTCCGACAGCGAAATCAGCTTTGCATAGAGGATCTTTTCTGCGCTGGAGTGCAAAAAATTGGCTCAGGAGCCGAATATTCCGGGTTTCATTTGGCGCATATTGCTGAGTCCACGTTATTGTAAGCGCTTTTTACCATTCCCTGTTTCGACTTGGATATCGACCCGCCGTCCTCTTGTGCATCATCGATTAAATGCGATCCATTATTGGCCTTCGAGCTTTCCTTTCAGCTTCGTTTGAGTACATTACTGGCAGTATTCCATGCAGTAGGAGACGGGATCGCTTTCATATTGGATCATCGCCTTCGGCGACGTTTTTATCATTGAGAAAGGACTGGTATTTTGTTCCCTCCATAAAGCCAGACGCATCATCAGCTCAGTGATTATGGGAAGCAAGTAAATTGATCACCGAGCGTGGTCTAAGAACTACAGTGATTTGGGTTGTTCATGCACTGTGCTCAAGGAACTTCTCCAGAAAACTGAACGCGGGAAATTTCCCACCACCGTTCTCCTGAGGTACATTATTGCAAGGAGAGGATTCTCGTAAAATAGAGCAATCTACAGGCAGTACAAAATAGAAAGTGTCGTAGCTTCTCATCGATTGACATGAAAGACTTCATTTTGGTCAGTGCTGTGGTCTTTTAGGTTGTAGCGCTTAGAATATAGAAACAAAAAGAGCTCGCAGAAGAGCTATTGGATGTTTACTATTATTATTTTATGTACTTGTGCACATCAGATCGTTTATGACCTGACCAAGTTTTAGCGCAAGGGTGAAAGTGTCTGGACTCTCGATGTGTTGCGACATTTATCGAAAATTGGCCCATTCCTTTAATTCACGAATTCTAATATTGAACTATGATCTTTTATGGACACACATATGCAACACTGAATGAAATGTACCATGATAATCTCAGCGCAAAAAGGTGCCATATGTATGTGTGAATTTATACAGTGTATGTTTTACATGAGAGCATACCTCTGTATATGTAAATGTTATATATTTGTGTTTTAAGAGCCTTAGTGGTGAACTGAGAAGCATTTCAGCGGTGTTGAAGCCAAGCAGCCCAACTCGGCCATCCGCAAATGTGTGCGTGTTCAGTTGATCAAGAATGGAAAGAAGATTACTGCATTCGTCCCCAACGACGGTTGCTTGAATTTCATCGAGGTAATCAAGCTTTGTATTTTGTGAAGCCACTGCTATTCATGTGCAACAACGACTGTTGATCAGGTGCAAAGCTGAAGTGAGGGAAAGCCAAGGCTTTTTTCCCGTCAAATAAAGCAATACAGGACCGTGTTTGTTGCATTTGCTTAGCGTAATGTTTATTCATGCGGTGGGAATTTTAGTCATATTGGGAAACTTCTAGTTGCAAAGCGGTTTCCTGCACGTCGGTCGTATCTAAGTTTCGACGCGCAAGTTAGTAATCACATTTTTTCGCACTTGGTGTTCACACCATAATGTCCCTATACGAGAATTTTTCTTATAGTAGTTTGCTTATGCTTCTCCTCCAACAATAATACAAGACTGTAATTATACCAACGTTGGAAAAACCGGGTGCACCTTTGTTATGATTCCACTGTGTCTATAGATTTGGTACAGTATTATACCAAGTGTGTTGGTGCAATTTCACCTAGCTCGTACCTTCCGTGTCTTCGCTTTTTTAATGCGTAAACGAGATGCTAAAGATTAATTTGCATGTAATCTGAGAGTCGTCCGGGGAGGAGGGGTATGTTTAGCATTTTCTTATTGATGAAAGGGCTTCAGCAATCTCATCGTTAAAGTGAAAGTGGTGCTGCGTGGCGTAGCACTGAGGGTTCCAACAGTGCTATCGGTCGTTACTGAATTCGGACTAGATTTTGCATGACGATTATTTTCGCTGCCTTATGCTTTCTTCAACTTCTACATGGGACTTTGCCATAGAGAAGTGGCCAAGTTTGCTGTTTTTGACTTCTGCGTGGTATTCGGTTGCTTTCACACTGCATACGCGTTCCGGGAGCTATGCAGCTGTGCCTTTTCGCAAATGGCGCATCGAGCATCTTTTTTTGTCACTCTCGTAGAAATCACTTGTTCCTTGCAGAGTGAGGTGTGCCATCGTCTCCATAGTCTTAAAAGTTGCGTTTTTCTCTCCTTGCAGTTTTTTTTGTAGGCGCAGCTTGTCGTGTTCTTTTCAAGGCTGGAATTCAAGTTCATGCCTGACCAGTTGCCACACAGTGTATCGACAGTTCGTCGATGCCCGCGCTGCTCAAGATTTTCACATAAACGCATTTGGCTCTGAGCGTGGTAATGTCCAAATGAATCTTCCATGCGCATGGCTTTCTAGATCTCACAGTGACCAGTGTCCCTGCCGATGCCTTTAAATAGGTCACTAGCGAGCCATTCCATCCCTCACATAGGTACTTTTGCTTCGATGGCATTGCTGGTTTGAACATTCCAAATGCTCTTCATTAAACTGTCTTACATTACTCGTTAGGCTGCCATAGGTGGATGGAGTTTTCTTAGGATATTTTTACAGGTAAGAACTTATCCTCCGGTTTTTTTCACATTTTAAGGGGGGGGGGGGAGGAGGAGGTGCTGTTAATAACAGAGTTGATATATTGGGACTAGAATATGGATGCCGACGGCTGTTTGCTTACACCTGATTTGTGCAAAAAGTTTTCTATGCATACGAGATTTTGAGAGTTGATTAAAAGGTCTTGCTATCTGAGAAAAAGTAATCGTGAAAGACGTGTTAGAATGCGCGCCTTATTGCCAATGGCGATAAGAGCTATTGCTATGAATTTGATGCAACCGATGGGGAAAGTTGGGCAAGTTTCGAGAGGATTCGGCGAGCATTGAAGCAAGGTTGGGAATAGATTTCCAACCCCTGGGTGGCACTCTAGTTGCACCATGGGCAGTTGGCAAGGTAATTCTTAGCCCGTCATTTTGCATCCACGTGAAGAGCAAGTTTTTCAGGAGAACGATGAGGTGTTGGTGGCAGGTTTCGGTCGTAAAGGTCACGCTGTGGGTGACATTCCTGGCGTTCGATTTAAGATCGTTAAGGTGGCCAACACGTCATTAAGTGCTCTCTTCAAGGGCAAGAAGGAAAGACCACGTTCATAAGTGATGCTGCAGTTTGTTTTGTTATGTTTGCCACTGGGGCAAATAAATGGTATTATTGTTTTCTGACGTGCTTTTTCTTATCTGTAAAAAAGGTGTGCGCTACTTGTGGCCTGCATAACCAAAGAAGTTGTGCAGCGGTCCCTATGGTCATGGAAAGGGGGGAAGTGATTTAAGGAGATGTGTGGAAACCGAGACTAAGGGTAATGGGGTGGCATGGGTTTCTGTATGTTAAAAGGGGAAGAGTTTTATTCATTTCCCGCTTATTTCAAATTCCCGAAGTGGAAGAACATCCAAAAGTGTGTGAATATGAACAGCAAGGGACATCTTTCGTCAGAGTACATTCTAAATGACTAGACGTGCAACACACAAGATTCATCGTAGATCGGAACGATCCAACCGCAGCTCAAAAGCTGAAGGAGTGGCGTATTAACTGTGTCGGCGAGAAGCCGATCCATGACTCGAATAACGTGAAAGTCGAAACTATGCAAAACACTAATTTCACAGTAACATGCTGTGACGAACTGGAAGCGGTAGGTACGTCGATTGCGGCGAGAGATTTCAAATATTTCTCACATTGGGATGTCGGAAGAGCTGAACACAATTTTATAACGAAGAGTCAAGTCAGGCTTTTATCTGCGATATCCCAATGATTCCCTGTTAAGAATTTTTAGCCTGGTGATCTAATTTGACTTGTATTGGTCACGTTGGGCCTCGCGAAAAGCAATACCTGAGAAGCGTTTCTAGTCATTTTACGGCAGATTGATATCAGAAGTGAAACGGTGAAGGACTGTATAAAACGAGGAGGAATAGGCAGGTGGCAGTAAGATCGGTCGGAAGTGAACACACTAGGATATTTTAATCTTGCATGCACAAAGCTGACTAGAGTTTTCTGCAGATGTCTGCTGAGTTCTTCATGATCGTTTGTAAGGTATAGTTATTGAAAGTTTCCCACAAAACAAAAGAATTTTGCATTTGAGATGTGCTGCTCTTCCATGCCGCGATGCAACCCGGACGTCGCGTTTTCAGACAAAGGATCTTTCATGTAGGATTTTTTTTTCAAAATTGTGTGCTCGAATTGCTCAGCGAGCAGGAAAACTGGTGAATTAGTAGATTTTCCTTTGTCACATATGTGCATCGCGTTCCATGAGCAGGGTCTCCCTCGTGCTACATTGCATCTCTTTCTATATATAAGAAAGAGGTGCAATTTCTGTATATACAGAAACAATTCCAAACCACCGTGTGTATGTATATACATGGTGGGTTGGAATTGTAACGCCATCTAAAGGTGCAAACGAGGTGTTTCTTTGGTCTCAAGAGTGTGTGCACAATATATTTTTTCTGTGCACGTGTATCTTCTACCGTTGTACTTTTGCGAAAGGATTTCGGTTCACATGTGGGGTGTTTCAACGGCAAAAACGACAGTCACTTGTTGGAATGCGATGGTGAGAGCCGAAGTGGAACGAAACCGGTTCATAGCGAAGATGCGTGTGAAGACAGCCCGCGGCGAGTTCTCTCAATCGTCGCATGTGCATCGATGAAACGTCCCGCTTGTGCACGCTTGTCCGAAATTTGTGCTCGCTGCCATAACAGCGTTGTTTGTTTTCGATAATAAATAGTGCCATGACGTTGGCCTCAAAGCTTAGTAACTAATTATGCAGACAAATATTATAAAAAGAGATTTCTTCGTTCTTTCCAATATGCACAAATCAATATAAAGAGACACAGCTTAAGCCGTTCACTGCCACCTACAGAATTTGTGCACGCCGATTCACTTTGTCGATTCACTTTTGATCCCTAAGGGGACTTTTCTATTTTAACGGGAATAAAATTAAATAGGAATGGAAATTGTGAATTATCTGTTTTCTATTGTGTTCGTTCGTATTCTGTTGGCTTATGTTACTATCACTGTTTTGTGGTAAGCGTCATTAAACATCGGCGGTCTAATCTTACTAATGAGACATTGCGTCGCAGATCATGCAACGGTGAGAAACAATGTTTGAGGTAGATCTTTTGAAATTGCAGCAGTAAAGAGATGGTTCGTCCAAGCGACCATCATTGAAATTTTATGGATGATGTTCCACTTTCCCTCTCAGAAATAATATGAGAAAACAGAGGCTGATAAAAAGAGTGGACCGTCGAATCACGTCCGTATTCATCGAGAAACAAGTTATTCACCTGCACGCTTTCTTTGTTCAACAACATCTCTTCTTCGCTTCTGCTTTCAGGCAGCACACGTGCTCCAAGGAAAGCTTCCGTAATGATTTCTCTGACTCTTCCCCGTCTATTGTACTTCATTTTGCGTCTATTGTTCACTTCTTTCTTGCTTTAACGATTTGTTGAGCATAAATCTAAGAGAATTCACATGAAAAAATTGTTCTAAAAATTACTGCCTAATATTTTCTCGTGATCAATTTCTTGAATTAATTTCGTTTAAGAAGTAGTTTCCCTGAATACTACAGCGAAATTTCCTGTCAGTCCTTTAATTAACTTAAATGTATGCCAGCTATCATCGTGGATTTATCCACGACTAAACGATAGAAAGTGCTGATGATTGCCTCACGCCCACTCGAAATTCGACATTTTATTTGTTCACGTTGAATACTCGTGTTAATTTATCGCTGTAATTCCAATTATGCATTCACATTCACATTTCCTCGCCTATTTTACTCGTTTTTTATATTTCAAATATGCAGCCGCGGTCGGGTTTTTTTGCAACTGAATCAAATGTACTATTGATGCCTATTAAGAACTTTTGGGGTGGTGCTATCTCATCGCAGTTGACAGCCCTATGCGAATCAAATTCATCATCCAGTGAATTCAATGACATTTATATGAAAGAGGTGCTCATCTGTAGAATTGCTTCTCACGACTTTGAATTGTGCAACATCAAATAAATCCTTTCAATTGCAGATGGTAATTGCGCTCCAGTCCTAATTTCTTTTGAAGCAATGAAAGTCCGATCCTTCCCTGTGTTCTAGGCTATCAGATTATTCTATGCTAATACTAGGCTAATCTAATATATTATTTACTGCGATTTACACTTATAGTCAACCTTATTCTTACCTCGCGTCGATTGTCTCATATGTCATTGTTAGATTTTTTTTCTTCGTTCACCCCCTCTCATACGATTTCCTCCACGTACTTACTCGTTCAGTTATGCGAATAAAAGATTTGCTATAGTTTGCTCGATAATAACGCAATTCTAATGCAGATCTCATCTAAGATTAATTTGCGCGTTTCTTTATAATTGTGCAATATTCGTTGATTTAAAGAAGTTACATTTTGCTAATCTCTTCCACCATTCCTTTCGAGAGTGATAAAATGCCCGCTGAATTGAAATGCTTTTTTCCATTGCTTTCCAGTAGAATTATGTACGCATAATTTCAGTCAGTCAAACGTTTAGGGCGATTGCATGAACGATGTGCATGTTCCAGTTATTAGCAGCGAAGCTCAACCCTTTATGTCCTCAACGACCTCTAAAAAAGCGACGCGATAAATAATTTTGTCGTCGTCCTTAATCTTTTTTAAACAAAAATAGTGCCGAGAACATATTGCTCGAGAAATACGCGTCATATTTTCGCAGGTGACGCATAAATAGCGCGATAAGACAGAAGCTACTCCAGTAAAGAAGCCTCCGATAAAAATGTTTTTGGGCTGCAATGCTTCGATTAAAACTAGTTTTTATATTCTATTTATTCCTCACTTCAGAGCGATTCATTTCATCGAAACTGAAATGAAGTGCAGCAAGAAGAGTTCGTTGTAAGTTTTATCGGAAGTGTTCTTCTGTCGATATTCCATCGAAATATCACATGCCACAAATTTCTCGTATACAGGAGTTTGTATACAAAACTTTGTTCGCACGCTAACTTTTGCAGCCTTATTACCACTAGCAGCATTTGAAAATAAATCAAAAGGTCGGGTTTTTTGTGCAGCAGATGAGTTTATTTGCCATAATGTAGCGACTCCTTCATATGTAAAAGAGGTTCTACGGAAGTGAATTGTGTGATGTCCCACGCTCAAATTCAACAAGTGCAACTATGAATTTGGAAGAGCATTCGCAATGTGGCTTTTTCCGAGAAATGTTTCAGGTAGGAAAACTTTGTCCTGGAAAGTTGAGGGGATTCAAAAATGTCTTCTTATTGCTTGCAAGGGCTCCGCAATAAGCCTGATCAACAGATCACCTCAATAAATGCAGTGACAACTTCGCACCCTTCGAAACTGCATGGACTCGCTACGAAACAAAGCATGCCGAGAACAATACTTAAAATAATACTGCAAAAAAGCGGCCAAATAATGAGCAAAAAATACGGTGCGTCTGTTATAAGTCTAACACCGCGTACACAGTGGTGCTCACAGGTGTTGCGAACTACAGCAGCGTTATTTCCAAGAAATTACGGAAGACAGTTTCGTTTAGAGATGTGACTGCTTTTCTTTTGGACGCATTTCAACTGTTCGACTTGCCCGATACTGCCACAAGCTCTTCCATCAATGACTGCTATCTTTTCTCCAATGAAGAACGTCGAAATTGCTGGCATTCTCCTACTTTTTGCTCCATGTAACTCGTCATATTTTCAAATTTAACGAAGTTTTTTTTTGTTGCTCAAGTTTAACAAATCTTCCGCATCGTCTACTCACGATTGAAATGCCGAGCAGTTTTTGGTCGAGCAACAAGTCGAAAGCTGCTTCCTTTTAGTCGTTTCAGAGAGTAATTCCTGCTCGAAAACTTTTTGAAGGCAATATTCATTGAAGAGTGTACCTCTGCTGCTTGAGCAGATGCGTTACATTTTTGAATGATCTAAAAAGTTTCGATTTTATTGTGGTAAAATGTGAAATCGGTTTCGATTTGACAATGGTGCAGTGGATCCAAGCAAAACGTCTTCTCGGGAGAAAATCTACTTTTTAACTTCCGGAAATAACACTCAATTTCTGCCGTTTTTTTTAAAACTCTAAAACCGCGTTGTTAGAAGATCGATTAGGAAGTCGCGCACTCTTTTTGTGCAAATAACTGAGAAAGAGATCGGAGCCAACAGTGATGCTTAGCAATTTTACGTTGTCGATCACCTCGATTTTCACCTCAAGGAATGAATTTTTAGGGAACGAAAATTTCGATAAACATTTGCATTTACTTCCCCAAACAATACTTTGATTATTCTATCACTCGTAATTTGAAAGCCACATAAAAAGTAATCTTTGCGGACAACTCCGATGAGTGGAAAAGTCTTTGTATATTTTGAAGGAAATAGGAACAGGGAAAAAGAGACAGATAAAAGGATAGGATAAGCACTTGTGAATTCCTTTGATATTCGGTTAACAAAGAAGTGTTCATCCGTGTCGCTCGTTTGCATGCCGCTTTCTTTTCGATTAATTTACAAAAGAATATTAAACGACTCCGAATAAATAAGACAATTTTCGCAATTCACTTTTTATACTCATGCTAAACGGTTTCTAGCAGGAAGTCTCTTTGAAACGCAAATAGGGACCAATTACGCCATGACGGAAAAATTTCAAATGCTGCAGCAGGTTTTGCCTAGCTATGAAATTGTTTCATCTCTAGTGGATGGGAGTATCGAAAGAGTTTACATTCAAAAGTAGCATGCATACACAATGCCACTTCAGATCCCTATATTATGTAAGAATGAAGCTTCATCTTAGTGAAAAACAAGTGACCGCTCGAAGCGTAATTCGTCTTGGATTCTATAAACAACAGAGCATTTTGCGTACAACAAATTTTTTGCGTAATGTTCAGGAGACTCTAAAATAAATGCTTTTTCATTTACATGCAACACAAACTGATAGCATCGATGGACAATTCGCATGGACATACTTGCAGCAGTGGCAGCGGAACGATTTGCACCATATTGAAACGCTCGACAAACCCTCGACTAGACGCAAAATTCTTGACAGGGACGCAGAAAACAGAGTGCATTCTCGAGTGAGGCGTTGAAACTACGAAGGAAATTGCATTGAGTTCACTGACTCTCTCTCTCACATGCCTCATTTCAGCCATCCTATATATTGCGCAAATGCTACATACATATTGGAAAACAGTTTGGTCGGAATTTCTTATTGAAGAAAAGGAGGTAACGTCGAATTGTAACAGCACTAATTCAGCGGTTTTCGAGTGCTTTGATTCTGGTCGCTCAACCTTGCTTGTCGTTCGTTGTATTTTCATTTTGAATTGAAACGAAGTTAAGGACTCAAAAATATCGCTCAAAGTTTGCAATGAAAGACTTTTTTCCATGACGTTATTTAAAATGACTCGAAATTCAAACATTATTTGTATTCACCCAATCAAAACATTTTGGGAGAAACGAATTACACTGCCAATATTAGTGCTCGATCTTTGACCACAATTTAATAATTAGCTGTCAGCCTTTTTATGAAACTGAAGCCAATTTTTAAAATGTGCCTTTGAAGTGCAATTTCTTACTATATCTGTGCAATGTACCTTAGAACTGCGTTGTTGGAATGTACCTTTGGAATTTTCGCTTCATTCGAAAGTGTGAATTTCGTTTTCCTAGCACTGTTGTTGCACTCTCTATGACGATATGTCTCTTTCCAAATTCTCCGACACCGGACTCAGTTCGAACTTCGCCGCCCCTTTTAAGCACCCTTTAGAAAAGAGTTTAAAAGTTTAGGTGGTGCACTACTAAATTCATTCGCCTTGGCTTCGATAGCATTTGGGCTACGTAACTTTCGAAATAACACATTGCACTATAGATAATGGGATGCATTGGACATTTTACTTAGTACTGCGTTAACAATTATGCAGTCTTAATTTTTAAAATCTCTCATATGCGCAGTTTGTTATGTTTACAGGGCACATTGTTTTGTTGTGCGCTTGTGCGCATTTGCATTCAACAAACCTGTTAAGTGGACATCGCGTGGCTGTGTGCGCATATCCGCGTGCATATCTCGGCCATTCAGATCCAGCGAAGCAAGAGTTAGGAGATGAGGTGCGCCGTGCTGTCGAACGATTTTTGATGCAGTTTGTATGCTCACTGATTAACTAAGAAGAGTCTATTCCTGTTAAAGGTGCCTAAAAAATTGCGTGCATTTTGCACCAGCCAGATGTTCATCTCACATAATCATTTCACACCAGAAAAATAGACCTTTAATGAAAAGTTTGACTGAAGCGGTTGGATCGTTTAACTTATAAAGGCATTGCATTAAATCTTCCATTATCTGCTGGTAGTTTGTAAAACTGGCTAAGAAGGTAAGCGCACTGCGAAGGCGCATGACGATTTAGTTTCAGCATGCTTCTTTATTGGTACAGTGATCTCGGAGGAGTGGCTACAACAGCGCCTTCCACTTAACTGCGGCAGCATGAGCTGCATAAACAAATTTTACTCATTATTCTTTACAACAGAGAAAGCGTAACGTACCGCTCATCCGTCATGCAATGGATTATTGACGTAAAAGTTATTTCGCTTCCTTTGTTAGATGGAAGTGGTTATAATGTAGGCAGGCTGCTTTCCTGTGTTGAATTATAAGAAATGGTAATTTTTATTTTATAAGCTTCACTGAAAATAGCTGAGTGCTTCATGCAGCAGTCAAAATTTCGCATGAAAACTTCAGCAACAACAAAGTGGAAAACTTTTTGCAATGTGCACGAAACATGCTTATTAGATCTATGTTTCATGCCTCTTTTGTGGCATAAGCTTGTTCAAATATTTTACGAGTGTCTCCTTCCTCCCTCCTTTATTAGAAATATTTAAGTGCGAAATATTATAAAAATCATTCCACCACATATTGCGATCGCATCTCTAAGAAACTATTTGCAATTGCATTTTTCTCAATCCAACATCATTCCACTCGGAAATGAACCACTGCCCTAAATGAAACAATTTTCGGCATCCCGATATAACCTTCTCGTTGTTGCATCTGGTGTTTCAAGAACAGAAATCTTCGTTAATGAGAATCAAGCAGTGAACGAATATACTTCCTCATTACCAGTTTACTCTCTAAAACTGCAGCATTTCAACGTTTCCCTTCCACTATGAGTATATTCAGCCTATGTTATACGACTGGTGAACATCGAATCGTTACTCGGAAATTACATTTCGGGTAGTTCGAACCCTTTTTAGAGTTCGAGTAACCTTTAATAAGTGCGCATTTATTCTTCTCGGTTTCTTTATATGGGTCTGCTTTGAAAGGAATTTAAAAGACTTCACGGAATTACCCTATAGCGCTATGTTTATCGGTGCTTCAAGGGTGAGCCACTCGAAAACAACGGCGAAGCGTGTTCGGGCGTCCATCTTCATAAAAGTGTCGCTGTGCTATGTTTCACCAAAATCAGGTTTTTTAAAACCTGTCGGCTCTGCATTTCGCTACACTCATTGTTTTATATGCGGCATCGCCTGAGTTCCACCGAAAAGATAGTAAAACAAGAAAAAGAACTTAAGTAGTAAAGTAAGGAATAGCATTTAAGCGAAATGATCTATTTTTTGATTTCCATTATAAACCAGCTTGAAATAAATCGCGCTTTTGACGTCGAAAAATTGGTTCCTTTTGTGTGCAGAATATGAGATTTGCACCGCTATCTACTGCTGAAATAGATTTTGCACCTAGTTTTCACTGCGTATCAAACAGTGATGTTTAATAATCGCAATAACAATAGTGAGCTGCAATTTACTGATAATTAACGATTGCTTTGGAAGTTCTATGAACTATTCGTATCGTATCTCAGGATAATGTCTTATCTTTCGCGGAAATATTTCTTTACGGGACCCTAGAAATAACTCGAACTTACATGTCATGTTTAGCGCCAATATGCAAGACAAGGCCATTTGAAATATTTTTGGACCGTATTTTCCTCAGTTTTATTTTACTCGCGACAGTTGAGGAGCGATAACAACAGTAGATACTGGTACATAGATTTGGTTTGACGCCCACAACTTCTCATGAGCTGTTTAAGTTTTCCGCCTTCCCCCTTTCTCAATAAAGCTTAGTTATTAGTTAAGTGTTCGAACTTTTCAGCAAACATCTCCTAAAAGAAAGACTATTTGATAATATTTCAACAATGAAATTGTTAAATTATGACTCAGAAATATTTATATTAATCAAAATCTTTTGCTGCACTTTGATTTTACGTGACAGCCGGCACGGAGATTCCCTCTACCTCGTTCGGAAAAATTTCATTGTTCCTTTACATTCCGCATTCGTTACTTCACCATTGAGTGCGTTGAAAGTGGGTTTCGCTGGTTCTCTTTTACCGACTTTCACTGCTCAAAGTGCACAATTTTTTCGGTGTTTTCCGCCAGTTTTACTAAAAGAGACCGGTTACAGAAGGGGTAAACGAATGTTTGCCAATTGTTATTTCAGTTCAATCATTATTCCTGCTCGAAAGCTAGGATAGTTGAATTCATACTTCTATATTCAAATTTTCGGTTATTGGCCAGCGAACTGATGAGAACGAGAGTTCACTCAAGAATGGGCACTATGATCCATTTAGTATTTCGAGTTGACATCAACCCCAAATTCGAGGTGAACAATACTAAGTTTATGACAGCTGACCTGAATCTTTTATTTTTACAGCTTCGCGGAAGTCCTGAAATTGGAGAAAAAATTAGGTCACTTTCTGAGCTGTAAGAACGCCTGAAAGAAGCGAATAAAGCGCTCTTCGAAAATGGCTCTTTAAGAGCCATCTTTTCAGTGTTTAAATTGCTGTTTTTAATTTTCATTTCATTATGTGTTCTAAGTGCGAAAAGATATCACAGCTGATATTGCTCAACCGAAGAAAATGTGATAGCGAATGCCGGAGGACATTTGAATGTACGACCAGAAACAGCCCTCAATAGAAGAGTTGCATTCATTCGGTACATTTTCAAATAAAAAAAGGTTAGAATGTGAAAATGTTATTGGGTATGTAAGAGAACATAAAATATTATCGAAAATTGCATTTTTCGTTGTTACAACTAAATCGTTACAACGCTTATGTCAATCGTGTTCAATAGATCTTTTCATCGGATCATTGAAAGTTTTGCAAAAACTCGATTGATTATGCAACGATTTATCGAACTGAAAGTCATAACTCGTTCAGAAGTTAGTGTATCGAAAAGCTTCACTAGTTATCTATCATAAGGCCATTAGTCATAATAGTTGTGGTGAATGATATGTGGTAACAACGCTAGCTGAACAGTTGTCAGTATTGACGTTATTATTCGGCTGAGATGAGCGTAGATTGGTTACTTTGGTTAATGAAAAATGTCGGTCGGAAAGTTGGTATTAATTGACGTTATTAATTACTGTGCTTCCAACGATATCATGCCTTGTGCTTTCTGTTGACAGAATAATAACGAACGATCGTGGTCCAACGATATCATGCTCTCTGTTGACAGAAATTTACTGTGTTGCAACCAATCGAAACTTCATACTCATTGTGATTCTCAACGACGATGATGGACACTTTTGGTATGGTCACCAACTGAAGCACTCTTTCAGGCATCATTCTTTTGTGGGCATTTTAATCGACAATTCACCATGCTGACCATCAGCAACGCCGATAAACCACAGATTATCGTACAATTGATTGCACACTTAAATATGGGTCATCGGTGCAGCGCAAAACCCCTCAAATGTCCTCTTGCGTGGATCTCTCTTTGTTTGACATGAACTCTTCAGGCGATCAGCTGTTTCACTTAACCGCATCTGATGACCGCAAGAGCGTTTACATCGTTCAGAAGTTTTCAATTTTAAGAACTGGCAGAGTTCTCTGTTCACCTTCATCGTCCGATACATGACAGTTCCCTGCTGACCTTTTAAACTAGAAGATAGTTGTAGATGAATAGTACAATGCTACACCAACAAGTGGCACTATTTTGAGGAAGATGCAGCCTGAAAGAGAGATGTGGTTGTTGTATGCTGTATATCAGCTTGGCTTACTGCAGCTTCTTCAAAATTGCATACCTTTATGTTTACATGTTCTCTGAGACACTCATTTATAAGGTCAATGCTTGTTTCGATCTAAGGTGAAGGCGGCAAAGACATTAAAACCGCTGCAATTTCCATTATTTATTCTTCTCAAGGTCGCCTTCATAATATCAAGAACTTGGTCTTTCTTGCGTTATCGCCGTTTTTTGTTGCAGCTCTTTCACTTCTTTTATTGCGGTTTTCTTTGATAGGGTTTTATTGAGCGCTGTTTTGCTGCGCACTTTCGAATCGCCATTTGAGCCGATGTAAAATTCAACACTACTGGCAAGTTTTTAGAAATTTGTTTGCGTGAATAGTCGGCATTAGTCCACTGAAGTGACCATTAAATTTAGGTTTAAATTTTCGGATGAAGAGCGATTTCCTAAAACCATTCTAATCACCAATGTTTTGCAGTATTTTCGAGAAGCAGCACGTCGTTCAATCTGTTCTCAGTTTTGCTGAAAAATTCAAATAAACTTTTTCCACTTCTCAATAATGAATAAACCATTTGAATTTTGAAAAGAATTTACAGTATGGAATGCTGGTGGAAATATGACCGCTGATTTAGATACTGTGAAAGTATAGCTATGGATGTGATCGAATGTTAGAGCGTCTCGAGCCTGATAGGAGTCATGAGGTTTTTATGACCTCGAAAATAGTACCGTTCTGCCAGCTTAGTCTTCATATCTGGTCATGAATAAGTCTGATGGAAGCGATTATGCCAATAATGTTCGGGACCTGCACTTCTGCTTGCGATTCGATGAGATCGATGATCGCTGTAGTCTGGAACTTCTCGATTTTCTACCTTCAGCTAACTTACTGTTCATAGCATAACTTGCGCAGATATAGTAGTCATAGCATCGATCGCCGAACGTTGACATCCGGATTGATTTATTATCGTTTAGTGGATATTTATCCACTCGATGAAGCGACATAGGGTTATTGAAAACGACTGCACTATTGTGATTGACAATAAGCGTTTTAGTGCAGATAATGGTCATTAGCAGCAATTTTATCAGCAAAATATATGCTAGTCAAGGTAAACGAAAATTAGTCCTTTTAACTGATTTGAGAGACAGATGAGCAAGGAAATGAATTAGATGTCGACTTTTCTGCAGCGACAAGAACAATAGATCGAAGCATCTAATTCATCATATCACCGATGCTGATAATCTTGCAGTGATATCGCATTTGCACCAACGTGAAATTGTGCTTACTATAGCTGATTCTATTCGTGAAAAAAAAAGGCGTAAAATGCTTAATTCACTCTTGCAAAAGGCGCTCTTTCACATACCGTTTGATTTTATGGTTATTTGCCGATGATTTAATGCTACTTAACCCCAACTTAGTATCAATTTAGCTCCGCAGTCAATTTGGGATGACGAATAAGTGCTTTTCGGTTGAACTCATTTGTCTTGTTTCACTATCAGCGAAATGCAATTCCATTACTTTCACGCATAACTTCAACAACAAAGGAAAGAGGGACACGCTGACTCACAAAACCATTCTCAAATGCCTGCTTCAACAACATAGTGATTTGCTCAGAGAATAGTTTTCGTTCGGTAGGATTCATCTTTATGGCTTGTGATCCCGAATGGCTACGTTTTCTCGTGGATAATCGGATGTATATATAATCAGGGGAAGTCATCGTCACAGCAGTTGCGCAGCTATGGCATTATGTTCAGCTTCTTATCTGCTAAAAACTAGAGCACGCTAGCTATGGGTCGGCGTCGTTTTCTGCTCGATGTGTACTGCTCTTATCTTCGAAATTTGTTCATTCTGTTGTGATTTCTGCCTGTCTGAGAGTTCAACATTATCACGATTCTGCGAACTTCGGACATATCCGTTGGCTGCTTTTTTCCGTCAGTGCGTCGTGACACTAACGGACAAAGCACATCGATAGGGTAACGGAATAATTGTTTGCACTCGTCGCACATAGATGATATCTGACCACAAATAGGTGATATCCGCCCGTTCAACAATTCAACAAGCAGAAATTGCACTGAGCGTACGTCAGCAGGCACATTCCTCCTGAAAAAATTTCGCTTACGTGAAATCTATGATCTCTTGCCGTTCAGCAATAAACCAGTTGCATGTTTATGCGAACAGAGAAAAAGGAGCTAAGAAAATACTGGAAAAAGTTCATTTTTGCCGCTGTCATACTTTCTTGAATAGGAATTTAGGATTTTATATTCCCCGAAAGTTGAAGAGAATATTTGTCATTCAGTAAGGATTCTCTTTTTATGAGGTAAATAGGCACACTAATAAATTCTAACCAGCCTACCAAGTGCTTCAAAATCACCATATTATTACGCTCTCACTGAGACATTCGAATATGTGAAGTGCATAATATCGCTCAAACATTCAACACGTCTTTTGCTTTCAATTCCTACTATTGTTGACCGATTGCCTGCGATTCACAACTCTTCGGCATCTTTCTAGAGGCGTTGTTTTGCCGACAGTAACGGAGTGTCTCCTCAAGAGGACCAGTTCTTCGGTGGTTGTGTGGTACCGGTTGTTGTCTAACGAGAGGCATTACACAAATTAAACAGATTAAACAAAGAGAGCTTGTAAGGCATCTCAAGACTTTTTTCCCACCATTTGTGCGACTGACGTCGTCATTGCACTTCATCGCTTCGCAAACGGCAAACGAATAATGCATTCCGAATGCATTTCCGTTAATGCTACATTTCGATGTAACAAAAAACGTTAGAAATAATACGTTCGAGTTTGGAGTAGTAACTTGATTCTTTCGTCTCCAATAATTTCTTTCGTTTTATCGGTGGTGATCATAAAACCTGCCTCATTCTTGAACTCTTTTCAAAATACGACACAAAATTTGACTGCCGGGAATGCGACTGATATGTGAATAAGAGGAATTTCATTCAACGAAAACCTCTAGCAGCAGAAACCATCAGAATACCAAATAATGATCTGCTCCGAGCTTTATGCTTCTTCTTCATAAAAGATTGTCGATTTATTTGCAGTTATGAATATTATATAGTTCTATTCAGTTCGACAATGAGATCTATGTGATGTGCTGAATATGTTAATTAGCGTCATTTAGACTATCGGTACGTATGGAGTGTCCTTTTTGGTAGATTCTAATTTGCATACTGCACGCATTTTCACATTTCACTCAGTAAACTTTATCGAGTATTCTCGACTTCATCTTCTAGATAATTTCTCTACTTTATGTGTCCAAAAAGATTTGCTGCGTAAACGGCAGAAGCTAATGCTGCGATTCTCCCTCCATCATCCAACTATGAATTTACCGGTTGAGTCGTCCACAATCAAAGTATACCCCTTTTTATTTACTTGCTTTTCGATTACTCTTTTTAGTTAGAAACTAATAGACATGCCGCTGTATTTTATGAGCACTATAGAAAGAAAATAGGTAGTACCTGCAGCATTTAAAAAATTTCTTGACGATACCATATTCGAAGGTGTTTGGAATCTCATTTGGTAAAAAATCGTCCGACGATGAAACAGTTGGAATGTCAGCAGCGATCCTGGGCTTCAGCAGCCCGAAGTATCAGAAATTTGTTCATTTCCTTGGTTCGGACGAAAACCTTTGGTGCAGTGGAACGAGCGGAAACTTAGAACAACGGCTATTCGTATTTGGGTTCTTAACACAGCGAAAGAATTTGCGTGTAACTTCAGGTGGATTAGTTCCGAGGGCAATCAGGAAGAGCTGCAAATGGCCTGAAAGTTTGAAGATGGAGCAGTTTCAGTTATTTTTATAATACATATTGGCACAGCTCAACACTATTAAATGCTGGGCAACCGAAAATATACACAGAAACACCAAGACGTCTTGGCGACTGGTCCCATGCCAAACGGGTTCGCCATAGCTGCTGTGCTCGATTGTTCAAATTATCAAATGGAATAAAGCTAAATCAATGGGTAGGGATGTATACAGGAGATGATCAGGGTGGATTTTATTTGTGATCGGATAGGTAGGTAGCAGGGTGTGGAATATAGATACAGCAGCCTTTTTACAAATCACAGTAACTTACAAAATGAGAGCACGCGGGAATGCAATCTCAAGATTCGATCACTGCTTTCCAACACAGATGAGAGTATCATGTAGTTCCTAAACGAGGACGCTCCACCCCAGCATTTGCGACTCGCATTGCAACCTGCACCTAAACTCTTTCGAGAGCGCCGAACTGCAGAGGCCGCGAGCTTCGGGAACCTGTACTTTAAACACCGTCTCAACGCGCTCGAAATTTGAATTTTTGAGTTTTTCCGCAACATTTAAAACTGTAAAACCTTCTAGTTTTCTCTAGCAGTAAGGCTTTCTTCTGGCCATGACCCATCTTTGAACTACATAGACAGTCAGCTTATTCTAGATCGACGTGAGCGCTATTGGAGTATTCTAGCCCCTGTAATGCTCGAGCATATTAGGTTGGAGGAATAGGCAATAGTTTCTCTGAAAGTTAAATGAAACCAGCGATTAACGACTGTGTCGAATTGTCGCCATGCAGTAACCTTTCTTCCCTTTCTTCACACCACTTGTGACCTAATTTGGCTATAAGCCGTGTTCGGATGTGGACTTCTCGATTACATAAATGTGGCAGCTGTTCAAAATGTTGCAGTATGAGGCGAGATGTTTAATCTAATAATTTCTCAAATTGGTGTATTATGATTATGCATCTGATATCATATCAGAGACGTATTATTGATATCAAGTGATATCTGATATTGACCACACTCCTTTCTGCACACCGTTTTGTTTCGGAACATGTCAAGACGTTCAGCGGCAAGCCAGCTCCAAAATTCTTTTGGTGGAGATTGTTATTTCTGTGACGCAAATGTTAAAAATTCTCGAGCTCCAACAGTTCCACTTCAATCGTTCTATCGTTGACTACATTACGGTAATCCCATCTCGGGTATTTTCCCTCAGGTCATAACCTCAAAAAATCCGATAAAAACACTTTCTCGATGATCGTTCGGATTTTATTGCGGTTGCCGTCACGTGATTTCTATCAGTGGTGATTTGCTCGCAATAATTCGAGGTGTCTAAGAGATTCCTTAAACCGATTTACATTTGCACGAACAGAAAATAGGCAAGCGACCAATTTTATTGCTCCACTCGACTTCATCATATCTAAAAGTGTTGTCATAGTCGCCCATTATGCTTCATTATTATTAAGATGTGGCCTCAAGTTTTTATAAGTTTTTGCAAAATTGCGAACCTTATTTGAGCATATGTTTATGTTGATCTCTGTTTGCCCAGTAATTTTAACTTAGGAGCCACTGAAGCTGCAGCTACGAAATGTGGTTCGCATATCTTTTGTGAGATGACAGCCATCCTTGGTGAATACGCTGTCATCACTTTTCATGTTGATCCGCCCCCTCTGAGCACAGTTGTGATTATTTAAACGATGAAAAAGTATATTGCATTTTAGGCCAATTGGGTCACCGGAAAAAAGTATGTTCTGCGGAAAACCTGACCTGTGCGAGCTGTAGAGTTGATTAAAATATGGAATCGTGATGTTACGTGTTTCTCATTCAAAGGCAAAGCACCGAATTGGTTGCTCGGATGAGCAAGATATAACAATCAAATCCGTTCGATTGGTCTCAAAATATATATAGCGTCAATCGCCAGTTGTCGCCAATAGTCTTTCTTGTCTTCTTAATATCCTCGGCCAGTGATATCCTCCGCAGTACAGTGACCTATTTCGGTTTAGGTTTTACACGTTTATGTGTAATAATGCAGGTTAACAGCATATGGCAGTAAGTGCTTTGAGGTCCTCTGAACGAATCATTCTATTGGGAAGAAGCGTCTGTTTCCGAGATGGACGGACGAACGCGACTAGGACAGCGGTGTCGATCTGTATCCGAGTTGCTTAGAATGTCTGCTAAGTAAGTTAAATTCACATCGTTTATTCTTCTGTCATTTCTGTGCATAAATATATCTGGCTATCTGACAGCTTCAAGTTGCGAACGACGGAGGCTGCTGTTTTTAAATCCAACTTATGCAATAGGGTAGTCTCTACAACCCCATTTACCACTCATCTTCGCGGACTATGAATGTTTTTGGCAGAAATTTTTCATACGCAGATTGAACGCGCAATCGACCGGATAGGAAGCGCAAGAGCGATTATCGTTTCACTGAAATTTACTAAACGGCAATCGCATTAAATAAAACTTTTTTAGCTTCTTCCGTCATCTTTATGATCATCTGAGAAAGGATTGACTCGATGGGTTAGAGCAAAAAGTTCTTTTTTAAGTCACTCTCATGGTTCACAGGCTTGTTTATTATTTATTCACTAAAAATTTGTGCAATTGTTTGGTTGCTGCGCTCATCTTTTCGCTGTGTTTCCATCGTGAACACTGATGCGATCGCTGGAAAATCTACAACTTACTCCGAGATGACTGAAATAAAATTAAAGCCAAAAAGCACACATTCGAGCGTCTATTGAGTTGGTAGAAAAGCCGGCGCAGTTCGTCGGTCACCTTGCTGAGAAAACTGAACGGCATGTCGATGAAAGGTGTTTGGAGGCACCTGCGATCTATTTTCATCAAGACTTCATCGGTGTTGCTCAAGAGCTGAAACTACGACAGTGTAGGAGGTGGAACCTGAGTTGAAGGCTTCGAAAAGAGCCGATTAAGCTGGGACAAGAGTCGACAATGGAAAGATGGTCTTGAGCGTTTTCCTCTCTGCATCATTCACTCCTAATGCCCTTGAGGAAGTTTTTCGACATGAAGTAAGAAAAAATAGCAACAAAATCTGCTGCGAAGACAAGCCTACGTTGGCCCATACTTCCTCGATGATGCTCTGCGAATTCACCCTTGCGCAAGTTCTCCGCCGCCGGAGCAGCATTCGCCGAGAAGGTGTAAACTTGAGCTCGAATGCGGTTTACAAAGGGAGTGCTATAAACGAACCAAAAAGAAAAAACTGAGCGCATACCACAAAACGTAATCACAGCGGAAGTGCCGCACGGGACTCGGCAGCAAGATCAGGCACTGTCTCTGCACCCATCTCAATGGAAATGAAGCTGTCACAATAATCGCGACCCGTGCAGCAACACCAACAATCTCATGCAATATGAACGCAGCTCCATAATAACTCCACACCCTATTTTAATCCATCACCGATATATCTTCAGCGAGGAACTCCATTCAACGATTTCTGTGAGTTTTTCGCGAAATAAAGAACTAGATAAAGCTGTCAACAAAATTTTTCAAAATCCGTTTCTTTTCAAGCAGAAAAATAACTGACAACCATGTGAAATTCACTGCGAGCACCACTAATAAATTGCACTTTTTAGAAGTGAGATTCAACGTGACAACCCGAAGTGGGATTTTCTCTCCACTTGAGCACAGATGACTGCAATTTCTAAAAAAGTGACGACAATTCGAGAAGCATAAGAGGAAGTATCTCGTAGTTTCTGTATGCCTTTTATATACAACATAAATACCACAGTTGAACTAACATGAATTTCTAATCATATGAATATTAATGCACCGATACCACCGAGAGAGATCAGCAATTTAGAATTTCTTGGCAATATCTATCCTTTTTTTGCAACGTGAAAGTTGATGACGATTTGGACACAATGGCGCTGATTGCAAAATGAACATTCTTGTCCGGAACCAAACAGCTGATGTTTGTTTGATACCGAAATATTGGACTGCAAACGTGCATTAAAGTCGAAACAGCACATAAAAAACCAGCTTTTCTTGGTCGTAGCAAAGCAATATATGGCAAGCTCAGTGCCGTTAGTGATTAATGTATCCTTGTCACATCATTAGATTTCATCAACCGCCGGCTGATTGCACAGCAATATACCGTGTTCATTTTGCTATTGCTTCCACCCTCCTCCCCTTTCCTTCCTCCTCATTCCTCTCCCACGTCTTCTCCTTCCCACTTCCCACTTTCAGTAGCAATAACCTGCCCATCTGTAATCCGAAGAAAGAGATGATGCAAGTTAAGCTTTTACTTAGTTTTCATCCTTTGAAACTGCACACTGTTTGCAGCTCGACTCATTTCAGTGAGCAATACGAGGGTATTATTGAAAGCGAAGGAAACCATCGCTGAAACAATCACACCATTCTGTTAAGTGACATCTTCCGTTGCTATCACGAGCCATCAATAAGTTCTTTGCTGCGATCGATCAACCTTCATCATTTCCATTTCCGAATGCTCTCTCCTTATACTCACAATTTTGTATGATAAAATTGCTCATAGATAATGCTGATTACCGATGTATGTTGGAAGCTGATAGAGAAGAGTGCTAAATGCATTAATATGATTCCAGCTGTTGAAGTTCAGCCGAGTGGACTAGCACGGTACCTTTATCAGTCATTTTTGTCAACGTTAAAGAAATACAATGAAATCACATATTTTAATGCAACTTCTAAGCGGTCAGCTGCTTAATGGATGTTTTTAAACGAGCTATCGCTTTCGCTTAACTTGACTGCTACGCTGCAAGATTTCCATATGCAAATTTCGTCGATCTAAATATTCCTATTTATTGCATTTAGTGATGTGATGAAGCGCATTGGAGGTTGATAATAACGAGAAATTCAAATTCATAGGGCACATTTTTCGTCAAAACTATGCATATCAAATTTCATCGCTTTAGTTTTTTTCCTTTTTTTGCATTTTGCAGCTGCCGGCCAAACATAGATAATTGTAAACTGTCGTCTTTATACGTTTATTTCATGAATTTCCAGGGAATGCCTAGAAATGATGGTTTCAGGCAATTATTCCCAAGTATGACATCTATGGGTGTGGAAGATGTGGTGAGTATCATACTGCTAATCGCAACTTTTGTTTTCAACAATGTGCCGGCTTTCTATCTGCTCGTCGTAATCTTAATCGCATACATCGCTTACGTATATGGAGATTTTATCTATCGATCTTACTTAACGTTACATCGCGATCTCAGGTAAACTCTTTGTTAGTTGGCTTTCTTATTTGACAGAACTTCGCTTGTTGTTTCACTCTCTTGAGCCCCGAAGCAATTTTCTGTCTGATGTCCATGAAAAGATTTATACACTAATCATGGTTAAGGACATAAAAATTTCTTTTTTGCTCTTCGCACTCTCTGCACTAATCGCAGTCCGCCAATGAAAACAAGAGGCTTCATCACTGTTCCACTTTTCAGTTGTTCACTACTAAATCTAACACGATTCTGAAACTAAAATATGAGATTTTAAACCGATGCGGTTTTAAGTGGATCAGATTCAGTATTATTTATTCGTACACCTTCACTATATCATCAACATACTTTGCATTATGAATGTCATTCTCGAGAGCACCATCGTACAGCAGCATTAACATCAGTAGGTTATAAATCTAACACAATAGCAGTAAAACAACCTGTGCTACAAATGCATGGGTCGAAATTGCACATATAGACTTAAAGTGGAAGCGTTCTTTGTGGTCATAATTAGTAAACATACGAGAGCCATAAAATGCAGTGATCTTTATATGGGATATACGCGTGAGCATTAGAAGCGCGTCAAGTCAAAGACGGGGTCGAATGTGAAGCCAATCGGCAAACCCTGAGTGCATTGCCGGATGATATCGAGATGCATTCGACAACATTCTAGGGACGTATTGTGCCGAACGGCCTTGCCCACTATGAAATATTCTCATTAACCTTCTCAAAACCACATTTTCAGACTCATCGGATTTTTAGTGCTTCTGCGTCATGAGCATTTTTGTTCTTGTTCTTGCAATATGTTTCGTTACAAAGGCATCTTCCTCAAATTTTATTTTTCCTGTTTCGATGTCTGTCCCGTGCTTGGTGATTTTTCATCCGGTCTCATTTCCGCATTCCGTTAACAGAATTGTTTTTTAAGTGGTCTGTATTTGTTGTTGGTGGTGAAACGAGACCTGAATAAGAGATTGGATGAGAATCGTGGCCTGAACGAACTGTTCCTTGACATCGTTGCCAAGCAACCGAAAAAGGTGGCCATCATTGATATTGAAAGTGACAAGAGGTACACATTCGAGGAGTTCAACAAGGAAGCTAATAAATTCGCAAACTATTTCCAGGTAATTTTCCTGTGACTTTTCTGAAATCGTCCTTTACTGATATAACAAACCCGCAAATTTTTGTGGTTTGCGGCTACCGTTCAAAGCTTCATTGATGTTGAAGAGTCTTTCGTAATTCTTCCGTTTTTCGACAGACTCTCGTGAAATCTATCCAAGGCAGCATCCATGAAACAAAAATTCTGTAACTTAATGTCTGCTGTGAAAGTGAGCCTGTGAAAGTGAGCTTTGAATGTATGAGTGCATTGAAATATTAAGTTGTTTGTATTGACATTTCAGTCAATTGGCTACCGGAGTGGGGATGTGGTGGCTTTATTTATGGAGAACAGTGCAGATATGGTGACTGCTTGGGTGGGTCTATCGAAGATTGGCGTTATCACTGCATGGATCAACAACAACCTCAGGCTTGAACCTCTCGCACACTGTATGAACACATCGAAAGCGAGATCAGTCATTTGTTCAAAAAATCTCTGTAGCGGTTCGTTGTTCTTGTTTCAGTTCATTTTTATCAAATTAGCACATGCCAAGTCAAAGTAATTGGAAGAGAAACTATGGTAATAAAAGGTAGTTGGAGTGAATGCATAGATTTTACTTCATTTGTTCCCAGTGTTATCAGTTTTTATCATCATTTTTTGGTGCAGTTCTTGCAAGACATGGGTCTCGTAAGTAATTCCTAGACTGGTCACTTCGCAAAAGAAAGTGCGTTTACGCTACCAAGAAGAATAAACAGAAATAAGAATAGTTAGACTATTCCACTCTACAAACCTTCGCTAAGTACATACATGCGAAGTTATCGTCAACTAGGCAAACAATTTGCTGGAAGCAATTAAACTGATGTTTTCTTTTATGGTTCCATGGATAAATTACTTCAGAATATCATGACGTTTTATGTTTCAGCTATGAGTATAGTCATTAACAACGGTCTCATCGAGAGCGAAAAACTGCAAGTTTATTCGATGGGGGCAACAAATTGCGATTCGTTGGATTTGCGAAAGCTTCTAAGCTCATCAAGCACCAATGAACCACAGAAACTTGACGTTGTTGACTTTAAAAGTAGCATCTCAAATATTATCGTTTATTTCGCTGAAAAATTTTGTAGCGTCTGTGTAAATTTTGCTTTTGTTGCTTTTGTCGTCCATTGCTAATTTCATACTTTTGTTGCCATAAGTGAAATTTGTAAGGAAACTATTTGGTTTACTGATTTGTCCCCCTGAATGTGATAGACCGATGATAGCGAAAAGCAAATTATTAGTTAACCGCTTGATCGGAAACGTAAAATAACAAAATGCAATATGTCTCTTATACAATGTGCAAGAGTAGCAGGAGTACTTTAGCGCAATGTGATTAGCAAGAAACCTGCAATGCTTTCTTTTCCTTCCCTGCATAAGGTACATCAGAGTTTAAAATTTTAGTATCAGCCAACTTCTTGTCGTTATCATATCAAACGCCCCCTTGTTGTCGCGAGTTATAATTGTTCCATGAAAATTGCCTTCATGCAGATGGTTTATGACCTAATAGTTCTCATAAAAGCAGTGAAAGTGCCGAATAATGAAGCCCTCTTTATTATATGATGTGCCACTTTTAACATCACTAATGATGTGATTTCGCAGGTGTTTTGTCATTCATCTATACGAGTGGTACCACCGGAATGCCGAAAGCAGCCATTATGAAGCACTTTCGGTGAGCTAAAAAATTAGATATTTGGTCTGCACCACACCATAATCTAAAATTTCACAATAATCCTCCATGTGGGCTGCTTAGCTGTGCTTGACAATTGCTCTTCCATATTATTTCATGCAAGTTTTGCGCTTCAAAGCAATTAATTAGTGCCATAAACTGCTCGTAGATTTATTCCTTCTGTTGTTTACATGCCTGCGGTAAGGTTGCTCTTATGCGTCCACATGAATCATGAGTCATTTCCAATCCGGCTCCAAACAAACGCGAGCAGACCACTGTATTTCACTTCGCTTTGACGATTTCACAGTTCCGACCGTTTTATTTGACTTTGTTTGACTATTTTTCGGATGTCGTGATCGAAAAAAATTCTTCAATCATCACAGGGCAAAAGCTGACTTTCATTTAAAAAGCGAGGAGGGCACCTCGGATTATACGACTTGAAATAGGTGAAAAGGGTACACACCAAACATTTGAAGCAAAACAATCGCTGTTTGTCTGTGTAATATAGTTAATCGATTAAACCCTTCGTTCAGCAACGTCATGGTGGTCGTTGCTGTTTTAACTGGTGATGGAAGTGACTGTTGCCATTAAATGGAATTCTTAAGCACAAACAAGTGTTTGTATGCGGAAAAGTCAGAAGTTGGTATTGACTCCAAAGCTTTCGTTTATATATACCTGGAAGTTAATTGTAAGCTATAAATCCGCGTTGTAGGTACTACTCGATGGTTATGGGCACAGCACGTTCGTTTCATATAACAAAATTGGATCGAATCTACATTTCGATGCCACTCTACCACACTGCAGCGGGTATCATCGGCATTGGTCAGACGATCCTGACAGGCAGTTCGGCGGTGATTCGAAAGAAATTCTCAGCGAGCAATTTCTGGAAAGATTGCGTGAAGTACGATTGTACGGTTCGTAAACAGTTGTAAGCTTGCATCACCGTTCTGAGGTGACTAAGAATGCAGTGATCAGTTTGTTGATTATAAGGAACAGCCTTGTGCATTGATACCGCTCAGAGACCATCGAAGAATTCAAGAATATTTGAAAATAGGCGCTTTTGTACGAAAGTCTTTCAAAAGAATTATCACAAGACATTGGCTTGGCCAAAATGCGTTCGTTGTGTATCGATAGAGAGCCACGACACAGCTAACATAAATGTGCTCTTGGGGCACGAAAGCTAAGAAATAATTTATATGTTGCGCTGAGTTCTTTGAGATGTATTTCACTCCGAGATTCTTCAGTTATTTTCTGATTGCTGATTGAAGGGAACGTGAGTCGCTTTTAGCTTAGAATGAAGTTTTCTTATCAATACTTACTCCACTTCGTTTTAGGCATCACAGTATATCGGTGAAATCTGTCGCTATCTGATGGCACAACCTCAAATTCCTGAAGAGAAGCAGCATAAAGTCCGTCTAATGTATGGAAACGGCTTACGTCCCGAAATATGGCAAGCGTTTGTCAATCGATTTGGAGTGCAAATAGGAGAGGTATATGGATCGACTGAGGGCACTTCAAACTTGGGTATTTCTTTGTGCTTCAATTATACTGCTCAATATGTGCTTATCCATTTCAGTCTCACACTTGCTGTAAAGGAGTTTATTGATGAATAACTAAGCGTGCATTTATGCGAGTGGTGCGTTGCACATATCCAGTAGACTTCTGAACAACAAGAACTAAGTTGGGATAGTATCAGCAGAAAAGGATTCTGTGATTGACGATTTTACTATGCATTGAAATATTCAATTTTAACCTAGCTGCATATGAATCCATGCTGATTTCTATAGGATGAAACCTAGTATTTTCATCTTCAGTCGTGCCTGTCTTTCAGTCCAGCGCAGTAGACCTAAACGGCAAATTTACGTCAAGCATCATGATGAATTATGTCGTAAACAAAAGCAGGATAGCAATGCTGTAGTGCGTTTCACCTTGGAGGAAGAGATGAATATGCAAGTGTCATATTATAGGCGAATGTTTTGCTACCAATATGAGGTAAATAAAAAAATTAGCACTTCAAGAGAACAGACTTTGGTTTGAATGATATGATTGCAGTTTCTCGTCATGTATTATTTCTGGTCTACTTTTCGATATTGCAGAGCAGAAATGTTTCCTAGTTCTTGTTTATATAAGGATCCTTCAATTTAGGATTCACGGAACTCCTGTTCTTGCCATCCTTCTCCTCTTTGTTTCCAAGTTTCTTGCTAGGTATCAGTTAACTGCCTGTTTGAACAAAGATGATGCATCTGATAGAGTTTAGTGAATATCGATGGTCGAGTCGGTTCTTGTGGTTTCCTGCCGATATCTCCTCTCACTTCGCGTTTGCATCCAGTACGACTCGTGAAAGTTGATGACGTTACTGGTGAGGTTGTCCGAGGCAAAGATGGACTCTGCATCCCTTGTAGACCAGGTTCTGATTCACTGAAGTGCTATTTCATTGCTCGACTGCTCCACTTAGCCAATTAATGATTTGGTCAGTTAACCGTCAATGAGTTTAGCCAGTTAGCCACACAGATCTTGCATTAATTACATAATTTTTAGCCCAAATATGCATTAGCAGCTGATGCAATCCTGTTTTTTGCTGGTCAGTTTCTGTTGAGAACAACTTCTTCACTTTTGTGGAATAATTATTTTGGCTGTTCCTGAGCAACATGTGAACACAAAACGTCATTTAAGAGTATTCTTTATTGAATGTTTTTTTCAGGGCAGACGGGTGCAATGGTTTCAACAATTCGCAAGAACAATCTTTTGCTTGTTTTCGAGGGCTATTTAAATAAAGGAGAAACCAACAAAAAAGTCATATATAATGTGTTCCGAAAAGGTGATAGTGCATTTGTCTCAGGTTCGTCATGTGCAGCTTTCTCATTCTTCAAAGCTACCAATATTAGCGATAGTTCTTCTTTGCGGTTTTCTTTTTTTTTTCGAAATCATTGTTTTTCTGAGAGCAATGTTGATGGCAAAGTCCGTGTTCAACAAAAAAAATCCGTCATCTGAACCATTCTACGTTTAGAAGATAGCACTCGAATGGTATCTTACTGTGGAAGAGGTACGCATGCTTTGTTCTCATGCCTTCTTGTAGATTGTCATTTGTGCAGATGAAGGCAGTGGAGTGTAATAATGAAGCAAGCGCTAAAATTTTAATTAATAAAGAAAGCACTGCAATTCCAAAATATTAAACCACTTCGGAATTGAGCTTTTCTCATAAGAAATTGCTTGAAATGCTTGCTCGAGATATGCAACCAGCATCCGCTAGCAGTTATTATTCACTCCGAATCAGTCTTCCCAAAGCTTTTTAACGATCAAATGAATTCTTTAACGATACAAATCATTCAGTGAAGTGATTCTTCACTAAGGAACCCTTTTACAGTTAAGAACGTCATCGTTATGTCCAACATCTGATAGCATAGGATATTATCGGTAATTTTTATGTTCATTCTGATAAAGAATTCGTTACAAAATGCTATGAAACAAGTTTAAAATTACAACCATTTCGAATAATCGAAGTCGTCTGAAAGTTCACTCTCAACTTCCTCCTATCAAAAGTTGTTTCCGGAAATTTCCACAAAAAATTAACCTGTTCGAATCTATTGAGCATATTTGATGTATACTTCTGTCAATAAAAAGTGGACAGTCGGCAACATCTGTATTAGTGTAACAATAGCCTTTAGATATGTCAGATGAAAATTTGCAGAACGCATCCAAAGTAGCCAAAAACCAATTCCCCGATGGATGTTTTAAATGAGTCTCATTGCCTTTTTTGCAGGCGATATCCTACATTGGGACAGGCTTGGCTACTTGTATTTCAAAGACCGAACAGGAGACACATATCGGTGGAAGGGTGAAAATGTTAGTACCACTGAGGTAGAAGCTATCCTACATCCGATGGCGTGTGTTGCCGATGCTACTGTTTATGGAGTCACCGTTCCAGGTGAGTGAGTTACACTCACCTGTCACTATCTATCAACGTTGTTTCAGTTAGCGCCTTAGAGGCAAAAAAGCTGACTTTTTTACCTCGAAAATCTGTCAGTGCTGAACTTACAATTGTCAGTACTTTCCAAAAGGTTTATGCATAAGTGCATCTGAATGACAAGAAGACCTGAACAGCGGAAGCGATTTCTGGTGCTAGATGCTTGATCTTATAATAATATAGACACCGAGTGCATATCAACTATTGCAGAACATAACGTTGTTAACTTGCTGAAAACGTCGGTAAGAGTCCTTTTAAAATGTCATTTTTTAAGGGATGGAGGGACGAGCGGGTATGGCAGCTGTTGTGATGTCTGAGAACGCATGTAAGAGTAAAGAGGTAGGTTTCATTTCTCGCTCTGTTCTTGCGAAAACAATTTTATGGGTAAAGAGTTGTCACTTATATTGTGATTAGTTTTAAATAACTGAAGCAGCATTTAACTAAAATTTTGTTCCCTTATTAAATCTCGTCTCGTTCCCAAGAAATGAGTGAGGAAGTTATCATACTTATTTAGAAAACATGAAAGTTTAAAACTCATACTCCCAATATTGATACAGTTTTAGAGGAGTGGAAGGATGAGTTCTTCATTTATAATGAGACAGCTTCACAAAATAGGAGGTATGTACTAGAGTCACTGATTCCCACGATGAAGGAGAGAAAAAGAAGCAGAGAGAACGGTGGTGAAGGAATGTTGTGGCATATGCGTGGAACTTAGTTCTGTAGGGGTATATTATATCATTCTAACTTATTCGCTGGCAGAATAAAGATTCGTTGGAGATGACCGATTGGCAAATGGCGTTTTGATCTCGAAAAGGGTGTGACTTCTGCTGTATGGAGGGCAAATTCGGGTTCGAAAACATCCAAAGGAAGAGCATCATTGGGACCAAGCATACGATACACAACGTTCTGCTCGAAACTTTTAGGGGCCTAATCAAGACCAAAGTTCCATATAGGAAGTTGTTGTCCTCAAGCGGCGAGTTCGTTCCCTTTTGCATTTCCGCATTTATTAATATCATAAAACTTTTGGAGGCAGCACGCTCTCCAGTGTCGGAGCATCCTTTAAATATGGATTCTGAGCTGAGGTGAGCGGAGATGAAGGGATCGAGATCCTCTGTCTCACAACGTATTGTATTTTCACTTGTGAGTTATAAAGAATGAAAACGACTGCACTGTGAACGTTCCATCGAGCTTCTACACCAGTGAATGAATTTGGCCATCAGACCATTCCTGATACGGGCTTCTTGTATTTTACAAGCTCCCCGTCTAAAATCTACGAAAATTGGTGGCCTCTGAGCCTCACGCAGCTTGCTGCGCTGAACTGTTGTCATAATGCTGCATTGGAAAGTTCATCACGTACATTCGAAAATAATTTATGCCCATTGCATTTTCCATTTCCCCTGAATACGGGGATAGCCATCTGTTAAAAATTTTGATTTTTATTAACTATAGGAATTCCTGCAAGAGATCGGTGATAAAATGGCGTCGAGTTTGCCATCATATGCAATACCGATTTTTATACGTCTGTGCAGCTCAGTTGACAAAACAGGTTTGTCGATGTTTTCGGTGTGTGATCCTTTTTTTCTATTTATTTATTTGATCATTCAAGGCACATACAACACGCTTCACGGTTTAAAGTTCACATATTTTACCTCTATTCCTTTGTTAACTACCGCGAATGATCACCAGCTCTGAGAAGTGGTGAGAATAATATTTGTCGCTTCACGCTGTCATCATCATTTCCGCTTAGAAGTTAGAACCGTTTCTTCAAAATTTTTGAAAGTTCTCAATCCCCGCTGCCATAAAACGGGTGAGATAGCACATATTTTCCTCTGCTGAGCTGTCAAGGTTCAAAATTTCACAATATTCATCCCAACTCATGACCGAAGATAGCGATTATGCAATGAGAACTTATGGAAACCGCTAAGATGCGGTTAAAAAAAAATTCTTTTAAGCATTTTCTAGGAATCGCAAATTTTACCATAATTAGTGAATAAAAACTGTTTAAAACATCAAATCTCACTATGAGTGCACTTTAAAGGAAGCAGCGTTTCAGTTTTGTGGTCATAAGTAGGAAGATGAAGCGAAAATTCAAAGCAAAGACTTGAATTTCATTAGTTCACTGCCATTGCAATGCAATCACGATTAATCCACGAAATGTCATCCCATGTAAGCATTGTTTTCTTGGTGTTATTTGCGCCAACCTAGCTTGAACTGCTTTTGTTTATCGGAGCTGTTTCCAAAAACATGACATCTAGAAACGTGCCCCAAAGCAGTCATTCACTATCGCCGTGATTAGCATGGAAACTGTTTGCCGATATTTTTGCATTTCAAACAGCCTGAAGCACAAACGCCTTGTGAACAAACGACTAGGCACTCTCTTATTTTATTCTTTCATTTTGGAAATTTTTACGTGATGACGCACCGAAATTTAACTTGCAGCTTAACTATGCCGACAGTCACTCATTTTGGAATGTTTTGAATGACAAAATTCATTATATTAGACATTCTTCAGAGTTTCCACATAGACAAATTAACAAAGTGGCAAATTTGGGAAGTAAAAAACAGAAAAGCGCGCCAGAAGAGCTGCCACCATATGCACTTCTGCACTTCCGCTCATCATGCCAACCGGCTGTGTAATTTGACAACAGATAGTGATTTATGTGCATACTCCCTCATATTCTAACCAAATTGACCGCTCCCACAAACTGCATACAAAAGATTCGTGATGCCAACACAACTGCCTATTAAATGCGATCTAGTTTGTTTTTAAAACCCATGCGAAGTTCCTGTCACATTAAAATGTCCACTCAGGCTTCAGTGGCTGCCGATTTAGAGCTGCCGAATAAACTGATAACAGTACCTAATACTTACACACGCACACTGGAGATGAAGCACAGCTGCCGCGTTGCCACATACAAACGCATATTTGCAAAGACACGTAAAACGGTGAACTAAGGATGTGCAAACTATGCAGATTGCAACCACTTTATAACCTGTTAAATGAAGGCATTGGGCAGTATACCGTACAAACTACAATGATCCTGCGATCGCAATTTTTACCACTCACTAAATACGAACTTCTTTAATAATTAGGCTATCGAGCTTTCAGGAACATTCAAGTTGGTGAAGACCCACTTACAGAAACTCGGCTATCGACCAGGACAAGCAGACGATCAGGTATTTTATAGGGACTTACGCAGTGGCCGTTATTTGCCGCTTGATGAAATGACTCTCATTTCCATAGATAGTGCTCAGTTCTCC